>OU426990.1:81054830-81580271 GCA_911387755.1 Chrysotoxum bicinctum
ACAGGCTTTGAATACCAATTAAACGTGAGATTATTGTCGTTTCTATGAATTCTGATGTCCAAATATGGGAGACTGTTATTTCTTTCTGTTTCAACTGTAAATTGTATTTTTGTGTGATATTTGTTTAAAGTTTGTAGTATTTTAGTTTTATTTCGTTCTTTTATTATGGCGAAAATATCGTCGACGTATTTCGAAAGGCATTTTATTGTTATATTGTCTGATTTTAGTTCATTTGTTGCATTATTTAAAAGGTCATCTAGTATGATGTCAGCTATTGTCGGGGAAAGAGGATTGCCCATTGGCATTCCAAAAATCTGGTTATAAAATTTGTTTTCATGTAAAAAATAGTTATTGTCTCTTAGGCATTATTATTAGATGATAAAAATACATATAAAACTTTACGAACGGATCCCACATCAAAACTACAAACAAAAAACAATGAAATTGTAAATGAGCTGTTTAAAAACAAATATATTGACAAATCCACTAAAGACAGACTGTACTCATCAGCAGCAATAGCACCAAGACTATATGGACTTCCAAAACACATAAACCAAACTTACCTCTTAGACCCATTTCATCGTCCACAAATGTGCCGTGTTACCAACTCTCAAAATTTATTGGAAATATTTTAAGCAATATAGTTTCGGACAAATACAACATCAAAAATTGTTTTGAATTGAGAGATAAACTCAAAGAAGAAAAAATTGAAGAAGACGATATACTCGTTTCTTTTGACGTTGTTTCACTGTTCACTAACATTCCGACATACCTGGCCATCAAAATAATAATGAAACAGTGGAACACAATACAAACATTAACAAAAATTCCGAAAACAGACTTTCTTAAAATATTAGAATTTTGCCTAAGAGACAATAACTATTTTTTACATGAAAACAAATTTTATAACCAGATTTTTGGAATGCCAATGGGCAATCCTCTTTCCCCGACAATAGCTGACATCATACTAGATGACCTTTTAAATAATGCAACAAATGAACTAAAATCAGACAATATAACAATAAAATGCCTTTCGAAATACGTCGACGATATTTTCGCCATAATAAAAGAACGAAATAAAACTAAAATACTACAAACTTTAAACAAATATCACACAAAAATACAATTTACAGTTGAAACAGAAAGAAATAACAGTCTCCCATATTTGGACATCAGAATTCATAGAAACGACAATAATCTCACGTTTAATTGGTATTCAAAGCCTGTTGCATCTGGAAGAATGATAAATTATTTTTCGACACAACCAACATCACAAAAAATAAACACAGTTAAAAATTTAATCAACAAAATGAACAATATAAGTGACGAACGATTTCAAAAAGAAAATATTAAAATCATAAAAAACATTTTACACATGAACAATTACCCAACACACATAGCAAATAACTTAATAAAAACTACTATCGAAAAAGAAAAACCAGAAACCAAAACAACAAAAAAATCGACAGATGGTAACACCAAATATTGCAGTTTGCAATATATACCTAATTTAACTGACAGTAAAATCCTACATAGAACTATTAACAACAACAAAGTAAACTATGCATACAAATCAAATAGAACACTGAGAAACCTTTTTACTAACAAAAAAACACCGATCGAAAAGGAACAACAACACAATGTAATATACCAGATTGGTTGCAATGGAAAAGAGGGGGAGAGTTGCAATCGAATATACATTGGGACAACAAAAAGACAATTGGGAAAGAGAATTTCTGAACATAGAGCAGACGTAAAGAAAGGAAAGGAGACAACGGGGTTATCACAACACATGATTGAAAGTGGACACACACCAGATTTTGACAACACCATAATACTTGACAAAGAAAAGAGAACAAACGCAAGGTACACACTTGAAAGCTTACGAATACAACAAAACCTTTCAAGAACAATGAACACAATGGAAGACAGAGACAACACAATAGTGAGCTATGCTTTAGCAATAAAAAAACCCACCCTCAATCTGTGATAACAATCAGCTGTGATAATACTGTGACGTTTTTTCTGTTTGTTTTTAGATAAAATTTGTTATTTTCTTGTTTTTCTTCCTTTTTTTAAAAAAAGTCTTTTGTTTAAAAAATTTTTATCTAGTGTTAAAAAATTTTGTATGTCGTTTTTAAAATGTATTAGAGTAAATAAACCAGAACATTTTGTAAGTTATTTAATATACCATTACATATTCATATACAAAAATTGCAAATTAAATGTAATAGTTTTTATATATTTAAAAAAATTAATATTTCTTATTAAAGACATTCCCCTGAAGAAGTCGTGGAACACCGACGAAACGTTGGGATAAGATGAAATAATTTTGTTTTATTTGCATCGATAAAAGATTTTGACCAAAAAAGCCTGCTTTTTTAAAAATAAAATCATTATAAAAAAAATTTGAGTTTGGCACATCCATGGAAAGGCCTGTTAATTCTCTATTCAGAATTGAAAACCGCAACGCGTTACGAGCCTTGGTTGCGGAAATATCTCCATCCGCATCCGATGACTTTTTTAGATTTGGGTCAATTTTCAGTAAAATCACTTTGGGTGGCCATATTTCGCTAACCAGACCACGCAGGAAGATTTGGCTTAGAGGTGTGTGTATGTATTGAACAGACCTTTCGTTTAATGTATATCTCGATGGGATTGGTGAACTTCGAAAAAATAATGATTTTTATAGACAAGTGGTCCATGATTTTTCCCAAAATTAATTGAAAAAAAAATTTGAGTTTGGCACATCCTTGGAAAGGTCTGTTAATTCTCTATTCAGAATTGAAAACCGCAACGCGTTACGAGCCTTGGTTGCGGAAATATCTCCATCCGCATCCGATGACTTTTTTAGATTTGGGTCAATTTTCAGTAAAATCACTTTGGGTGGCCATATTTCGCTAACCAGACCACGCAGGACGATTTGGCTTACAGGTGTGTGTAGGTATTGAACAGACCTTTCGTTTGATGTATATCTCGATGGGATTGGTGAACTTCGAAAAAATAATGATTTTTATAGACAAGTGGTTAGTCCATGATTTTTCCCAAAATTAATTGAAAAAAAAATTGAGTTTGGCACATCCATGGAAAGGTCTGTTAATTCTCTATTCAGAATTGAAAACCGCAACGCGTTACGAGCCTTGGTTGCGGAAATATCTCCATCCGCATCCGATGACTTTTTTAGATTTGGGTCAATTTTCAGTAAAATCACTTTGGATGGCCATATTTCGCTAACCAGACCACGCAGGACGATTTGGCTTACAGGTGTGTATAGGTATTGAACAGACCTTTCGTTTGATGTATATCTCGATGGGATTGGTGAACTTCGAAAAAATAATGATTTTTATAGACAAGTGGTTAGTCCATGATTTTTCCCAAAATTAATTGAAAAAAAAATTGAGTTTGGCACATTCATGGAAAGGTCTGTTAATTCTCTATTCAGAATTGAAAACCGCAACGCGTTACGAGCCTTGGTTGCGGAAATATCTCCATCCGCATCCGATGACTTTTTTAGATTTGGGTCAATTTTCAGTAAAATCACTTTGGGTGGCCATATTTCGATAACCAGACCTCGCAGAACCTTCTGGTTTTCACCCGTGAATAGCTCTTACGAAATTGACTGGAAATTTCGGAAACCGCAAACTTTTACAAGGCCTGGTTTCGGAAATATCGCCACCCAAGCACATTGTTAGGTAGTTAAAGCTAAAAAATCTGTGGAATCAGTGAAATCACTTTGGATGGCCATATTTCGCTAACCAGACCACGCAGGACGATTTGGCTTACAGGTGTGTGTAGGTATTGAACAGACCTTTCGTTTAATGTATATCTCGATGGGATTGGTGAACTTCGAAAAAATAATGATTTTTATAGACAAGTGGTTAGTCCATGATTTTTCCCAAAATTAATTGAAAAAAAAAATTTGACTTTGGCACATCCATGGAAAGGTTTGTTAATTCTCTATTCAGAATTGAAAACCGCAAAGCGTTACGAGCCTTGGTTGCGGAAATATCTCCATCCGCATCCGATGACTTTTTTAGATTTGGGTCTATATGTCTATAAAAATCATTATTTTTTCGAAGTTCACCAATCCCATCGAGATATACATTAAACGAAAGGTCTGTTCAATACCTACACACACCTGTAAGCCAAATCGTCCTGCGTGGTCTGGTTAGCGAAATATGGCCACCCAAAGTGATTTTACTGAAAATTGACCCAAATCTAAAAAAGTCATCGGATGCGGATGGAGATATTTCCGCAACCAAGGCTCGTAACGCGTTGCGGTTTTCAATTCTGAATAGAGAATTAACAGGCCTTTCCATGGATGTGCCAAACTCAAATTTTTTTTTTCAATTAATTTTGGGAAAAATCATGGACACCACTTGTCTATAAAAATCATTATTTTTTCGAAGTTCACCAATCCCATCGAGATATACATCAAACGAAAGGTCTGTTCAATACCTACACACACCTGTAAGCCAAATCGTCCTGCGTGGTCTGGTTAGCGAAATATGGCCATCCAAAGTGATTTTACTGAAAATTGACCCAAATCTAAAAAAGTCATCGGATGCGGATGGAGATATTTCCGCAACCAAGGCTCGTAACGCGTTGCGGTTTTCAATTCTGAATAGAGAATTAACAGGCCTTTCCATGGATGTGCCAAACTCAAATTTTTTTTTTCAATTAATTTTGGGAAAAATCATGGACACCACTTGTCTATAAAAATCATTATTTTTTCGAAGTTCACCAATCCCATCGAGATATACATCAAACGAAAGGTCTGTTCAATACCTACACACACCTGTAAGCCAAATCGTCCTGCGTGGTCTGGTTAGCGAAATATGGCCATCCAAAGTGATTTTACTGATTCCACAGATTTTTTAGCTTTAAATACACATCCATGGAAAGGTTTGTTAATTCTCTATTCAGAATTGAAAACCGCAAAGCGTTACGAGCCTTGGTTGCGGAAATATCTCCATCCGCATCCGATGACTTTTTTAGATTTGGGTCAATTTTCAGTAAAATCACTTTGGGTGGCCATATTTCGCTAACCAGACCACGCAGGACGATTTGGCTTACAGGTGTGTGTAGGTATTGAACAGACCTTTCGTTTGATGTATATCTCGATGGGATTGGTGAACTTCGAAAAAATAATGATTTTTATAGACAAGTGGTTAGTCCATGATTTTTCCCAAAATTAATTGAAAAAAAAATTGAGTTTGGCACATCCATGGAAAGGTCTGTTAATTCTCTATTCAGAATTGAAAACCGCAACGCGTTACGAGCCTTGGTTGCGGAAATATCTCCATCCGCATCCGATGACTTTTTTAGATTTGGGTCAATTTTCAGTAAAATCACTTTGGGTGGCCATATTTCGATAACCAGACCTCGCAGAACCTTCTGGTTTTCACCCGTGAATAGCTCTTACGAAATTGACTAGAAATTTTGGAAACCGCAAACTTTTACAAGGCCTGGTTTCGGAAATATTGCCACCCAAACACATTGTTAGGTAGTTAAAGCTAAAAAATCTGTGGAATCAGTGAAATCACTTTGGATGGCCATATTTCGCTAACCAGACCACGCAGGACGATTTGGCTTACAGGTGTGTGTAGGTATTGAACAGACCTTTCGTTTAATGTATATCTCGATGGGATTGGTGAACTTCGAAAAAATAATGATTTTTATAGACAAGTGGTTAGTCCATGATTTTTCCCAAAATTAATTGAAAAAAAAATTGAGTTTGGCACATCCATGGAAAGGTCTGTTAATTCTCTATTCAGAATTGAAAACCGCAAAGCGTTACGAGCCTTGGTTGCGGAAATATCTCCATCCGCATCCGATGACTTTTTTAGATTTGGGTCAATTTTCAGTAAAATCACTTTGGATGGCCATATTTCGCTAACCAGACCACGCAGGAAGTTTGGCTTACAGGTGTGTGTAGGTATTGAACAGACCTTTCGTTTAATGTATATCTCGATGGGATTGGTGAACTTCGAAAAAATAATGATTTTTATAGACAAGTGGTTAGTCCATGATTTTTCCCAAAATTAATTGAAAAAAAAATTGAGTTTGGCACATCCATGGAAAGGTCTGTTCTCTATTCAGAATTGAAAACCGCAACGCGTTACGAGCCTTGGTTGCGGAAATATCTCCATCCGCATCCGATGACTTTTTTAGATTTGGGTCAATTTTCAGTAAAATCACTTTGGGTGGCCATATTTCGCTAACCAGACCACGCAGGACGATTTGGCTTACAGGTGTGTGTAGGTATTGAACAGACCTTTCGTTTGATGTATATCTCGATGGGATTGGTGAACTTCGAAAAAATAATGATTTTTATAGACAAGTGGTTAGTCCATGATTTTTCCCAAAATTAATTGAAAAAAAAAATTTGAGTTTGGCACATCCATGGAAAGGTCTGTTAATTCTCTATTCAGAATTGAAAACCGCAACGCGTTACGAGCCTTGGTTGCGGAAATATCTCCATCCGCATCCGATGACTTTTTTAGATTTGGGTCAATTTTCAGTAAAATCACTTTGGGTGGCCATATTTCGATAACCAGACCTCGCAGAACCTTCTGGTTTTCACACGTGAATAGCTCTTACGAAATTGACTAGAAATTTCGGAAACCGCAAACTTTTACAAGGCCTGGTTTCGGAAATATCGCCACCCAAGCACATTGTTAGGTAGTTAAAGCTAAAAAATCTGTGGAATCAGTGAAATCACTTTGGATGGCCATATTTCGCTAACCAGACCACGCAGGACGATTTGGCTTACAGGTGTGTGTAGGTATTGAACAGACCTTTCGTTTAATGTATATCTCGATGGGATTGGTGAACTTCGAAAAAATAATGATTTTTATAGACAAGTGGTTAGTCCATGATTTTTCCCAAAATTAATTGAAAAAAAAAATTTGAGTTTGGCACATCCATGGAAAGGTCTGTTAATTCTCTATTCAGAATTGAAAACCGCAACGCGTTACGAGCCTTGGTTGCGGAAATATCTCCATCCGCATCCGATGACTTTTTTAGGTTTGGGTCAATTTTCAGTAAAATCACTTTGGGTGGCCATATTTCGCTAACCAGACCACGCAGGAAGATTTGGCTTACAGGTGTGTGTAGGTATTGAACAGACCTTTCGTTTAATGTATATCTCGATGGGATTGGTGAACTTCGAAAAAATAATGATTTTTATAGACAAGTGGTTAGTCCATGATTTTTCCCAAAATTAATTGAAAGAAAAAATTTGACTTTGGCACATCCATGGAAAGGTCTGTTAATTCTCTATTCAGAATTGAAAACCGCAACGCGTTACGAGCCTTGGTTGCGGAAATATCTCCATCCGCATCCGATGACTTTTTTAGATTTGGGTCAATTTTCAGTAAAATCACTTTGGGTGGCCATATTTCGATAACCAGACCTCGCAGAACCTTCTGGTTTTCACCCGTGAATAGCTCTTACGAAATTGACTAGAAATTTTGGAAACCGCAAACTTTTACAAGGCCTGGTTTCGGAAATATTGCCACCCAAGCACATTGTTAGGTATTTAAAGCTAAAAAATCTGTGGAATCAGTAAAATCACTTTGGATGGCCATATTTCGCTAACCAGACCACGCAGGACGATTTGGCTTACAGGTGTGTGTAGGTATTGAACAGACCTTTCGTTTGATGTATATCTCGATGGGATTGGTGAACTTCGAAAAAATAATGATTTTTATAGACAAGTGGTTAGTCCATGATTTTTCCCAAAATTAATTGAAAAAAAAATTGAGCTTGGCACATTCATGGAAAGGTCTGTTAATTCTCTATTCAGAATTGAAAACCGCAACGCGTTACGAGCCTTGGTTGCGGAAATATCTCCATCCGCATCCGATGACTTTTTTAGATTTGGGTCAATTTTCAGTAAAATCACTTTGGGTGGCCATATTTCGATAACCAGACCTCGCAGAACCTTCTGGTTTTCACCCGTGAATAGCTCTTACGAAATTGACTAGAAATTCTGGAAACCGCAAACTTTTAAAGGCCTGGTTTCGGAAATATCGCCACCCAAGCACATTGTTAGGTAGTTAAAGCTAAAAAATCTGTGGAATCAGTGAAATCACTTTGGATGGCCATATTTCGCTAACCAGACCACGCAGGACGATTTGGCTTACAGGTGTGTGTAGGTATTGAACAGACCTTTCGTTTGATGTATATCTCGATGGGATTGGTGAACTTCGAAAAAATAATGATTTTTATAGACAAGTGGTTAGTCCATGATTTTTCCCAAAATTAATTGAAAAAAAAATTGAGTTTGGCACATCCATGGAAAGGTCTGTTAATTCTCTATTCAGAATTGAAAACCGCAACGCGTTACGAGCCTTGGTTGCGGAAATATCTCCATCCGCATCCGATGACTTTTTTAGATTTGGGTCAATTTTCAGTAAAATCACTTTGGGTGGCCATATTTCGCTAACCAGACCACGCAGGACGATTTGGCTTACAGGTGTGTGTAGGTATTGAACAGACCTTTCGTTTGATGTATATCTCGATGGTATTGGTGAACTTCGAAAAAATAATGATTTTTATAGACAAGTGGTTATTCCATGATTTTTTCCAAAATTAATTGAAAAAAAAATTTGAGTTTGGCACATCCATGAAAAGGTCTGTTAATTCTCTATTCAGAATTGAAAACCGCAACGCGTTACGAGCCTTGGTTGCGGAAATATCTCCATCCGCATCCGATGACTTTTTTAGGTTTGGGTCAATTTTCAGTAAAATCACTTTGGGTGGCCATATTTCGCTAACCAGACCACGCAGGAAGATTTGGCTTACAGGTGTGTGTAGGTATTGAACAGACCTTTCGTTTAATGTATATCTCGATGGGATTGGTGAACTTCGAAAAAATAATGATTTTTATAGACAAGTGGTTAGTCCATGATTTTTCCCAAAATTAATTGAAAAAAAAATTGAGTTTGGCACATCCATGGAAAGGTCTGTTAATTCTCTATTCAGAATTGAAAACCGCAACGCGTTACGAGCCTTGGTTGCGGAAATATCTCCATCCGCATCCGATGACTTTTTTAGATTTGGGTCAATTTTCAGTAAAATCACTTTGGGTGGCCATATTTCGCTAACCAGACCTCGCAGAACCTTCTGGTTTTCACCCGTGAATAGCTCTTACGAAATTGACTAGAAATTTTGGAAACCGCAAACTTTTACAAGGCCTGGTTTCGGAAATATCGCCACCCAAGCACATTGTTAGGTAGTTAAAGCTAAAAAATCTGTGGAATCAGTGAAATCACTTTGGATGGCCATATTTCGCTAACCAGACCACGCAGGACGATTTGGCTTACAGGTGTGTGTAGGTATTGAACAGACCTTTCGGTTGATGTATATCTCGATGGGATTGGTGAACTTCGAAAAAATAATGATTTTTATAGACAAGTGGTTAGTCCATGATTTTTCCCAAAATTAATTGAAAAAAAAATTGAGTTTGGCACATCCATGGAAAGGTCTGTTAATTCTCTATTCAGAATTGAAAACCGCAACGCGTTACGAGCCTTGGTTGCGGAAATATCTCCATCCGCATCCGATGACTTTTTTAGATTTGGATCAATTTTCAGTAAAATCACTTTGGGTGGCCATATTTCGCTAACCAGACCACGCAGGAAGATTTGGCTTACAGGTGTGTGTAGGTATTGAACAGACCTTTCGTTTAATGTATATCTCGATGGGATTGGTGAACTTCGAAAAAATAATGATTTTTTTCAGTAAAATCACTTTGGGTGGCCATATTTCGCTAACCAGACCTCGCAGAACCTTCTGGTTTTCACCCGTGAATAGCTCTTACGAAATTGACTAGAAATTTTGGAAACCGCAAACTTTTACAAGGCCTGGTTTCGGAAATATCGCCACCCAAGCACATTGTTAGGTAGTTAAAGCAAAAAAATCTGTGGAATCAGTGAAATCACTTTGGATGGCCATATTTCGCTAACCAGACCACGCAGGACGATTTGGCTTACAGGTGTGTGTAGGTATTGAACAGACCTTTCGTTTGATGTATATCTCGATGGGATTGCTGAACTTCGAAAAAATAATGATTTTTATAGACAAGTGGTTAGTCCATGATTTTTCCCAAAATTAATTGAAAAAAAAATTGAGTTTGGCACATCCATGGAAAGGTCTGTTAATTCTCTATTCAGAATTGAAAACCGCAACGCGTTACGAGCCTTGGTTGCGGAAATATCTCCATCCGCATCCGATGACTTTTTTAGATTTGGATCAATTTTCAGTAAAATCACTTTGGGTGGCCATATTTCGCTAACCAGACCACGCAGGAAGATTTGGCTTACAGGTGTGTGTAGGTATTGAACAGACCTTTCGTTTAATGTATATCTCGATGGGATTGGTGAACTTCGAAAAAATAATGATTTTTTTCAGTAAAATCACTTTGGGTGGCCATATTTCGCTAACCAGACCTCGCAGAACCTTCTGGTTTTCACCCGTGAATAGCTCTTACGAAATTGACTAGAAATTTTGGAAACCGCAAACTTTTACAAGGCCTGGTTTCGGAAATATCGCCACCCAAGCACATTGTTAGGTAGTTAAAGCAAAAAAATCTGTGGAATCAGTGAAATCACTTTGGATGGCCATATTTCGCTAACCAGACCACGCAGGACGATTTGGCTTACAGGTGTGTGTAGGTATTGAACAGACCTTTCGGTTGATGTATATCTCGATGGGATTGGTGAACTTCGAAAAAATAATGATTTTTATAGACAAGTGGTTAGTCCATGATTTTTCCCAAAATTAATTGAAAAAAAAAATTGAGTTTGGCACATCCATGGAAAGGCCTGTTAATTCTCTATTCAGAATTGAAAACCGCAACGCGTTACGAGCCTTGGTTGCGGAAATATCTCCATCCGCATCCGATGGCTTTTTTAGATTTGGGTCAATTTTCAGTAAAATCACTTTGGGTGGCCATATTTCGCTAACCAGACCACGCAGGACGATTTGGCTTACAGGTGTGTGTAGGTATTGAACAGACCTTTCGTTTGATGTATATCTCGATGGGATTGGTGAACTTCGAAAAAATAATGATTTTTATAGACAAGTGGTTAGTCCATGATTTTTCCCAAAATTAATTGAAAAAAAAATTGAGTTTGGCACATCCATGGAAAGGTCTGTTAATTCTCTATTCAGAATTGAAAACCGCAACGCGTCACGAGCCTTGGTTGCGGAAATATCTCCATCCGCATCCGATGACTTTTTTAGATTTGGGTCAATTTTCAGTAAAATCACTTTGGGTGGCCATATTTCGCTAACCAGACCACGCAGGACGATTTGGCTTACAGGTGTGTGTAGGTATTGAACAGACCTTTCGTTTGATGTATATCTCGATGGGATTGGTGAACTTCGAAAAAATAATGATTTTTATAGACAAGTGGTTAGTCCATGATTTTTCCCAAAATTAATTGAAAAAAAATTGAGTTTGGCACATCCATGGAAAGGTCTTTTAATTCTCTATTCAGAATTGAAAACCGCAACGCGTTACGAGCCTTGGTTGCGGAAATATCTCCATCCGCATCCGATGACTTTTTTAGATTTGGATCAATTTTCAGTAAAATCACTTTGGGTGGCCATATTTCGCTAACCAGACCACGCAGGAAGATTTGGCTTACAGGTGTGTGTAGGTATTGAACAGACCTTTCGTTTAATGTATATCTCGATGGGATTGGTGAACTTCGAAAAAATAATGATTTTTTTCAGTAAAATCACTTTGGGTGGCCATATTTCGCTAACCAGACCTCGCAGAACCTTCTGGTTTTCACCCGTGAATAGCTCTTACGAAATTGACTAGAAATTTTGGAAACCGCAAACTTTTACAAGGCCTGGTTTCGGAAATATCGCCACCCAAGCACATTGTTAGGTAGTTAAAGCTAAAAAATCTGTGGAATCAGTGAAATCACTTTGGATGGCCATATTTCGCTAACCAGACCACGCAGGACGATTTGGCTTACAGGTGTGTGTAGGTATTGAACAGACCTTTCGGTTGATGTATATCTCGATGGGATTGGTGAACTTCGAAAAAATAATGATTTTTATAGACAAGTGGTTAGTCCATGATTTTTCCCAAAATTAATTGAAAAAAAAAATTTGAGTTTGGCACATCCATGGAAAGGTCTGTTAATTCTCTATTCAGAATTGAAAACCGCAACGCGTTACGAGCCTTGGTTGCGGAAATATCTCCATCCGCATCCGATGACTTTTTTAGATTTGGGTCAATTTTCAGTAAAATCACTTTGGGGTGGCCATATTTCGCTAACCAGACCACGCAGGACGATTTGGCTTACAGGTGTGTGTAGGTATTGAACAGACCTTTCGTTTGATGTATATCTCGATGGGATTGCTGAACTTCGAAAAAATAATGATTTTTATAGACAAGTGGTTAGTCCATGATTTTTCCCAAAATTAATTGAAAAAAAAATTGAGTTTGGCACATCCATGGAAAGGTCTGTTAATTCTCTATTCAGAATTGAAAACCGCAACGCGTTACGAGCCTTGGTTGCGGAAATATCTCCATCCGCATCCGATGACTTTTTTAGATTTGGATCAATTTTCAGTAAAATCACTTTGGGTGGCCATATTTCGCTAACCAGACCACGCAGGAAGATTTGGCTTACAGGTGTGTGTAGGTATTGAACAGACCTTTCGTTTAATGTATATCTCGATGGGATTGGTGAACTTCGAAAAAATAATGATTTTTATAGACAAGTGGTTAGTCCATGATTTTTCCCAAAATTAATTGAAAAAAAAATTGAGTTTGGCACATCCATGGAAAGGTCTGTTAATTCTCTATTCAGAATTGAAAACCGCAACGCGTTACGAGCCTTGGTTGCGGAAATATCTCCATCCGCATCCGATGACTTTTTTAGATTTGGGTCAATTTTCAGTAAAATCACTTTGGGTGGCCATATTTCGCTAACCAGACCACGCAGGACGATTTGGCTTACAGGTGTGTGTAGGTATTGAACAGACCTTTCGTTTGATGTATATCTCGATGGGATTGATGAACTTCGAAAAAATAATGATTTTTATAGACAAGTGGTTAGTCCATGATTTTTCCCAAAATTAATTGAAAAAAAAAATTTGAGTTTGGCACATCCATGGAAAGGTCTGTTAATTCTCTATTCAGAATTGAAAACCGCAACGCGTTACGAGCCTTGGTTGCGGAAATATCTCCATCCGCATCCGATGACTTTTTTAGGTTTGGGTCAATTTTCAGTAAAATCACTTTGGGTGGCCATATTTCGCTAACTAGACCACGCAGGAAGATTTGGCTTACAGGTGTGTGTAGGTATTGAACAGACCTTTCGTTTAATGTATATCTCGATGGGATTGGTGAACTTCGAAAAAATAATGATTTTTATAGACAAGTGGTTAGTCCATGATTTTTCCCAAAATTAATTGAAAAAAAAAATTGAGTTTGGCACATCCATGGAAAGGTCTGTTAATTCTCTATTCAGAATTGAAAACCGCAACGCGTTACGAGCCTTGGTTGCGGAAATATCTCCATCCGCATCCGATGACTTTTTTAGATTTGGGTCAATTTTCAGTAAAATCACTTTGGGTGGCCATATTTCGCTAACCAGACCACGCAGGACGATTTGGCTTACAGGTGTGTGTAGGTATTGAACAGACCTTTCGTTTGATGTATATCTCGATGGGATTGGTGAACTTCGAAAAAATAATGATTTTTATAGACAAGTGAGTCCATGATTTTTCCCAAAATTAATTGAAAAAAAAATTGAGTTTGGCACATCCATGGAAAGGTCTGTTAATTCTCTATTCAGAATTGAAAACCGCAACGCGTTACGAGCCTTGGTTGCGGAAATATCTCCATCCGCATCCGATGACTTTTTTAGATTTGGGTCAATTTTCAGTAAAATCACTTTGGGTGGCCATATTTCGCTAACCAGACCACGCAGGACGATTTGGCTTACAGGTGTGTGTAGGTATTGAACAGACCTTTCGTTTGATGTATATCTCGATGGGATTGGTGAATTTCGAAAAAATAATGATTTTTATAGACAAGTGGTTGTCCATGATTTTTCCCAAAATTAATTGAAAAAAAAATTTGAGTTTGGCACATCCATGGAAAGGTCTGTTAATTCTCTATTCAGAATTGAAAACCGCAACGCGTTACGAGCCTTGGTTGCGGAAATATCTCCATCCGCATCCGATGACTTTTTTAGATTTGGGTCAATTTTCAGTAAAATCACTTTGGGTGGCCATATTTCGCTAACCAGACCACGCAGGACGATTTTGCTTACAGGTGTGTGTAGGTATTGAACAGACCTTTCGTTTAATGTATATCTCGATGGGATTGGTGAACTTCGAAAAAATAATGATTTTTATAGACAAGTGGTTAGTCCATGATTTTTCCCAAAATTAATTGAAAAAAAAATTGAGTTTGGCACATCCATGGAAAGGTCTGTTAATTCTCTATTCAGAATTGAAAACCGCAACGCGTTACGAGCCTTGGTTGCGGAAATATCTCCATCCGCATCCGATGACTTTTTTAGATTTGGGTCAATTTTCAGTAAAATCACTTTGGGTGGCCATATTTCGCTAACCAGACCACGCAGGACGATTTGGCTTACAGGTGTGTGTAGGTATTGAACAGACCTTTCGTTTGATGTATATCTCGATGGGATTGGTGAACTTCGAAAAAATAATGATTTTTATAGACAAGTGGTTAGTCCATGATTTTTCCCAAAATTAATTGAAAAAAAAAATTTGAGTTTGGCACATCCATGGAAAGGTCTGTTAATTCTCTATTCAGAATTGAAAACCGCAACGCGTTACGAGCCTTGGTTGCGGAAATATCTCCATCCGCATCCGATGACTTTTTTAGATTTGGGTCAATTTTCAGTAAAAGCACTTTGGGTGGCCATATTTCGCTAACCAGACCACGCAGGAAGATTTGGCTTAGAGGTGTGTGTATGTATTGAACAGACCTTTTGTTTAATGTATATCTCGATGGGATTGGTGAACTTCGAAAAAATAATGATTTTTATAGACAAGTGAGTCCATGATTTTTCCCAAAATTAATTGAAAAAAAAAATTGAGTTTGGCACATCCATGGAAAGGTCTGTTAATTCTCTATTCAGAATTGAAAACCGCAACGCGTTACGAGCCTTGGTTGCGGAAATATCTCCATCCGCATCCGATGACTTTTTTAGATTTGGGTCAATTTTCAGTAAAATCACTTTGGGTGGCCATATTTCGCTAACCAGACCACGCAGGACGATTTGGCTTACAGGTGTGTGTAGGTATTGAACAGACCTTTCGTTTGATGTATATCTCGATGGGATTGGTGAATTTCGAAAAAATAATGATTTTTATAGACAAGTGGTTGTCCATGATTTTTCCCAAAATTAATTGAAAAAAAAATTTGAGTTTGGCACATCCATGGAAAGGTCTGTTAATTCTCTATTCAGAATTGAAAACCGCAACGCGTTACGAGCCTTGGTTGCGGAAATATCTCCATCCGCATCCGATGACTTTTTTAGATTTGGGTCAATTTTCAGTAAAATCACTTTGGGTGGCCATATTTCGCTAACCAGACCACGCAGGACGATTTTGCTTACAGGTGTGTGTAGGTATTGAACAGACCTTTCGTTTAATGTATATCTCGATGGGATTGGTGAACTTCGAAAAAATAATGATTTTTATAGACAAGTGGTTAGTCCATGATTTTTCCCAAAATTAATTGAAAAAAAAATTGAGTTTGGCACATCCATGGAAAGGTCTGTTAATTCTCTATTCAGAATTGAAAACCGCAACGCGTTACGAGCCTTGGTTGCGGAAATATCTCCATCCGCATCCGATGACTTTTTTAGATTTGGGTCAATTTTCAGTAAAATCACTTTGGGTGGCCATATTTCGCTAACCAGAC
The DNA here is from genome assembly GCA_911387755.1 of Chrysotoxum bicinctum. Classification (NCBI taxonomy): domain Eukaryota; kingdom Metazoa; phylum Arthropoda; class Insecta; order Diptera; family Syrphidae; genus Chrysotoxum; species Chrysotoxum bicinctum. Next base: position 81,070,771 of record OU426990.1, read on the forward strand.
CACGCAGGAAGATTTGGCTTAGAGGTGTGTGTATGTATTGAACAGACCTTTTGTTTAATGTATATCTCGATGGGATTGGTGAACTTCGAAAAAATAATGATTTTTATAGACAAGTGGTTAGTCCATGATTTTTCCCAAAATTAATTGAAAAAAAAAATTGAGTTTGGCACATCCATGGAAAGGTCTGTTAATTCTCTATTCAGAATTGAAAACCGCAACGCGTTACGAGCCTTGGTTGCGGAAATATCTCCATCCGCATCCGATGACTTTTTTAGATTTGGGTCAATTTTCAGTAAAATCACTTTGGGTGGCCATATTTCGCTAACCAGACCACGCAGGACGATTTGGCTTACAGGTGTGTGTAGGTATTGAACAGACCTTTCGTTTGATGTATATCTCGATGGGATTGGTGAACTTCGAAAAAATAATGATTTTTATAGACAAGTGGTTAGTCCATGATTTTTCCCAAAATTAATTGAAAAAAAAATTGAGTTTGGCACATCCATGGAAAGGTCTGTTAATTCTCTATTCAGAATTGAAAACCGCAACGCGTTACGAGCCTTGGTTGCGGAAATATCTCCATCCGCATCCGATGACTTTTTTAGATTTGGGTCAATTTTCAGTAAAATCACTTTGGGTGGCCATATTTCGCTAACCAGACCACGCAGGACGGTTTGGCTTACAGGTGTGTGTAGGTATTGAACAGACCTTTCGTTTGATGTATATCTCGATGGGATTGGTGAACTTCGAAAAAATAATGATTTTTATAGACAAGTGTTAGTCCATGATTTTTCCCAAAATTAATTGAAAAAAAAATTGAGTTTGGCACATCCATGGAAAGGTCTGTTAATTCTCTATTCAGAATTGAAAACCGCAACGCGTTACGAGCCTTGGTTGCGGAAATATCTCCATCCGCATCCGATGACTTTTTTAGATTTGGGTCAATTTTCAGTAAAATCACTTTGGGTGGCCATATTTCGCTAACCAGACCTCGCAGAACCTTCTGGTTTTCACCCGTGAATAGCTCTTACGAAATTGACTAGAAATTTTGGAAACCGCAAACTTTTACAAGGCCTGGTTTCGGAAATATCGCCACCCAAGCACATTGTTAGGTAGTTAAAGCTAAAAAATCTGTGGAATCAGTGAAATCACTTTGGATGGCCATATTTCGCTAACCAGACCACGCAGGACGATTTGGCTTACAGGTGTGTGTAGGTATTGAACAGACCTTTCGTTTGATGTATATCTCGATGGGATTGGTGAACTTCGAAAAAATAATGATTTTTATAGACAAGTGGTTAGTCCATGATTTTTCCCAAAATTAATTGAAAAAAAAATTGAGTTTGGCACATCCATGGAAAGGTCTGTTAATTCTCTATTCAGAATTGAAAACCGCAACGCGTTACGAGCCTTGGTTGCGGAAATATCTCCATCCGCATCCGATGACTTTTTTAGATTTGGGTCAATTTTCAGTAAAATCACTTTGGGTGGCCATATTTCGCTAACCAGACCACGCAGGACGATTTGGCTTACAGGTGTGTGTAGGTATTGAACAGACCTTTCGTTTGATGTATATCTCGATGGGATTGGTGAACTTCGAAAAAATAATGATTTTTATAGACAAGTGGTTAGTCCATGATTTTTCCCAAAATTAATTGAAAAAAAAATTGAGTTTGGCACATCCATGGAAAGGTCTGTTAATTCTCTATTCAGAATTGAAAACCGCAACGCGTTACGAGCCTTGGTTGCGGAAATATCTCCATCCGCATCCGATGACTTTTTTAGATTTGGGTCAATTTTCAGTAAAATCACTTTGGGTGGCCATATTTCGCTAACCAGACCACGCAGGAAGATTTGGCTTAGAGGTGTGTGTATGTATTGAACAGACCTTTTGTTTAATGTATATCTCGATGGGATTGGTGAACTTCGAAAAAATAATGATTTTTATAGACAAGTGGTTAGTCCATGATTTTTCCCAAAATTAATTGAAAAAAAAAATTGAGTTTGGCACATCCATGGAAAGGTCTGTTAATTCTCTATTCAGAATTGAAAACCGCAACGCGTTACGAGCCTTGGTTGCGGAAATATCTCCATCCGCATCCGATGACTTTTTTAGATTTGGGTCAATTTTCAGTAAAATCACTTTGGGTGGCCATATTTCGCTAACCAGACCACGCAGGACGATTTGGCTTACAGGTGTGTGTAGGTATTGAACAGACCTTTCGTTTGATGTATATCTCGATGGGATTGGTGAATTTCGAAAAAATAATGATTTTTATAGACAAGTGGTTGTCCATGATTTTTCCCAAAATTAATTGAAAAAAAAATTTGAGTTTGGCACATCCATGGAAAGGTCTGTTAATTCTCTATTCAGAATTGAAAACCGCAACGCGTTACGAGCCTTGGTTGCGGAAATATCTCCATCCGCATCCGATGACTTTTTTAGATTTGGGTCAATTTTCAGTAAAATCACTTTGGGTGGCCATATTTCGCTAACCAGACCACGCAGGACGATTTTGCTTACAGGTGTGTGTAGGTATTGAACAGACCTTTCGTTTAATGTATATCTCGATGGGATTGGTGAACTTCGAAAAAATAATGATTTTTATAGACAAGTGGTTAGTCCATGATTTTTCCCAAAATTAATTGAAAAAAAAATTGAGTTTGGCACATCCATGGAAAGGTCTGTTAATTCTCTATTCAGAATTGAAAACCGCAACGCGTTACGAGCCTTGGTTGCGGAAATATCTCCATCCGCATCCGATGACTTTTTTAGATTTGGGTCAATTTTCAGTAAAATCACTTTGGGTGGCCATATTTCGCTAACCAGACCACGCAGGAAGATTTGGCTTAGAGGTGTGTGTATGTATTGAACAGACCTTTTGTTTAATGTATATCTCGATGGGATTGGTGAACTTCGAAAAAATAATGATTTTTATAGACAAGTGGTTAGTCCATGATTTTTCCCAAAATTAATTGAAAAAAAAAATTGAGTTTGGCACATCCATGGAAAGGTCTGTTAATTCTCTATTCAGAATTGAAAACCGCAACGCGTTACGAGCCTTGGTTGCGGAAATATCTCCATCCGCATCCGATGACTTTTTTAGATTTGGGTCAATTTTCAGTAAAATCACTTTGGGTGGCCATATTTCGCTAACCAGACCACGCAGGACGATTTGGCTTACAGGTGTGTGTAGGTATTGAACAGACCTTTCGTTTGATGTATATCTCGATGGGATTGGTGAACTTCGAAAAAATAATGATTTTTATAGACAAGTGGTTAGTCCATGATTTTTCCCAAAATTAATTGAAAAAAAAAATTGAGTTTGGCACATCCATGGAAAGGTCTGTTAATTCTCTATTCAGAATTGAAAACCGCAACGCGTTACGAGCCTTGGTTGCGGAAATATCTCCATCCGCATCCGATGACTTTTTTAGATTTGGGTCAATTTTCAGTAAAATCACTTTGGGTGGCCATATTTCGCTAACCAGACCACGCAGGAAGATTTGGCTTAGAGGTGTGTGTATGTATTGAACAGACCTTTTGTTTAATGTATATCTCGATGGGATTGGTGAACTTCGAAAAAATAATGATTTTTATAGACAAGTGGTTAGTCCATGATTTTTCCCAAAATTAATTGAAAAAAAAAATTGAGTTTGGCACATCCATGGAAAGGTCTGTTAATTCTCTATTCAGAATTGAAAACCGCAACGCGTTACGAGCCTTGGTTGCGGAAATATCTCCATCCGCATCCGATGACTTTTTTAGATTTGGGTCAATTTTCAGTAAAATCACTTTGGGTGGCCATATTTCGCTAACCAGACCACGCAGGACGATTTGGCTTACAGGTGTGTGTAGGTATTGAACAGACCTTTCGTTTGATGTATATCTCGATGGGATTGGTGAATTTCGAAAAAATAATGATTTTTATAGACAAGTGGTTGTCCATGATTTTTCCCAAAATTAATTGAAAAAAAAATTTGAGTTTGGCACATCCATGGAAAGGTCTGTTAATTCTCTATTCAGAATTGAAAACCGCAACGCGTTACGAGCCTTGGTTGCGGAAATATCTCCATCCGCATCCGATGACTTTTTTAGATTTGGGTCAATTTTCAGTAAAATCACTTTGGGTGGCCATATTTCGCTAACCAGACCACGCAGGACGATTTGGTTTACAGGTGTGTGTAGGTATTGAACAGACCTTTCGTTTAATGTATATCTCGATGGGATTGGTGAACTTCGAAAAAATAATGATTTTTATAGACAAGTGGTTAGTCCATGATTTTTCCCAAAATTAATTGAAAAAAAAAATTTGAGTTTGGCACATCCATGGAAAGGTCTGTTAATTCTCTATTCAGAATTGAAAACCGCAACGCGTTACGAGCCTTGGTTGCGGAAATATCTCCATCCGCATCCGATGACTTTTTTAGATTTGGGTCAATTTTCAGTAAAATCACTTTGGGTGGCCATATTTCGCTAACCAGACCACGCAGGAAGATTTGGCTTACAGGTGTGTGTAGTGATGGGTAGGACACGAATTTGAAATGAGTTTGTATGAGGTACTCATTTTTTGAAATGAGGTGGTACTTTGTCCCACCTCAAATGTCCCATGGTACATACCTATTTAAATGGATATTTTGAAATTCGAAATCAAACAATGCGTATTTTTTTAATAGTATATATTTTTTCCAAAAACAGTTTTTAAAATTGCATTAAATAAAAAGGTTACAAAAATTAAATATCAATAAATATATTATATTGAATTAAACATCCTTGATACAAAACAATTTATTTTAAAATAAAACATTTAAAAACAAAATTAAAAAAGTTTTAGTTTTTAACAGAAATAAAGTTTAAAATAAGTAAATATAAAAAGATATAATACAAAAATTAATCTAAAAAAAAAGTTTAAAAGAAAAAGTGGTGTTTTTAAATTTTATTTAAGTTATTAAAAGAGAACAAAAGCATTTAATAAAAAGATGAACACAAAAAGATATTTTTTAACAAAAAAACAAATATTTTATCACATTCAAAATAAATTGAATCTAATGAGTTTAAAAAAATACATCATTACATTTTTGCATTTAAAAACAATATTTGTCCTTCTTTCTTCCCACTCAACATGTTTCTTCTGTTAAGACCTGTTCTGATCACTTTTTTTACAAACAAATTTGATTACAGGACACTGGACTAAATACAACACTAATGACTCTTCACGTACGCAAACTCAGCACAATTGATTGATTGATTTTTTTTTTCAATTCTCATATTTGATCTTGATCTCTAAACCCTAGTCTCTTTTTTCTAACACTAAAATCAAAACAAATACAAATAAAAGGAATGCACTTGCATTTGCATATCAAAAACGAAAATTCCTACTCCTTCGAAAATTAACAAAACCTCCTAATCCAAACTGTAAAAAACCCTCCTTCCTTTTTTAACCCTTTGATTGTATAATTTTCGATAACGCTTCATACCTACTCGTATCTTCATTGTTTGTTACATTGTAGTCAGTGCAACATTCATTCATTCACAAGTCCCACTCATTATCTCTTCTCATTTTGTCTCCTCAAACAGATGCAAAAGAACCTCAATTCCTCAATCCTTAAATGACAAATGTCCTAGTCTGGTACAAAGTCCCAGCCTGGTACAAAGTCCTAGCCTGGTACAAAGTCCCATCCTGGTACAAAGTTCCAGTCTGATACAAAAACCCAGCCTGCGACAATGTCAAGAATTTTGTTTGAATGGGACTTTTGAGTAAAACAACACATTCATTCATTTCATTTCAAATCCTCATCTTACACAAACCTCATTCTATTTCCATTGGTTTGATCTTTGGTGGGTAGAGAGTTTGAGGCCTATTTCCTCCTTTCATACAATTAACTACAATACAACTTCATTTTGCATCAGTCTCAGTCAGTATCAGGCCGATGAGTGAGATGCTCGATACGAATAGTGTTTTTTTCCATGAAAGAGTAAAGATAAATATTTTTCGTTGCTTTTGTGGTGAGGTGTGAGGTAATACTCGTACATTTTTTCGTTTTGAGGAGATGGGACATTTCAGATTGGTGTATGGGACATTTTGTATTGCCTCATGTATGAGGTACACATCACTAGGTGTGTGTAGGTATTGAACAGACCTTTCGTTTGATGTATATCTCGATGGGATTGGTGAACTTCGAAAAAATAATGATTTTTATAGACAAGTGTTAGTCCATGATTTTTCCCAAAATTAATTGAAAAAAAAAATTTGAGTTTGGCACATCCATGGAAAGGTCTGTTAATTCTCTATTCAGAATTGAAAACCGCAACGCGTTACGAGCCTTGGTTGCGGAAATATCTCCATCCGCATCCGATGACTTTTTTAGATTTGGGTCAATTTTCAGTAAAATCACTTTGGGTGGCCATATTTCGCTAACCAGACCACGCAGGACGATTTGGCTTACAGGTGTGTGTAGGTATTGAACAGACCTTTCGTTTGATGTATATCTCGATGGGATTGGTGAACTTCGAAAAAATAATGATTTTTATAGACAAGTGTTAGTCCATGATTTTTCCCAAAATTAATTGAAAAAAAAAAAAATTGAGTTTGGCACATCCATGGAAAGGTCTGTTAATTCTCTATTCAGAATTGAAAACCGCAACGCGTTACGAGCCTTGGTTGCGGAAATATCTCCATCCGCATCCGATAACTTTTTTAGATTTGGGTCAATTTTCAGTAAAATCACTTTGGGTGGCCATATTTCGTTAACCAGACCACGCAGGACGATTTGGCTTACAGGTGTGTGTAGGTATTGAACAGACCTTTCGTTTGATGTATATCTCGATGGGATTGGTGAACTTCGAAAAAATAATGATTTTTATAGACAAGTGGTTAGTCCATGATTTTACCCAAAATTAATTGAAAAAAAAAATTGGGTTTGGCACATCCATGGAAAGGTCTGTTAATTCTCTATTCAGAATTGAAAACCGCAACGCGTTACGAGCCTTGGTTGCGGAAATATCTCCATCCGCATCCGATGACTTTTTTAGATTTGGGTCAATTTTCAGTAAAATCACTTTGGGTGGCCATATTTCGTTAACCAGACCACGCAGGACGATTTGGCTTACAGGTGTGTGTAGGTATTGAACAGACCTTTCGTTTGATGTATATCTCGATGGGATTGGTGAACTTCGAAAAAATAATGATTTTTATAGACAAGTGTTAGTCCATGATTTTTCCCAAAATTAATTGAAAAAAAAAAAATTTGAGTTTGGCACATCCATGGAAAGGTCTGTTAATTCTCTATTCAGAATTGAAAACCGCAACGCGTTACGAGCCTTGGTTGCGGAAATATCTCCATCCGCATCCGATGACTTTTTTAGATTTGGGTCAATTTTCAGTAAAATCACTTTGGGTGGCCATATTTCGCTAACCAGACCACGCAGGAAGATTTGGCTTACAGGTGTGTGTAGGTATTGAACAGACCTTTCGTTTGATGTATATCTCGATGGGATTGGTGAACTTCGAAAAAATAATGATTTTTATAGACAAGTGTTAGTCCATGATTTTTCCCAAAATTAATTGAAAAAAAAAATTTGAGTTTGGCACATCCATGGAAAGGTCTGTTAATTCTCTATTCAGAATTGAAAACCGCAACGCGTTACGAGCCTTGGTTGCGGAAATATCTCCATCCGCATCCGATGACTTTTTTAGATTTGGGTCAATTTTCAGTAAAATCACTTTGGGTGGCCATATTTCGTTAACCAGACCACGCAGGACGATTTGGCTTACAGGTGTGTGTAGGTATTGAACAGACCTTTCGTTTGATGTATATCTCGATGGGATTGGTGAACTTCGAAAAAATAATGATTTTTATAGACAAGTGGTTAGTCCATGATTTTTCCCAAAATTAATTGAAAAAAAAAATTGAGTTTGGCACATCCATGGAAAGATCTGTTAATTCTCTATTCAGAATTGAAAACCGCAACGCGTTACGAGCCTTGGTTACGGAAATATCTCCATCCGCATCCGATGACTTTTTTAGATTTGGGTAAATTTTCAGTAAAATCACTTTGGGTGGCCATATTTCGATAACCAGACCACGCAGGAAGATTTGGCTTACAGGTGTGTGTAGGTATTGAACAGACCTTTCGTTTAATGTATATCTCGATGGGATTGGTGAACTTCGAAAAAAAATAATGATTTTTATAGACAAGTGGTTAGTCCATGATTTTTCCCAAAATTCATTGAAAAAAAAAAATTGAGTTTGGCACATCCATGGAAAGGTCTGTTAATTCTCTATTCAGAATTGAAAACCGCAACGCGTTACGAGCCTTGGTTGCGGAAATATCTCCATCCGCATCCGATGACTTTTTTAGATTTGGGTCAATTTTCAGTAAAATCACTTTGGGTGGCCATATTTCGCTAACCAGACCACGCAGGACGATTTGGCTTACAGGTGTGTGTAGGTATTGAACAGACCTTTCGTTTGATGTATATCTCGATGGGATTGGTGAACTTCGAAAAAATAATGATTTTTATAGACAAGTGGTTAGTCCATGATTTTTCCCAAAATTAATTGAAAAAAAAATTTAAGTTTGGCACATCCATGGAAAGGTCTGTTAATTCTCTATTCAGAATTGAAAACCGCAACGCGTTACGAGCCTTGGTTGCGGAAATATCTCCATCCGCATCCGATGACTTTTTTAGATTTGGGTCAATTTTCAGTAAAATCACTTTGGGTGGCCATATTTCGCTAACCAGACCACGCAGGAAGATTTGGCTTACAGGTGTGTGTAGGTATTGAACAGACGTTTCGTTTGATGTATATATCGATGGGATTGGTGAACTTCGAAAAAATAATGATTTTTATAGACAAGTGGTTAGTCCATGATTTTTCCCAAAATTAATTGAAAAAAAAAATTTGAGTTTGGCACATCCATGGTTAATTCTCTATTCAGAATTGAAAATCGCAACGCGTTACGAGCCTTGGTTGCGGAAATATCTCCATCCGCATCCGATGACTTTTTTAGATTTGGGTCAATTTTCAGTAAAATCACTTTGGGTGGCCATATTTCGCTAACCAGACCACGCAGGAAGATTTGGCTTACAGGTGTGTGTAGGTATTGAACAGACCTTTCGTTTAATGTATATCTCGGTGGGATTGGTGAACTTCGAAAAAATAATGATTTTTATAGACAAGTGGTTATCCATGATTTTTCCCAAAATTAATTGAAAAAAAAAATTTGAGTTTGGCACATCCATGGAAAGGTTTGTTAATTCTCTATTCAGAATTGAAAACCGCAACGCGTTACGAGCCTTGGTTGCGGAAATATCTCCATCCGCATCCGATGACTTTTTTAGATTTGGGTCAATTTTCAGTAAAATCACTTTGGGTGGCCATATTTCGATAACCAGACCTCGCAGAACCTTCTGGTTTTCACCCGTGAATAGCTCTTACAAAATTGACTAGAAATTTTGGAAACCGCAACCTTTTACAAGGCCTGGTTTCGGAAATATCGCCACCCAAGCACATTGTTAGGTATTTAAAGCTCAAAAATCTGTGGAATCAGTGAAATCACTTTGGATCGCCATATTTTGCTAACCAGACCACGCAGGAAGATTTGGCTTACAGGTGTGTGTAGGTATTGAACAGACCTTTCGTTTGATGTATATCTCGATGGGATTGGTGAACTTCGAAAAAATAATGATTTTTATAGACAAGTGGTTGTCCATGATTTTTCCCAAAATTAATTGAAAAAAATAATTTTAAGTTTGGCACATCCATGGAAAGGTCTGTTAATTCTCTATTCAGAATTGAAAACCGCAACGTGTTACGAGCCTTGGTTGCGGAAATATCTCCATCCGCATCCGATGACTTTTTTAGATTTGGGTCAATTTTCAGTAAAATCACTTTGGGTGGCCATATTTCGCTAACCAGACCACGCAGGAAGATTTGGCTTACAGGTGTGTGTAGGTATTGAACAGACCTTTCGTTTGATGTATATCTCGATGGGATTGGTGAACTTCGAAAAAATAATGATTTTTATAGACAAGTGTTAGTCCATGATTTTTCCCAAAATTAATTGAAAAAAAAAATTTGAGTTTGGCACATCCATGGAAAGGTCTGTTAATTCTCTATTCAGAATTGAAAACCGCAACGCGTTACGAGCCTTGGTTGCGGAAATATCTCCATCCGCATCCGATGACTTTTTTAGATTTGGGTCAATTTTCAGTAAAATCACTTTCGGTGGCCATATTTCGCTAACCAGACCACGCAGGACGATTTGGCTTACAGGTGTGTGTAGGTATTGAACAGACCTTTCGTTTGATGTATATCTCGATGGGATTGGTGAACTTCGAAAAAATAATGATTTTTATAGACAAGTGGTTGTCCATGATTTTTCCCAAAATTAATTGAAAAAAAAATTTTAAGTTTGGCACATCCATGGAAAGTTCTGTTAATTCTCTATTCAGAATTGAAAACCGCAACGCGTTACGAGCCTTGGTTGCGGAAATATCTCCATCCGCATCCGATGACTTTTTTAGATTTGGGTCAATTTTCAGTAAAATCACTTTGGGTGGCCATATTTCGATAACCAGACCTCGCAGAACCTTCTGGTTTTCACCCGTGAATAGCTCGAAAAAATAATGATTTTTATAGAGGTTGTCCATGATTTTTCCCAAAATTAATTGAAAAAAAATTTTAAGTTTGGCACATCCATGGAAAGGTCTGTTAATTCTCTATTCAGAATTGAAAACCGCAACGCGTTACGAGCCTTGGTTGCGGAAATATCTCCATCCGCATCCGATGACTTTTTTAGATTTGGGTCAATTTTCAGTAAAATCACTTTGGGTGGCCATATTTCGCTAACCAGACCACGCAGGAAGATTTGGCTTACAGGTGTGTGTAGGTATTGAACAGACCTTTCGTTTGATGTATATCTCGATGGGATTGGTGAATTTCGAAAAAATAATGATTTTTATAGAGGTTGTCCATGATTTTTCCCAAAATTAATTGAAAAAAAATTTAAGTTTGGCACATCCATGGAAAGGTCTGTTAATTCTCTATTCAGAATTGAAAACCGCAACGCGTTACGAGCCTTGGTTGCGGAAATATCTCCATCCGCATCCGATGACTTTTTTAGATTTGGGTCAATTTTCAGTAAAATCACTTTGGGTGGCCATATTTCGCTAACCAGACCACGCAGGAAGATTTGGCTTACAGGTGTGTGTAGGTATTGAACAGACCTTTCGTTTGATGTATATCTCGATGGGATTGGTGAATTTCGAAAAAATAATGATTTTTATAGAGGTTGTCCATGATTTTTCCCAAAATTAATTGAAAAAAAATTTAAGTTTGGCACATCCATGGAAAGGTCTGTTAATTCTCTATTCAGAATTGAAAACCGCAACGCGTTACGAGCCTTGGTTGCGGAAATATCTCCATCCGCATCCGATGACTTTTTTAGATTTGGGTCAATTTTCAGTAAAATCACTTTGGGTGGCCATATTTCGCTAACCAGACCACGCAGGAAGATTTGGCTTACAGGTGTGTGTAGGTATTGAACAGACCTTTCGTTTGATGTATATCTCGATGGGATTGGTGAACTTCGAAAAAATAATGATTTTTATAGACAAGTGGTTGTCCATGATTTTTCCCAAAATTAATTGAAAAAAAAATTTGAGTTTGGCACATCCATGGAAAGGTCTGTTAATTCTCTATTCAGAATTGAAAACCGCAACGCGTTACGAGCCTTGGTTGCGGAAATATCTCCATCCGCATCCGATGACTTTTTTAGATTTGGGTCAATTTTCAGTAAAATCACTTTGGGTGGCCATATTTCGCTAACCAGACCACGCAGGAAGATTTGGCTTACAGGTGTGTGTAGGTATTGAACAGACCTTTCGTTTGATGTATATCTCGATGGGATTGGTGAATTTCGAAAAAATAATGATTTTTATAGAGGTTGTCCATGATTTTTCCCAAAATTAATTGAAAAAAAATTTTAAGTTTGGCACATCCATGGAAAGGTCTGTTAATTCTCTATTCAGAATTGAAAACCGCAACGCGTTACGAGCCTTGGTTGCGGAAATATCTCCATCCGCATCCGATGACTTTTTTAGATTTGGGTCAATTTTCAGTAAAATCACTTTGGATGGCCATATTTCGATAGCCAGACCACGCAGGACGATTTGGCTTACAGGTGTGTGTAGGTATTGAACAGACCTTTCGTTTGATGTACATCTCGGTGCGATTGGTGAACATCGACAAAATAATGATTTTTAAAGACAAGTGGTTAGTCCATGATTTTTGCCAAAATTAATAAAAAATAAATTTTTGAGTTTGGCACATCCATGGAGGTCTGTTAATTCTCTATTCAGAATTGAAAACTGCAACCCGTTACGAGCCTTGGTTGCGGAAATATCTCCATCCGCACCCGATGACTTTTTTAGATTTGGGTCAATTTTCAGTAAAATCACTTTGGGTGGCCATATTTCGATAACCAGCCCTCGCAGAACCTTCTGGTTTTCACCCGTGAAAAGCTCTTACAAAATTGACTAGTCATTTTGAAAGCCGCAACCTTTTCCAAGGCCTGGTTTATCGCCACCCAAACACATTGGGTGATATGCATAAAACGGAAGTATTTACTACAAGTAAAAGATAATAGTAAATTCTATAACTTAAAGCAAATGGTTAAATTTAAAGTATTTACTTCATTCCATATGCATAAAGTTTAGTACTTACTAACTGGCAAATACTTTCAGTATATACTAAATTCATCCAAGTAAATACTAGAATTCATCGGAAATTGATAGTAAATACTAATAAATACTACCAAGGCTCCTATGCATAATGGGAACCTGTATTTGCTTAGCCAATCATTTTTTGCGCCCAGCTGTTCTTCATAGCTCGATGGAAATTTTATCAAATGAGAAGCTTTGTCTTTTATTAATTTTGCAACAAAATTAACTGTTCTGGATACAGTACTCTGATGAACGCCTATATCTTCACCAACGCCAACTTGAAATCCAGGATCTCCAACGTATCGTAAAAAAATTCGCATCTTTTCTTTATGAGTGATTGCCCCTCCTCTTGTTTCAGTTTGAGCTCCTTAAAAAGTATTATATATATGAACCATTTGTTCAACATAAGACTCTATATAAACTTGGCGACTAAGGGCAAGTTTTAAAACTTCGCCAGTAACTAAAAACCACTAACTCCTTTAACTAACGGAAGCTTATTGGTATAGTATCGCAATATACATAGATATATAACAGTTTTCATAAGTGTTTGCTTCTTGTAAAATTATAAATTATATTTTTAAGTTAACAGGCGTATAAGAAAATAGAAAGTTTTCCACCATTTCCGCGAACTAACAAAAGGCTCCAAATTGTAAGGGTGTGCCAAGTTTTAAAACTACAAATTACGATTTGGCAATGACTTACCAATGAAGTATTCACTCAACCAATCTACGTTTTCCCTCTTAAAACGATAGAGTTGTTTAAAATTTGATTCTGAACCCGATCTTCGACTTTTATAGACATTTTGTGAACTAACGCGTACAAATTCCGCCATTTCAGTACAGTCAACAGTAACTTAATTTTAATTTATATCAGCGACGTGAATCCTTTGAGAATAGAGTTAAGACTGTAAGTTTTTATGGTTTCGAAGCTACATAGTTATGTGTTTAAATCAAAACAAGTATGTACTTTTAAATTTTCATGTTGCTATCCTTTGACTTTGAAAAAAAGAAGTAATTCCTAAAGAAAAAAAGTACTTGCTACTTTTTATGCATACGGAATAAAGTATTTACTGAAAAAGTTCATCCGAAAAAAGTAAGTACTGTGGCCTCAAGTAAATACTTTATTTTCAGCATTTACTGCATTTTTATGCATATCAAAAAAAGTAATTACTTAGAAATTCTCAAGTAAAAGCATTTACTATCTTTTATGCATATCACCCATTGAGAGGTAGTTGAAGCTCAAAAATCGGTGGAATCAGTGAAATCACTTTGGATGGCCATATTTCGATAACCAGACTTTGCATAACCTTCTGGTTTTCACCGCAACCTCTTACAAGGCTTGGTTTTTTTAAATATCTAAATAGTTAGGTAGTTAGGAGTCGAAAATCTGTAAAATCACTTTGACTGACTATCTTTTTATTTACCACTTAAAGGTACCATAAGGCTAGTTATGCATTCGGAAAAAAAATTGGACTCGAGATTTTACTCAAAGTTGACATTACGATAATAGCGAAGACTAGAAAATTGGGTCTCGCAATTCTATCTGCCTGTTCGACTACAGCTTAAACGGCTCGGCCGATTTTCTTTAAACTTGGTAGATATCATTTTTAATTTTTTCCTCCCACACGTTTTTTCTTTTTTTTTGAAGACCAAAAATAATGGTACCTTCCATACGATTTTTTTTCGAAATCTTATAACTATGATTTTTTTTTCTCAAAAACTGTCCGACAGATTTAAAAAACAAAGATACATGAAAATTTCATTTAGTTAAAGCTAGTTAATGGTAGAAAAATTTTTTCCAAAAAATGGTTATTGAGGGTACCCGCCATGGAATCACTTTTTTGTTTTGGATTTTCGCAAAAACGGTACAACCGATTTCGATAAGTTTTTTTTACCAAAGCTCCCTAAAAGTTTGAATAGTATTGTGTATTCAAATTTTGAAAAAAAAAAATTTTTGGGTTTCTAAAAAAAAATCAATTTTTTTTTTCAGAACTTAATATTTCGAAAACCCCATGTTTTTCAATATAATCTATAAGATGTGAGAAAAAATTTAATTTTACCTAAAAATAAAGGTACCCACCATACAAATGTTAAAAAATGGTTTTCGAAAATCGTATTTTTCTCGAAAACGGCGCCTAGATTTTTTTTCTTTCAATTAATTTTTATGATCTTTATTTTAATAAAAAAAAATTGAAATTAAGATATTACAGCTTGTACCTACCATAGCATTTTTTCTAATTTTGAATGTCTTATTATTGACATAACGGATTTTAATGAAATATTTTATAACTTAAAAAAAAATGTTTTTGAATTTTTGGAAAAAAAAAGTAATTTATTTTTTTTTTTTTTGGAAAATTCGATATCTTAAAAACGGCTCAATATTTTTTTTGGAAATTGAATTGGCGTACCAAATTTTTGTATATAAGATCTTATTTTTTTAAGAAACCACTACAACGACTTATAATTTTTATTCTTGCATAAATTCATATTTGCATAGCATTCTGTTTTTACCTCTTACTACTCGTACTTAAAGAGCTTAAAAAAATAAATTAGATCCTTATGAAAAATTTTCTCTAATAACATTCGTTTTTAAAATGCGTAGTCTATTACATAGGAACAAGTTCGTGCGACCCAGTCGAACATTTTATTTATCTCCATATTAGGCGTTTTTTCTTTTTTAGTTCAGAGCAGAGCCTGAGTTGTCAAAAAATAAATTGAGTTTCTTTTTTACTTCATACTGTTCAGAGCTTCAAAAATGTGTTTCTTTTTCGTTCTGAGCATGTTCTGAGGTGATTCAGAGTACGCTCTATAAGCTCAGAAAAAAATAACTGAGCAGACAGAGTTAAATACTTAACACAAGCATTCGACAGGTGAAAATAAAAAAAATGGTTACACCTAAGTGTTCAGGTGTGTGTCGTGCTCAGAGCACGCTTGTTTCCGAGCATGTTCAGAAGATGCTCGATATGTTTAGACTCTGTTCAGAGCTCTATTCTGAACTGGAAAAGAAAAACACCTCTTATCTAGTTTGTGTTCAAGTTCGAATTTTTTACGAATGCATAATGTAGAGTGCGAACCGTCTCTAAATAGTTGTTCCTATATTTATAATTTGGTTCAAGATAAAATGAAAATTTGCCATAAAATAAAATATTGTATTATTTTAATCAGAAAAAAACTTCTTTTGGAGTGTTTTCGTATTCCGATCTTGTATACATCACACGCATATTTATTTACACACTTTTGATTCGAATGATATAACGTGCATGGAATTATGTATGTAATTGCTTTTGGATCACACAGTGGACCCATGATCTATCGAATAAAATACTATCACTTGAACATCATTGAATTTGTTTGATAAAATGTTCAAGAACAAGATTGTTGTATGTTTAATCAAACTTAAGTGTTTTTGAATCAGCATTTTTATATGATATAACCTTTGTTACATAATCTTAATCGGCATTCGGTGAGACCTTAAACAGCCAGATACAACTAATCTAAGCTTGCCTTTGATTTATCTTTAAACTTTTTTAATCAAAATTTTCGACTCAAAAAGTAATTGAACATTATGAAGAAAAAGATGGGGAACTTTTTGAAGCAATTACTGTTTTTAAAACATACACATTTCTTGCTTCTAATTCTGAATTCACTATTATCTGATGCTGATCTACTCGTATTTGCGTGCACTCAGAATCGTGTATTTCTTTAGATTAAAATTAATTTAACGGTATTTAACTTGCACTCGCAACTATTCACGATTTATGAACTTAATGTCTACTCTACTCGCATTATGATTGGAGACTGATTTATTCGCTTTTAATCTGTGTAATGGTGATAAATCAATTGTTTGCTTTGGTTCTTTATTTATAGAAATATCAACCGTCCGAACTTCAAATATTTTCCAAAAGAATGCAAATTTGTTTTTGTTTTACTTATTAAAGGAGCATTTGAAAAATAAATTTTCCACTTTTAAAAATCAATAATTGGTTTCGACAAACGTATGCACTTTGATCATTTAATGAAATGGTGCTCCGACAAGGGGGTTTGATGGAAATTTTGGAACGGCAAGAATTCATTTCAGACCATTAAATGGATGCAAAATTATCTAGCCCAATCTAGCCCAATCTACTGATGTCTGACACAAAAGTAATGAGCTTTTGATAATAGGACAAACCTGAAATTGTTATGAAGGAGTTCTGTCTGACACATTCGTCGCAGTACCATGTTTTGTTGCTGGATACTTGAATGAGAACTGATATGAAGTAATTATTAATGATAAGAAGGCTTTAAGACTGCCGATAGGTAGTGAAACGTTCGGGCTGTTTAAAAAAAAAAAGTCAAGAAAAATTGCAAGAAAAGGTAAGTATAGGAGGAAAGTAAAGAGAAGATGCTATAAGGGTGGTAAAAAGCCGAATGAAGGTTATGGGGAATAGGAAATGATAAATTTTTTTTGTAAATTTTAACAAAATAGCACGAACCTGCTTCTATGTAATAGATTAAGAATAAGAATTCTAAAATTTAATGTTATAAGAGAGACCTAAAGTTTTTATTATGGTACGAATAAGAAATACATTTACAAAAAAATCTTAAGCCGTTTTTGAGGTATCGAAAAAATTGATTTTTTTTTCAAAAATTTAAAAAATATTTTTTTGTTAAGTTTTGAAATGTATTGTTTTGTAGTGCGCATACACTACACTATATTGCATAAGAATTTTATTGCAGGTCATTGCCATAGATCTATACTCCACGTTCCTATAGCCAACCCATTTCTCATATGTACTCGCATTTCATTCACTCCAGAAAATTATCTAATAAAATGTTCAATGCCACTTGAGTCTCAGATTACTTTTACTATGGTCAAGTGTATCTATCTATTCGTGAAGGTTCAACGAATTTGGATGCATTTGTGCATTTTGAAAGGGGCATGCATATTGGTTATGATTTTGATGACATAGCAAGTATGCTGCCTGATTCTGTCATTTGTTTCCCACCGAATTAGAATTAAATACAATGTATATGTTTTAGTAATACTATGTATAGGTTTAAGTTCTTAGTGTGTAAGAAAATTATTTTTGTATAAATAGCTTAAGTCTGATAAAATAAAATTCACTTTCAATTTGAGAGTTAAAATTAAAACATCGGCTCCTCAGCCTTCTTTATTTTAATTTTCAGAGAAGTCAAAACAGATCGGCTCTTTAGCCATCATATATAATTGGCTTGAGGAAGCCCATATCCTCCATAGCTTTATAGGATAGGCAGGGCACATTACATGGCGATCTTGCCAGTATTTTTTTAATTAAGATATTATGTCATATAGTCCGGAAGAGCTCGACAAACTTTTCGAATATATGGATAGCCCATATCATCCGGGCGAGCCAACCAAAGATATACCGCAATATATTCCAACATCCAAAACGACGGGCCCAAAGCCTTTGACGATTGAAGACTACAAAAAAAAGGCAAATAATCAAATATCAGCCGGAACAGCAAGAGCAACAGCAGCACAAAAGAAAACGCGCTGGGCGCAAGGTTAAAATTAGACAAGAAGTTGGTAATCTATACAGGTTAGCTGGATTAGCCAACAATGAACAAAGAAAACAGTTTATTGAACAAGCAAGAAATTTGCAGCGACATGCAAATATGAAAAATAATAAAAACCAAAAATAAAAAAAAAAAAAAAAAAAAACAGTATATATATAATATAAAGAACAAAAAAAAAAAAAAAAAAAAAAAAAAAAAATGGGAGGAAAAACGTCCAAAGAAGAGGTGATTGTTAATGCCTCAAACAATAATAATACAACTGTATTTAGTTCAAACCTATTATTCATAGATATTCTAATTATAATTTTAATAATATGTATAATCTACCTTTCATTCAAAATTTTTAGATTTTATTTTAAGACTAATGTACAAAAAATTGTAAGTAATGAAATTAAAAATATAACAGTATAAATTGAACAAATCTAATTGTTGTTACGATAAAAATGTATATTTAAAAGATATGTTGAACACAATAAAAACGTTAAAAGATATACTAGCAAACTTTAACAAAACTCCAACAAGAAAATATTCTCAAAAATATATAAACGAAAAAAGAGATGAAATACTAAAATTAGAAGAAGAATTTAATAAAAAGTATGAAGATTCACCTAAGGAAACAAATCGGCAGGCGTTGAAAACAATTATAGATAATTTGTTGGTCAGATTGAAACAAATATTAGATGATAAAAGGAAATTATTAGATACAGAAAACGTAGGCGAAGAATATATTGAAATTGATCAAAAATTAATCGAAGAAGAAATAAATAAATTAGAATTAAAAATGGCAAAATTCGACATTTTATCAAGTATAAAAATTATCCCAGAGTATGGAGGGGAAGCAGAAAAACTAACAAATTTTTTAAATTTAGTAGACTATGTTGACAGCTCTCTTAGTGATTAAAATGAAAAAAACAAGCTCATAAAATTTGTTTTAGGAACAAAATTAACCGACAAAGTTAGGAATAAGCTAAATACTGTTAAAGAACCCAAAATGATCAAAGAACTGAAGGAAATTTTTATTCAACTTTTTAAAAGTAAAAAAAATTCTCTTCAAATAATTTCACAACTCTCCACTATACAACAAAATTCAAGCACAACTACTACCTTTGCAACAAAAATAGAAACTCTGGTATCAGAGCTCACTTCACTGCAATTGTTAGAGCAAGGAGATGAAAGTAGGGAAACGATCTGCAAAATGAATGACCAATTAGGTTTAAATGCATTCAAAAATGGGTTGCAACAACCAACAAAGTCAACGGTCTTCTCGGCTAGACCGAAAACACTCAATGAAGCAATTCAATTAGCAGCAGAGTTAGATTCGTCAAGTTGACCATTTCAGAGTAAATACCTCCAGGGGTAACAATTACCAAAATTTTAACAGGAACAATAGCAACAGATTTAGTAGATCAGGTAATCAGAACAACAATACTAGAATCAACACAAGATATAATAGCAATAGAAATAACAATAACAGTTACAATAGTAATAATAATATCAACAATATGAGATATTATAATAACAATAGATATAACAATAATAGTAATAACAGATTCAATAATAATAGATATAATAATGCAAACAACAATGCACAAAACCCAAGAACAATAAACTATATTGAACATTCGGAAAACACACAAGGAGTCTCCGAAGCCCAGAGAGACTCAGACTTCAGTTTAGAAAACAACCAATAAAGGCAATCCTGAATCTTAACCTCCATTTTACAAGTTATATAATAGCTCAATCTGACATAACAAGAAAAGATCAAAAGTTTTTAATTGATACCGGTGCTGATATCTCAATCTTAAAAAGAAGTAGTTTAAATTCAGAAAGACAAATAGATACAACAGATAAAATTACAATTAGAGGAGTTACAGATTCAGAAATATATTCCATAGGTTCTGTTAAAGGACAGATAAGAATTGAAAATAAAGACATCGAGCAAAAATTTCAAATAGTAGATGACAATTTCCCAATTAATACAAATGGTATTCTGGGTAGAGATTTTTTGATAAAAAACAATTGTAAAATAGATTATGAAAACTTTACTTTATCTATTTTAATCAAAAATGATGAATTCATTCTCCCAATGTTAACACAATGTCCTAAGTCACAAAATATTATTTTACCAGCAAGAACGCAAACACTTCATCCAACAAATATAAAAATCATAGAGGACAGCATTGTTCTTAATCAAGAAATGCAAAAAGAAGTATTCATCGCGAATTCAATAATACCACCAAAAGAATTGATTCCAACTTCAAAAATAAATATTATGTCACGATCAAAATTGGGTAAAATAGCAAATGGAAATCAAAATGAAATCAAAAATGCAGAATTAAAGATTAATGATACACCTATTTACGAATATGGTTCTCTAACAGAAGTTAAAAATAAAAGAAAATTGAAATTTAATAGAGTGCTACAGAAACATGAAGTACATCAGCGAAAATCCTCATCTAAACTAAGGTTTGATTCAGGAGAAGCCTGTACAAAAATGCATGTAAACAATAAGGATATAATGGTAGAATATAGTGATAATCCGAGTTTTGACTTAGGTCTTATCTTGGAGAAGCTAATATTTAAAATGAGTAAAGAGAACATAAAACAATTAGTACTTGCAAATAATGATGAAATTTTTGAGCACATAAGTATTGATGAATTTAAAAAATTATATAATAAATTACTGCAGAAAGTTGAAGAAAATATACGATTAAAAATATTAATATATAATCCTCCAATAAGAGTTATTGATGAAAAAGAAAAAGGAGAGATAATAGAGAATTTTCATAATACACCTCATACCGGTGGACACTCAGGTATAAAAAGAACTATAAATAAAATTAAAAATTTGAATAAAATGATGAAAAAATATGTAAATTATAAATACAGAAGAAAGATTAGTTAAACTACCAGAAGATTCAGCTCATAACATAGCAAGACCTATATATAACATTGACGATTACAGTTTAGAATTAAAATTTAGATTAGGTCAAATAAGAGCAATAGCTAAAAGATTATTGGATAAAAGTAAAATAGAAAGAAAGGAATTAGTAGATAAGATTGCCAACCCATTACAATTAAAAGTAGGAGATAAGGTATATTTAAAAGTAGGAAATAAGAAAAAATTAGAAAACCCATATAAAGGACCATACGAAGTAATTGAATTAAATGGTGTAAATAGTAAAATTAAGATTAATAATGAAACCAAAGAGGTACATAATAATAAAAAAAAAAAAATAAAAAAAAAAAAAAAAAAAAAAAAAAAAAAAAAAATGTTTAAATCAAAATTTTTTTTTTTTTTTTCCTAAAAGAGTGAGGATGTAGTGCGCATACACTACACTATATTGCATAAGAATTTTATTGCAGGTCATTGCCATAGATCTATACTCCACGTTCCTATAGCCAACCCATTTCTCATATGTACTCGCATTTCATTCACTCCAGAAAATTATCTAATAAAATGTTCAATGCCACTTGAGTCTCAGATTACTTTTACTATGGTCAAGTGTATCTATCTATTCGTGAAGGTTCAACGAATTTGGATGCATTTGTGCATTTTGAAAGGGGCATGCATATTGGTTATGATTTTGATGACATAGCAAGTATGCTGCCTGATTCTGTCATTTGTTTCCCACCGAATTAGAATTAAATACAATGTATATGTTTTAGTAATACTATGTATAGGTTTAAGTTCTTAGTGTGTAAGAAAATTATTTTTGTATAAATAGCTTAAGTCTGATAAAATAAAATTCACTTTCAATTTGAGAGTTAAAATTAAAACATCGGCTCCTCAGCCTTCTTTATTTTAATTTTCAGAGAAGTCAAAACAGATCGGCTCTTTAGCCATCATATATAATTGGTTTGAGGAAGCCCATATCCTCCATAGCTTAATAGGATAGGCAGGGCACATTACAGTTTTTCAAACTTTTTAGAAGCTCCTCTAAAAACTTTCATTAAAATCTTTTATGCTGATAATTATAAATTCAAAATTTCGAAAAATGGTTCTACGGTAGAACAATCTTCTGGCTTTCAAACGCAGTATAGCACTTTATTGTAATTGTTGCCGTTGTTTTTTAATATTTTTTTTTTCAATTTAAACCAGTGCCCCTACCTCTTAAACGGAGGTTTTCTCAAAAACCAGAAGACATAGTACCATGCGGTTTCTTGTGTTCGATTAAGAACTGATAGATATATAAAACACATATCAGCTAATTTACAATTTCATTTCACAATTTTGAAAACAACCGGTCTAAGCATTTTTTTTCACGTTTTTTTATCAAAATTTGGACTTTAAATGCGAATTTCTCAAAAACTATTGATATGAGTAATAAAATTTAAATGCAGGATTATAGAACAATCTACTGGCTTTCAAACGCAGTATAGCACTTTATTGTAGGTGCTGCCGTTGTTTTTTAATATTTTTTTTTCAATTTAAACCATTTTTTCTAAAAGTGCCCCTACCTCCTAAACGGGGGGAGATAGACCCCCCCCCTCCCATAGTAAGAAGTGCTTGTTTTTGACCCCCCTACAAAAATCCGTTATCAAATCTTGGCGGCCAAGTTATCGTACTCTCCCCCAGTTCTGTGTTCTAAACTAAAAAACGACAAATTTCGACTTATGCCACTCTGCCGGAAAAGCGACGGCTCGGTCCAGCTTGCCGGATGTGGTGGGATTTTGTTCCGATAACAGGCGAAATCATCAACAAAACATAAGTCGTGCTGGACAAAAACGGATTTGCTATACCACACAAAATCTTGTTTTGGCTACTGAAGCTTACCGAAATATGGCTGGTGTTTCGCAGGTACGCCAGCCGCCCTCCCAACTGTGAGTCCGTGGGGGGAATTTTCGGATTCTCCTATGCTGCCGACGGAAGTCACCTTCAGTCCATCTCCTCAAAAGAACTTAACCATCTTTTTCCACCTCCTCAAAAATAACATACATACTTGAACAAGATTATTAGGACTGACGCATTGCTAAGGAGAAATTTTGGAAAAGTAGATACTTTAAATTAATTTTTTCAATAATAATTTTTTTTTTGTTTACAAAATATTGGAATGTAGTTTTATTTTTATTAATTATAAAGTACTTTCGTGGAAAATTGAAACGAAATCGGTCGAACCGTTAACACAAAAAGCATTTTTCTAAACGAACTTCAAGATTTTATTTTCGTCATGTGCTGAACCCACCCAAAAATTCCTTAAAAAACACTCTATATCATATAAATAATCCACGACTGTAAAGTCATACTAACTCCGAAAAGGAGTTAAATGCATGAGACAATGTTGGGAGATTTATAGGAACCAAGTCTAAAATATTTAAACTTGTGATTTCAAGTTAAGAAAGAAAAATCATTTGTCGATCTTTCCGAAAAGTTATTACCAAGTGCCTTTTAAATATTTCCTCCGACGAAACAGAATTCCTTTAAGATTTTTCTTAAAAAGTTTGGTATGCCAATTTAAATTATATAATAAAATACATTTAAAATATAAGATCTCAACAAAAAACAAAAATGTTTTTCTGGCAAAAAAAAAAAAAAAAATCCAAAACAATACTTAAAAAAAAAATTCTTTCCAATATTGTTCCAAGTTCAAAGGAACTTCTTTACTAACTTTGTTCGAAATCGTTAGAGCCGTTAAGGAGGAACTCTAAAATAAAAAAGATTCTATGGCAGGTACCGTTAGTAATATTTTTTTTTTGTTAAAATTATTTTGCTTAGCCAGAATATAAAAGAGTTACAATCAAAATGTTATGTTTATTTTACAAAAAACAAAAGGTTCTAGCAACGAAATTGACAACTTTAGACCTACATACGAGTATTATATCCTTCGTGTCGAACGTGTTATATGTATATGCATTCAACTAGAACCTTTCTTTAAAACAATATTATACCAAATACCAAGTTTGGATTTGAAAAATATCTACCATTCGACTGAACACAAAGGGAACAGGCAGTAATGTTCTTAGTAAACATTATTTTAGAAAATTTAAGAGAGAAGGAATGTCCTACTCCTTGTTCTCTCGATCTAAAAAAAAAGCTTTCGATCATATTAAGATGGAATTAAGTAGGCATAAATTGACATACCTAATAAAGAAGGAATAAAGTATGAATTAAGAAATGTGATACCGAAATTATACCATTTTGTGCTACTTGTGATAAACATTGGCGCTGTTATTGTAAAGATGACCGCAAATAAGAAGAATATTAGAGAAACGTCGAAACACTCAAAAATGGAATTCCTTAATTTGTTTCCATAAGTTTTTTTTGTAGGATGTTTTTAATTTTATGATTATAAAGGGTGCTTAAATTTTAAGATGTGAAAACACCAGTGCATGCTCGTACAGCTCGTACTGCAGAAAATATTGCTGCTGTTCGCGATAGTGTGGCTGAAGAGCCGTCCACCTCAACTCGTCGTCGTGCCCAACAATTGCACCCCTCACGCTCGTCGTTGATGAACATTATGTATAAAGACTTGCATTTGCACGCTTACAAGGTGCCTCTCTTGACCATTTCAAGCGTCGTCAATGTTCAGAATGGTGGCAAGAAATGGCAACAGTGGATGATCAATTTTCGAAGAAAATCATTTTCAGTGATGAGGCACATTCCCACCTCAGTGGATTCGTCAATAAGCAGAATTGCCGCATTTGGACGAATGATAATCCAAAAGTGACTGTCGAAAAACAAATGCACCCACAAAGAGTGACTGTTTGGTGCGGTTTATGAGCTGGCGGCATCATCGGGCCGTATTTTTTTGCAAAATGAGGCCGGTCAGGCAGTTACTGTGAATGGTGTTCGCTATCGTGAGATGATAACGAATTTTGTATGGCCCGAATTGGAAGATATGGATGTGGACGATATGTGGTTTCAACAGAACGGTGCCACTTGCTACATAGCTAACGAAACAATGGCTCTTTTGCGCGACAAATGCAATGGCCGTGTTATCTCACGTGGTGACGATGTCAATTGGCCGCCAAGATCATGTGATTTGACACCGTTGGACTTCTTTCTTTGGGGTTATTTGAAAGAAAGGGTGTACGTCGATAAGCCAGCAACAATTCAAGAGCTAAAGGATGAAATAATTCGGCACATTAACGGCACAGAGCCTCAATTATGCCTCAGCGTCATCGAAAATTTGGACCATCAGATGGAGGTGTGCCGCCGAGGTCGCGGTGGCCATTTGGCCAATATTTTGTTCCATACATACTTGAACCATACCAATATTATCATAATAAAAAGAAATGACAATAATTTCCTAAATAATTTGTGTTTTATTCAAAATCAACTTAAAATTTAACCACCCTTTAGTTTATTAAGCAAATATTTCACTTTCAGATGGGACTTATAACATAACAGATACCTAAAATGTCATATACAACTGACAAAGTATAAATTAATTCTTTGAATTATTTAGGTATCTACTATTATTACTATTATTGTATGTACTCATTAGTCTGTGAGAGTTGTGCTCTGTTAAATGAAAATAAAATAAAATGCACGACTGGATCGCACGAACTTGCTCTTATGTAAAAGTACTTTGGAATTTAGGATACATTTTATAAATACAAAACATGGATTTAATGAGATAATAATGTTCAAATGCATAAAATTGTCGTCTGGTTTCCGGAAAAGTATGAATTTATGCAAATAAACCTTAAAAAATCGTTTTATTATTAAATAAATTTTTTATATAAGAAATTTCTCTAAAATTTTTCAAGAAAAAAATGTGGGATGCGAATTTTAAGTATTTAATAATATTGGTTTTAGGAAATAATTTCAAAAAATAATCGTTCATAGGTTTTGAAGATATTGATTTAAATTTTTTTTTTTTTTTTTTTTTTTAAACCCAATAAATATTTTTTCGAATATTTTTATATACAATATTATTTTAAACTTAAGGGGACTCCTGCTAAAAATTTTGGGGTAAAATCCTTAGAGCCGTTAATGAGAAAGTCGAAAATAAAAAAAACGGGTCTATGGCAGGTACCCCTAATAACATTTTGCCCCAAAATTTTTTTTGACCAAAATGTAGTCCATGTCCATAATATCACACTTAATTTTTTGTATCAAAATCGTTAGAGCCGTTTTCGAGATAAATAAGATTTTGCATTACGGGTGTATGGGGGGTACCCTTAGTTTTGGAGCTAAAAAAAAAATTTCAATTTTTCCTCTAGGGAATCACCGAAGACCCTTAACTACCGAGATTGAAAGAAATAGGTCCAGGGGTTTATGCTGCAGTGAGAGGTACAGACATACAGACACACTGAAACATGTTTTTTGTGTACTAAATTTTCCTTAAAATTTTTATAAAAAAATTGATATGCAAATTGTTAGTATTTAATAAAATACATTTTAAAACGTAATTTAAAAATTTAATCGTGTATCGGTTTTAAAGATATTGAATTTTCAAAAAAAAATTTGTATTATTTTTTTAAAAATCCAAAAACTATTTTTTCGAAAAAATTTTTAGTTTATATTTTTTCAAATGCAAAACAGCTCCTACATAAAAACTTTGGTTAAAATCGTTAGAGCCGTTGGTGAGAAATTCGAAAATCAAAAAAACCGTTATATGACAGGTACCCCTAATAACATTTCCCCCCAAATTTTTTTTTCACCAAAATATAGTCCATGTCCATAATATCACACTTAATTTTTTTTATCAAAATCGTTAGAGCCGTTTTCGAGATAAATAAGATTTTGCATTACGGGTGTATGGGGGGTACCCTTAGTTTTGGAGCTAAAAAAAAAAATTTCAATTTTTCCTCTAGGGAATCACCGAAGACCCTTAACTACCGAGATTTAAAGAAATAGGTCCAGGGGTTTATGCTGTAGTGAGAGGTACAGACATACAGACACACTGAAACATGTTTTTTGTGTACTAAATTTTCCTTAAAATTTTTATAAAAAAAATTGATATGCAAATTGTTAGTATTTAATAAAATACATTTTAAAACGTAATTTAAAAATTTAATCGTGTATCGGTTTTCAAGATATTGAATTTTCAAAAAAAAATTTGTATTATTTTTTTAAAAATCCAAAAACTATTTTTTCGAAAAAATTTTTAGTTTATGTTTTTTTAAATGCAAAACAGCTCCTGCATAAAAATTTTGGTTAAAATCGTTAGAGCCGTTGGTGAGAAATTCGAAAATCAAAAAAACCGTTATATGACAGGTACCCCTAATAACATTTCCCCCCAAATTTTTTTTTCACCAAAATATAGTCTATATCCATAATATCACACTTAATTTTTTTTATCCAAATCGTTAGAGCCGTTTTCGAGATAAATAAGATTTTGCATTACGGGTGTATGGGGGGTAACCTTAGTTTTGGAGCTAAAAAAAAAATTTCAATTTTTCCTCTAGGGAATCACAGAAGACTCTTAACTACCAAGTTTGAAGAAAATACCTCCGGTAGTTTAGGCTGTAGTTCGAGGTACAGACATACAGACATACAGACATACAGACATACAGACATACAGACAGACAGACGGAATTGTCGGACCCACGTTTTTCGTCTTCGCTATCATCGTAATGTCAACTTTGATCAAAATCTCGAGTTCGATTTTTTTTCCAAATGCAGAACTTGCCCTATAGTACCTATATCGCAAGTAAAAATAGAAATACTTTTATGAGTAGGGAATCTCCCTCAACTTCAAAAAATGTGATTTAATATACCTAAGGAATGCTTCTAAGTTACGAGTATTAACATACATATAAAGCACTAATTCAAACAATACTCTCATTTGGTTACATAACATAATTTAAAATATCATCCAACGTGGCTAAGAAACTACACATATTCGAAATATGTATATGTATTAATAAAATGCATCTCCAAGTTCAGAAGACCTGGCGAAAATGGTTTAAGAACTCAATAATATATAAGGGTTCTAAAATAACACCTTTGTTTTCTTGCCTCCTGCATAAGCAAAAAAAGAATCTCTTCATACAGTTTCCATGAAACTTCACTGATACAAAATATATTGAATGAAAACATCAATGAAAGATAGATACTTTCTGCAATGGAAGATAGATATGTACTATGCTTCCCCAATAAGTATAGCACATACTTCATCTGAAAATCGTTTCCAACCTTCCGAAAATGAATTTCTTTCTGACTTCTACATGAGTAGTAATAATTGATTAAACAAAAAAAAGAACAATGTATGCATTCAGGAACAACATACACAAATTTACAAATTTTAAAATTTAAGGAAATACATAACTGTTAAATAAACTTTACGAGTAGTAACTGAATCGTTGACTCTTAACATATACATATGTATATTTCAAAAAAAACAAAATGTGTTTAAATACAAATGTACACAAAATTAAAAAAAAAATTGAATCGTTATTAACCCTTAACAAATATGTTCACTATGTGATATGTCAAGAGCTCACTTGTTAGTATTGCTTTAATTTTGTATTTATTTTACCACCTAGTTTTAAGTCACCACAATATGTCTTTGAGCAACGCTAAATCATATAAATTCCTCATTTTAATAATACTGTTTAGGATAATTCTAAGTCAGCAATAATATTTTATACATGCAACTTATAGCAAAAGAAAAGTCTCAATAAAATTGAACTAAGCAAAAAAAAACAAAAACAAGCATCAAAATGTCTACAAGAAAGATTGGCTATATTCAAAACCAAGTTGTAAACACTCAAGAAGTAGTATCTACAAGGGGATAAGAATTTTCAATGTCTTTATAAAGTAGCCAGCAATCAGCTGAGACTTCAGTCTTTAAATTTCTTTATTCTCGTTCGGACGGTATCATATTAAGATAGAAATTATTCCAAGTGAATCGCCATCATTTGTGTAATTAAAAAAAAACTGTTGTGCGTAGCAATTCGGCTATCTTCTTCGTTCAACAGAGTGTATCTGTAATATACGATTTAAGCGAATTTTAATGCATTTTTGAAAGACACGCGAATTTTTAAAATATTTTAAGCTCACAATGTCGGATGCTTAGCAAAAAAAAAAAAAAACCGATAAACCAAAGCCAAAGTAAACAAATCAATTTCGTATTAATTTCGAAACGACCGAACCCTTAACCGCATATTTGGATAGTTATGAATGATAGTGATTTTAACATCGCCCTTTATATATTAAATTTAGAATTGATGAAAGTGCAAATTCATGTTTTTAATAAAAGACCAGCGAAGAGAAAACAATTTTTGAAACTGAACGATTTTATCAATACGTATAGAAGCAGGAAAAATCTTATGTGAATCGGGTGCTGTGTCATAAAGTATTTAAACATTCACATTGCAGACTGATTAATCGTCGACGATAAAAAGGATCACGATCACAAAAGATTACACAATAGTTTGAGCTTGAAAAGAGGTAATTTGATTTTTACCTTATCGTATCTAATTCAGACTTACGATACTATACGATTAGATTAATAAATGATTTAATGATGATTGAGATTTACAAAACATGATATATGATCAATTTTCAATTGAATCAAGATGTAAAATCATGAAATTTGTTTTTTAAATTACTAAAAAATTAATCTTAAATAGTCTGACCTCAAACAAAAAAATATTGTTTGATTATTTGAAATTATCGAGAATTTTTTGAGAAAGAATTTTAAAGATCGATAGAACTTTTCAAAAAGTTCAGGTTCTAGATTTCACTTTCACTCATACTTTTACTGATATCGATTTATTACATGCGATATACATAATATGTAGGTACTAGAGGGCAAGTTCTGCATTTGGAAAAAAAAATCGAACTCGGGTTTTGATCAAAGTTGACATTACGATAATAGCGAAGATGAATAAAATGGAACCGAAAATTCCGTCTGTCTGTCTGTATGTCTGTATGTCTGTACCTCGATCTACAGCCTAAGCCACTGGAGCTATTTTCTTCAAACTCGGTACTTAAGGGTATTCGGTGATTCCCTAGAGGGGAAATTGAAAGTTTTTTCAGCTCTAAAACTAACGGTACCCCCTCATACACCCGTAATCATCATCATCGGCTCGACAACCGGGTTCCGGTCCTGGCCTCTTTCAACAAGTCTCTCCACCTATCCCGGTCTCTAGCCGACGCCATCCAGTTGCGCACCCCAAGGCTTCGGGCGTCCTGGTCTACGCCATCTCTCCAGCGCAAGCATGGTCTACCACGCTGTCGTCTACCATAGAATGTACCACAAAGAACTTTCCGAGCAGGTTCCTCTTCGCTCATGCGAGCTAGGTGCCCTGCCCACCGGAGTCTACCGAGCTTAATTTTTGTCACGATATCTGCTTCAAGGTAGATTGCGTACAGTTCATGATTGTACCGTCTCCGGAATCGTCCTTCCTCACATACGGGGCCAACAATTCTCCTTAAGACTTTTCTCTCGAACGCAGCTAAGAGGTCGGAGTGCCTTTTGCTAAGCACCCAAGTCTCGGATCCATATGTGAGTACTGGCAGGACCATGGTCCTGTACAGCAGCAGTTTTGAAGTTATGGTGAGATTTCTGGATTTGAAGAGCTTTGACAGAATAGTAGGCTCTGTTGGATTTGAGAAGCCGCCCGCGTATTTCTTCTTCTATATTGTTATCGGCTGCTACTATTGACCCAAGGTATTTAAAGGATTGCACCACTTCAAATTCGTGCTCCGCAACCTTGATTGTTTGACCAACTGTTCCTCTCGCATTCGACGCCACCATGTACTTTGTTTTACCTTCACTAATGTGCAGCCCCAGATTTTGTGCCGCCTGCTCGATCTGGATGAAGGAATCGTGTACAGCTTGTTCGGTTCTTCCGATGATGTCGATGTCGTCTGCGTAAGCCAGTAACTGGCTGGACCTGTTGACGATGGTCCCTCTTGTTGCCGTGCCAGAGTCACGGATTGCTTTCTCCAACGCCAGGTTGAAGAGGAGGCAGGCCAAACCGTCCCCTTGTCGGAGTCCATTAAAGATGTTGATTGGTCTGGATAGCAATCCGGCTATTTCTACTTGGCTTGTTACGTTGGTCATGGTCAACCTACATAGTCGTGTCAATTTATTTGGGATGCCGAATTCTCTCATGGCTTTGTAAAGTTCTACCCTGGCTATGCTATCATAGGCGGCCTTAAAGTCTATAAACAGATGGTATGTTGGGATGTTAAATTCTAGACATTTTTCCATCGCCTGCCTAAGGGTAAAGATCTGATCAGTTGTTGATTTGCCTGGAATGAAACCACACTGATATTGTCCGATGACGGTTTTAGCGTATGGGGTTATCCGGTCTTGTAGGATAGAGGAGAGTATCTTATAGGCGGTACTCAACAACGTGATACCTCTATAATTGCTGCACGTTGTGACATCTCCCTTCTTATGTATGGGGCATATTAAACCTTTTCGCCAGTCTTCTGGCATTTCTTCCTGCTCCCATACGTGTACTATAATATCATGAATTGCTTGACGTAAGGCTGGCCCACCGTGATGGAATAATTCGGCTGGTATGCCATCGGCTCCCGGGGCTTTGTTCTGTTTAAGCCGGCCTATAGCCTTCTCAACCTCTTCTATGCTTGGTGGCGGCAACATAGAGTATTCTTCTTGAAGTAGTGGAGCCTCCACTTCTGCAGTGAGCTGACCATTTAGCAATTCATTAAAGTACACTTCCCATCGCTCCAGTATGCTTTCAGGATCGGTGATCAGATTTCCCTCTCCGTCCTTGCAGTATGTGCAGCGTGGTGTGTACTGCGTCATGTTTCGGACGGATTGGTAGAACTTCCGCGCCTGGTGCGGACCTCGCTCTCGGCTATTTTCTATTTCACAGATTAGGTTCTTCTCCCAGGCTGATTTTTTTTGTATGTGTAGCCGTTTTTCTATTCTTCTGAGCTCTTTATATTCCTCTTCGCGTGCCCGCGTTCTATGAGATTGTTGCATTGCTCGGTACGCAACATTCTTACGTTCAGTCGCTAGCTTGCATTCATCATCAAACCAGTCGTTCCGATTTTTACGACTGCTGCCTAAGATGGAGTTGGCAGTACTAATGACAATATTCTTAAGGCGTGTCCACTTCTCATTTACGCCCAGCATACTGGCTCCAGGACTTACTCTCCCTAAATCAAGTGATTCTAGGGCGAGTCCTAACGCATTACCAAAGGTGTTACTGGTGTTTTCATTGCGCAGGGCAGCCGTGTTGATTCGAACCTGATCGGCGGATGCAATGCGTCTTCGCAAGGCAATCCGCCCTCGGAAAACCATACCAACAAGATAGTGATCCGAGTCGATATTGGCACCTCGGTACGTTCGTACCGTCATCAAGTTCGAGTAGTGGCGACGGTCTATCAACACGTGGTCTATTTGGTTACGAGTGACTCCATCAGGTGATACCCAGGTGGCTTTGTAGATATCTTTACGCGGGAACCTGGTACTCGCAACGACCATGTTTTTCGATGCTGCCAATTCTAAGACTCGAAGTCCATTGTCATTAGTGTTCTCATGCAAACTATGGGTGCCTGCGTAATGCCTGAATACCGGCTCCCGACCTATTTTTGCGTTCAAATCCCCAAGGATGATTTTAACATCATACCTTGGACAGGCATTGAGGGCCCTCTCGACTTGTTCGTAGTAAGTCTCTTTTTCTTCGTCTGAGGACTCCTCCGTAGGTCCGTGAACGTTAATGAGGCTGATATTCGTAAATTTGCCTCGCACGCGAAGGGTGCATAGCCTTTCGCTTATAGCGTTAAAGCCGATGATGGTAGACTTCATTTTTTCGCTGACTAGGAAGCCTACCCCGAGCACATGGTGTTTTGTATGACAGCTATAGTATATGTCATATTCTTTCTTCTGTAGAACACCATTCCCTGTCCATCTGATTTCTTGAAGAGCTGTTATGTCAGCTTTATATTTTGACAGGGCATCGGCTAGCTGCTGAGCAGCTCGAGCTCTATAGAGCGATCGTACGTTCCATAAGAAAATTCGTAAATCATTTTTCAGTTTTCGTTGCGTTGGTTGTCGTCGTGTGATCAGTCCGTTTCCGAGGCTTGTTGTCGGTCTCGTAATTCAAAAGTTTTACGGGACAGGGAATTAACCTGTCGCCAACCTGAGGAACCAGCCTGATCATATTAGCCAAACCTTTTTAAAGGCTTGTTTCTAGCGGCCGCCACGAAGAGGCTATGATCAGACTTCCACCAGTCCCGAATAGTTACGGCACGTGCATGTTTTCGTATGCTACATGTTATTCCCCCTATTCGTCTGATGGCTGACCGCCCGTAATGCATAATCTTATTTATCTCAAAAACGTCTCTACAGATTTTAATAAAAAAAAATTAGGTGTGATATTATGAACATGGACTACTTTTTGGTCAACAAAAAATTTGGGGCAAAATGTTATTAACGGTACCAGCCATAGAACCGTTTTTTTGATTTTCACCGCTCTAATGATCTTAACCAAAATTTTTATGCAGGAGCTCCTTTGCATTTGAAAAAAAATATAATTTAAAATTCTTTTGGAAAAAATAGTTCTTGGACTTTTTAAAAAATAATACAATTTTTTTTTTTGAAAATTCAATATCTTGAAAACGGATACACTATTAAATTTACGTTTAATTACGTTTTAAAATGTATTTCATTAAATATTAACAATTTGCATATCAATTTTTTTTTATAAAAATTTTAAGGAAAATTTAGTACACAAAAAACATGTTTCAGTGTGTCTGTATGTCTTACCTCACCTCTCCCTACAGCCTAAACCACTGGACCCCATTCACCCGTAATGCAAAATCTTATTTATCTCGAAAACGGCTCTAACGATTTTGATAAAAAAATTAGGTGTGTCCTTTTAAATTAGCGAAGTGAAAATGGATGGTCGAAAGCTAAATACTTATTGGACTGAAGGTGGATTTACTCCAATTAAAATGAAAAATAAGATTATTGGAGCTCTCTGTGACACGTGTGCTACGCTTCTTGAAAATACAACAGTTTGAAGGATTAAGGCCCACAGGTGAAAAAAAAAAATTATAATTTTATTACACGCAATAATATTTGCAATTTATAAACCTTTATAAGATCATAAGAGTTCAGTTATTCTATTTTTTTTTTTCTGAATTAACTATGTATGTAGCAGACGTAACAAATTGTAGAAAATAAGGAATGTTGTTTATTCTAATAACTGCGCGTAGTTAATAATGTAGAAAATGTAGTGTAGTAAATTCGGCCAACCCTGACAGGGATGGAAGTTTTACTGATTTGGAGGCACTGATGGAAAAGCACATTATCTAGTCGGTAGTATGATATGATGGGTTTGATTTCTCATATTAACGTCTGGTACTTTGAAGTGCCATTGCATGCAATAAAGCACTCATTACAATATTTTAAAGAATTTTTTTTTTCAAAAATTTACTCACAAAATTTTAATAGCATTCAAAAAACTTGACAAACAAAATAGTCTTGTATTTGCCAACTGAGAAGTCACTAGGGCTGGCTGTGTCAATCAGGAACGATTCGATTTTTTTGATCCGATCATCGAAAAGTACCTATTAGTTATTGAAGTCACAAATTTTCATTTCAATCGATCCCAATCTCAATCATTTCGATGATTCTTGATTCTCGATTTTTACTTGCGATATAGGTACTATAGGGCAAGTTCTGCATTTGGAAAAAAAATCGAGCTCGAGATTTTGATCAAAGTTGACATTACGATGAAAGCGAAGACGAAAAAAGTGGGTCCGACAATTCCGTCTGTCTGTCTGTATGTCTGTATGTCTGTATGTCTGTACCTCGAACTACAGCCTAAACTACCGGAGGTATTTTCTTCAAACTTGGTAGTTAAGAGTCTTCGGTGATTCCCTAGAGGAGAAATTGAAATTTTTTTTTTAGCTCCAAAACTAAGGGCACCCCCCATACACCCGTAATGCAAAATCTTATTTATCTCGAAAACAGCTCTAACGATTTTGATAAAAAATAAAATGCACGACTGGATCGCACGAACTTGCTCTTATGTAAAAGTACTTTGGAATTTAAGATACATTTTATAATTATAAAACATGAATTTAAAATGAAATTGCCGTCTGATTTCTAGAAAAGTATGAATTTATGCAAACAAACTCTAAAAAATCGTTTTATTATTAAATAAATAAATTTTTTATATAAGAAATTTCTTTAAAATTTTTCAAGAAAAAAATGTGGGATGCGAATTTTAAGTATTTAATAATATTGATTTTTGGAAATAATTTCAAAAAAAAATCGTTCATAGGTTTTGAAGATATTTTTCAAAAAAACCCAACAAATAATTTTTCGAATATTTTTATATACAATATTATTTTAAACTTAGGGGGACTCCTGCTGAAAATTTTTGGTTAAAATCGTTAGAGCCGTTAATGAGAAAGTCGAAAATCAAAAAAACGGTTCTATGACAAGTACCGTTAATAACATTTTGCCCCAAATTTTTTTTTTACCAAAACGTAGTCCATGTCCATAATATCACACCTAATTTTTGTTATCAAAATCGTTAGAGCCGTTTTCGAGATAAATAAGATTTTGCACTACGGGTGTATGGGGGGTACCGTTAGTTTTAGAGCTAAAAAAAAAATTTCAATTTCCCCTCTAGGGAATCACCGAAGACCCATAACTACCGAGTTTGAAGAAAATAGGTCCAGTGGCTTAGGCTCTAGATCGAGGTACAGACATACAGACAGACAGACAGACAGACAGACGGAATTGCCGGACCCACTTTATTCGTCTTCGCTATCATTGTAATGTCAACTTTGATCAAAATCTCGAGTTCGATTTTTTTTCCAAATGCAGAACTTGCCCTATAGTACCTATATCGCAAGTAAAAATTAAGTGTGATATTATGGACATGGACTACATTTTGGTCAAAAAAAATTTTGGGGCAAAATGTTATTAGGGGTACCTGCCATAGACCCGTTTTTTTGATTTTCGACTTTCTCATTAACGGCTCTAAGGATTTTAACCCAAAATTTTTAGCAGGAGTCCCCTTAAGTTTAAAATAATATTGTATACATATAAGAATATTCGAAAAAATATTTATTGGGTTTTAAAAAAAAAAAAAATTTTTTTAAATCAATATCTTCAAAACCTATGAACGATTATTTTTTGAAATTATTTCCTAAAACCAATATTATTAAATACTTAAAATTCGCATCCCACATTTTTTTCTTGAAAAATTTTAGAGAAATTTCTTATATATAAAAAATTTATTTAATAATAAAACGATTTTTTAAGGTTTATTTGCATAAATTCATACTTCTCCGGAAACCAGACGGCAATTTTATGCATTTGAACATTATTATCTCATTAAATCCATGTTTTATATTTATAAAATGTATCTTAAATTCCAAAGTACTTTTACATAAGAGCAAGTTCGTGCGATCCAGTCGTGCATTTTATTTTTTCTGAATTAACTATGTATGTAGCAGACGTAACAAATTGTATAAAATAAGGCATGTTGTTTATTTTAATAACTACGCGTAGTTAATGATGTAGAAAATGTAGTGTAGTAAATTCGGCCAACCCTGACAGGGATGGAAGTTTTACTGATTTGGAGGCACTGATGGAAAAGCACATTATCTAGTCGGTAGTATGATATGATGGGTTTGATTTCTCATATTAACGTCTGGTACGTTGTAGTGCCATTGCAAGCAATAAAGCAGTCATTACAATATTTTAAAGATTTTTTTTTTTTTTTTCAAAAATTTACTCACAAAATTTAAATAGCATTCAAAAAACTTGACAAACAAAATAGTCTGGTACTTGCCAACTGAGAAGTCACTAGGGCTGGCTGTGTCAATCAGGAACGATTCGATTTTGTTGATCCGATCATCGAAAAGTATTAGTTATTGAAATCACAAATTTTCATTTCAATCGATCCCAATCTCAATCATTTCGATGATTCTTGATTCTCGATTTTCTATTTTCTATTCCAATCTCAATCATTTCAATGAATCTCGATTTTCGATATCAGTTTACTCGATTAACCATTATTTACTCGATTCCATTTGCCCCGATAAAATCAATGTCGATTATAAACGTTAAAAGGACGGTGGACTAGAATTTCTGGGTTGAACTCAATATTGAATAACATGCTTTGTTGTATAGGTGTTTGTTGATGTTGTAGGCAGCAAAAGCAATTGTTGTATGCAACTTGTGTTATTTGAGGTATATTAGGGGCCGAATTACCACTTCAGTGACGAGTGAGTGAGTCCCATCAGTGATTGAATGAAAATGTCAAATTGGAGTAATTTATTGCTCGATAACGTAAGCGGTAATGCCAAACTCACATAATTCAGTCACGTATTACTCGATAACTGATGCGGTAATTTGGCCCCAGGTATGTTAACTGTGGGAGCTTTTTGGCAGTAGCTAACCTTTGCTCTTCCATTAGAAATTAAGTTTTAGAACGTCTAGAATAGAATGACGCTCAAATTGATTGCAGAAAAATGTTTTTTTGCGTGAGGTTGGCAGGTTTTGAATATTTGAGGATGTGTTCGGTGATGTTGCACTTAGTGGTTTGATTTTACTAAAGACAAAATTTATTATGTGGTTTGGAATATTAATTTATGATAATATGGTAAATGGTAATAGAAAATGGTGAAAATGTTGTCTCTTAATGCTTTGGCGGAAAATTTATATACAGTCGACTCTCTCTAAGTCGAACTCCCTCTAAGTCGAAGTTCACTCTAACTCGAACACATTCTCTTGATTATTGACCTATTTTCTTTCCCTCTAAGTAGAATTTTTTTCTTTTGCCGAAAAAAAAATCAAAAAAAATCTCTCAAATCGCAACTCGTTATTGTTTGTAATTCTTATTAAAAGCACACACTCGAAATCTTTGATTCTCTATGTTGCATCGCCTGCGCCGTCAACGTCATGTCAGTGTGCTGCGCTGCTATACCTGCAATTTACAATATTATCAAACACAAAAATCTCTTCCTAAAAAGATATTCATAAAAAAAATTGCAAGGCAATAAAACTGTGATGACTATGATGTCTAAAATTACAATTTTTTTTAAATAATTAAGTTGAAAAAATATTTTTTTATAATACATAATTATAGATTAATGAGCGATAAAAGCAAGAAGCTTAGGTTTATTTATTTATTTTACTTGTTATTTAATTCAATAAATCATTAAAAAAACAACTCTCTCTAACTCGAATTTTTCTAAAACTCCCTCTAACTCGAACTAGTTTTGATATCCCGTGAAAGTTCGACTTAGAGGGAGTCGACTGTATTAAATATATTTTTAAATATGATTTGTTAAAAGAAATTCAGAAATTATTTATAACCGTTAACTGTTTTGGTTCTTTATTTATTTAATTTTTTAATTTGTTCTTGTTTTCCAAATCAGCTGATTTCGACATGGGTATAAATGCCAAGCATAAAACTTAAGAATTTAAAGCAAAAGTGTGTCTAAAATCAATAAAAAATTGTATTCGGACTTGCATTGCTGCGATAGGTATAGTGTACTAATAAAATAAAGCAAATATTTTCCAAAAATTGAGACAGACGTTTAAATAAAAAGTTTGTTTTTGTATTTTTCTGAAAAGCATAAAAAATCTCTTAAAAAGTAGCAACAAATTGAAAGGAGTCTTGCAGCGGCATTTCGATTTTTTTATATTTAAAATGGAATGATTTTCCTGTGGAAAAGACAACAACTTTAAAATGCGGGATTTCAATACGATTCTGTTTGACGAGATTTCGTTGCAATCACAATTTCCAATTGCGGCTACCTGCCATGGGTATCAAAGAATATTGTACTAC
Source organism: Chrysotoxum bicinctum (assembly GCA_911387755.1). NCBI lineage: Eukaryota > Metazoa > Arthropoda > Insecta > Diptera > Syrphidae > Chrysotoxum > Chrysotoxum bicinctum. The sequence continues at coordinate 81,109,739 of OU426990.1, forward strand.
TTATAATAAGCGTCAATGGAAATTTCCATAACAGATAATTTAACATGAGATACACAATTTTACAAACTTAATGACTCATGTATTTTAAATTCTTAATAAAATAAACATATTAGGTACAAAGAAAGTTCAAGAGCGATGTTGTGCGTGTTTATGATTACGTAAAAAAAAAAAACATTTTAAATTTTACTAACTAAAATAGATTGAACTTATTTTCTTAAATTTCTACGTGCTTTACGACGAAATAAAAGTGACAGGCAATTTAAATTAAACATTAAATATCAACAAAGGAACAGAGGAGATAATTTAGACAGTAAAAGTAGTGCATCTAATAGTAGATATTAAGTTTTGGAATAGAATTTGCTTGCAGAAATATATTTTTCGTTACGTGATGGTTGGCAAGCTTTAATTATTTGAGGATATCTTCATTGATATTTTTTCATTGTTTACCAAAATGAGGTGGTTTTTAAATAATGGGCTTTGCTTAGCCAGTCAAAGTAAATATTCAATGCATTAACGCACAATGTTGTCGATTGCCAGTTACATTCCTTCCCTTTATCAGTTTACCCGTGATACCCGCTTCGCTATGAATGCTCATCGTCATCAGTAATTTGGGTGGTACTATCAAATATAGAGATTCGTTTTTACTTACCCGGGACGGTTTTCCCTTGGCAATTCAATTTTCAAATCATTCAAAACCAATGTTCATCGATGCCTCCTGTCTACCCACCCTAATTTCCTCATCACCCGTGCAGTGTTAAAGATTATAAGGGTCTCTTAACATATCCTTGAGCGTGTGGGAATTATAAAAATTGGAATGTAATTTGTTTCAACGTGTTAACCTTTTTGGCTTTGAATCTGAAACCAAATCCAGATGCTTTTTGTATTTTTTTTTTCAGAAAAATAACTCACTAAATAACTGTGATTTGCTGAAAATACTGTTTTGTAATGCCAATAATATACATAGTTCGATACCTATCTGCTAAGAAAGATTATGAAATGTTATCAAAGTTATGGCCGCTATGTCGCACAGTGGGGCCAAGGCGGAAAAAACTCGATTTTCCGAAACTTCTGATTTCGATGTTGATTCATGTTTCTCACAGTAAATTAGCCATAGAATATGGGTACACTAAAGATTTTGGCCAAAACTTAAGTCTTAATACCTAAATAGAAGCTCAAAGTCAAAATATTTGAAATTGTATGGGAATTTGATTTAACTTTCCTAGGGTGTTACGCCAATTCGGAGTGAACTAAAAATGTGATTGTTTTTTTTTTTTTGTTTTTGCTTATTTAGGATGCTTAATAATACAATACAGTGGTCAAGCTCAGCAAAAAAAATGTTAGTGAATTACGGTAGCACAATATATAAGACTCAGTTCACAGTAATGGAAAGTTGTAGTCGTTTAAAAAAAGCTCCACCTTCCTTCGGTCCGAGATAGCTATTTTATCGATGTAGACACGTCAAAGTTTACATTCAAACTAAATTTAGCTGAAAATACCTGCAAATCCGCATAGTGAGCAGATTTAAAGTTACGAATTTGTATTGTATTTGTACATACAGTCATAGGCATAATTATTTTGACAAATGAAAAATGTATATATTTCGAGTTTCAGATATAAATCAATGAAATTGAAAATGGGAGATTGTTGTTAGGTCAATTTTTAAAAATATTTAGGATTTTTTTCTTTGAATAATTTATTGGATTTTTAAATAACACAAAAAATGCACTTTGCCTAAAGGCATAATTATTTTGACAATTCATTTTATGCTTACTAAAAAAATATCTTTACAAAATAAAGATAAAATTAGCACTTATTAATAAAATGTGTATCCTCACTTAGCTGCTATAACTTTTTGCAGACGTTTTGGCACGGATTCTACAAGTTTCTGAAGCATTTCTACAGGAACTTCCTCCCAAAGCCTTCTTACTTCCAAAATCGTGTCTTCTCTGGTTCGGTTCAAAGAAAAACTCTTTTTTCCCTTTACATACGCCCACACATTCTCGATGATATTTAAATCAGGACTTTGTGGTGGGCAGTCAAGTGTTTCTACTTCGATGTCCCGCAAAAAGTTAGTTATCATTCGGCTCTTGTGGCATGGCGCATTATCCTGCTGAAAAATGAACGGCCCCTCAATAAGTCTGTCACCAGCTGCAAATGCGTACTCATTCAATACGGTCAAATACTTATGTTGGTTCATTGTTCCATCAATTGGGACTAAGACTAAGTTTCCCTGACCACTTGAAGATACGCAACCCCAAAACATAACTGAACCTCCACCGTGACTCACTGTTTGCAAAACTGGAACTTTTTTCTTACGTTGTTCTTTTGGCAATCGAACAATTTTTTTTTATGTGAGCCATGAAACTCAAATGAACTCTCATCAGTCCATAAAACTCTATTCCAGAAGCTCAGGGGCTTATGGAGATATTGTTTTGCTAATTGTAAACGTTTTTCCTTGTTCCTATAGGCAATATAGGGTATTTTTCTTACGGAATACGTTCCAAAATTGGATTCAACAAGACGCCTACGTATTGTTCTTTCACTAACGAGATTTTGGGTATATCTCTTCATTTGCAACTCCAGAGCTTTTGGTGTTAGTGCAGGGTTTTTAACAAATTCACGCAGAAGCTTTCTTTCATCTTTTGGTGTAGTTTTTCTTTTTCTTCCCGTACGCCTCAAATTTTGCACAGATTTTGTTTTTTTATGTTTGTTTATCTGGTAATGCACTGTTTGCCTCGGTAAATTAAACTCCGCACAAATTTGTTTTACCTTTTCACCACTGTTATACCTTGCCACGATAGTTGCTCTAGTTTCTACGCTTAACTCTGATTTTTTACCCATATTCTTTTAAGAGAAGTTCAAAATAAATGAAATCATAAAATTTTTATAAAAAAAAAAACACAAATAAATCTTACCAAATTCAACCTAGACTTCTAGTCAAAATACTTATGCCTATAAAAAACGAGCACTGTTATTACAAATTGGTGCGTACTCTCGAAAGACACGATTCAAATAATTTATATTATACTGTCAGTAAATAAGAAATGTTATATATTTCAACTCATTAACAAGCCATAACAACATGACATTTACCGTTACCAATTTTTCACTCAGACGACTGTTCACAGTACTGTCAAAATAGTTATGCCCATGACTGTATAATTAAGTTACAGTTAGCAATTATAATGATAACAATATTGAATAAATTAATGACATTTTTTATTTTTTTTTTAAATAGAGTAAAATGTCTTATCTGTAAGAACATATGGTGCTTTTACATAACGTACTACATACTTCTTTTCAAAAACGTTGTTTTCAAAATTGAAAAAAATATCAAAATATCAGCAATTTGTGCGTTGTTATTTTGGTTCTGCTTTGCAGTTTACGCATTATTTAATGCAAGTTTCAGTAGTGAATACTTAACATAAAAAGTGTTTCTGGCTTGATGCATTCATGAATGTTTGAAAATCCGTTTGTAAATTTACACTTGTCAGCTTTTAATTATTATATTATTTTTATGATTTACCACCACAAAAAAAGTTACTTCTTTGTATACAATCACTTTTGCTATAACAAACATGAGAAATCAATTTTTAATAATTTTTCTCAGAAAATAAGAACAACATCGCTTTTTTCCATTATCTATATCATACAAACACTGAAGAAATCGAAATCGAAATCCTATACATGTCTGATCCTATACAAATACATAATTACTGCATTTATCAAGCATTTTATTTGACTTTGGAATTAAGACCAACTTTTGTGTGGGCGTGTCAGTGGGTGGAAATAGTTTGTTGTTATTTCTAAAACTATCCTTTAAAATATTTGAAAATATTATTTAAATCAGTTGTGTGGTTTCGATTTTATCGCAAAAACAAAACCTGTCTACATACAAAACAAGTAAATATTGCAAGAAAGTAAACAAAGATTAAAAAGCGCCCAAAAAGAGGGTGTGAAAAATTTGAATTGCCAACTTCCGTCAAAAAAGCACAATCTTTTTAGCCTTGACTTGGAACAAAACCTGGATTTTTATCAATTTTGACGTTTTTTTTTGTTAATGGGCGTGGCAGTAGGTGGAAATTAGTTGTGCTTTCTTTCCGATACTTCTTTCATTCCTGGAAATTTCATCCAAATCGGTTAAGTGGTTCGGTTTTTATGGTCTTTTTTCCGCTCTCCCATACAAATGATGATGATACAAAGATAGATTAGAATTTGTATGCTGAGTATTGTATCCCTGAGTATCGCACTTTGGAGAGGTAACATTTTCGATGGCTCTGACGCATAGGGGAGAAAAAAAGGTAGCGATCAACATTGGTTTTGAATGCTTGAAAACTGAAATGGCAAAGGAAAACCGTGCCTGATAAGTTATTCTATAATCGTGTTGTGCGACTAAAAAACGAATCTCTATATTTTACGGTACGACCAAAATTAGACTCGAAGGTGAATTGCTGAACATTCCTAGCGAAGTGGTGCAATTGCACTTCCGCAGGAGATGGACATGAATTTAAAAGCTAAGAGTAGAGTCGTCGGCTTTGTAAGAGCGGTAACATACTTCTCTCAACCTGATAGCTTCTTTACAGCTTGTATCGCACCAATACGCATCTCAAGAAAAACTACTTCTGTGATCATATCAGGAAACATAGTGACCAGTTAAAAATTCTAAAAAAGTTATTCAGAACGTCCCAGCTGCCTTTTTCGTATTGCCAAATGGTCCTAGTGGGATGCTTCTCTTTAATTTGATGAATGGGATACGAGAAATTGGCTGATATTACACAATGGTCCGAAGTGCTGAATAGAGAGTTGGTATGGTTAGAAGTAAGAAACAAATCAAGATTGTGAGCGTTTTGCCCAGCAGCATCTGGTATTCGGGGGGGCTCATCTACCAGCTGAGTAAGGTGGTGCATCTTAGCAAAGATCTCAATATATCTTCCTTCGGGTTTTGTCTTTCCTGAATAGCGGAGACAAATTGAGTTGCCAGCAATAACGACTTCAGTGTTAGGATATAATGAATTCCGTAATAGAACAATGTCCGTATTGAGGAAGGCTCTGGCAAGCAACCTTATATCTTACATAGACTAAAAGGCCGTAATGGCGAAAGGTTAATGGCATTAGGTTATATCCAGTTAGGCGAAATTCTGAAAGATCAGTATTCGCAGCAACCCCTGAAACACAGGTTGGTGCGAATACTGATCTTTCAGAATATCGCCTACCTGGCTATAACCTAATGCAATTACAACTTGTCTGTAATTAACAGAATGGGCGTAAACTCCAAAGAAATTTTTGAAGTAAAACTTCTTTTCCGGCGTTGGGGGTACAAAATTTTCTATGCAGCTGTCAGTGACGTCAAAACGACACGGTATCCGTCAAAGACAGCGACATAATTTTAGAATACAAAATGTTTGTACGTTTATAGGTTAAAATCTTACAAAAGATTTGCTTGAGGGCAAAGAAGTTTTACTTCTACCGCACGTACGTCAGTACACACAACCTTTTTTTTTAGTCCACGAATAGGTATTTGTTAACACACAACAATCTTGATCATTGTGATTTGCCTTTAGTTTCTGGAAAATTAACAAGAACATGACCGCTATGGACTGTCAAAATCTATCTATCTATAAATTTTAGTGTTGAATTAAATAAAACACTTTTTAAAAAATGAATTTAGAGACGGAGCTCTAGATTCGAGGTTATCTTTATTCTTTGGAAGTTTCTTAAAGTCTAACCAGAGTGTCGCAGACCACTGGTATTCTATCTTAATTCTTTAATTGATTTTTTTAGGGTTTTTTGTTTATGTCATCATTTGAGCAGATATGTGTGCGTCGAATGCTGACATGGGAAATAAACAAAAATGTTCACAGATTTTAATGTGTTCTTTTGTCTAAGTGGTTTTTAGAGATTTTATTTATGTTATTTGAGTAGATATGCATTCGTCGAATGCTGACATAGAAAATAAACAAAGATGTTCAATCTTTGGATTTTAATGTGTTCTTTTGTTTTAAGTGGTTTTTTAGGGATATTATTTATGATCTTAAAATATATTTGATTCTTGATTCTCTGTTATAACACCTCCCTCTTTCGAGTGTTCTAACGGTTGGAAAGCGACCGTTGGAAGGCTTATGTTTGTAACAGTTTTTTTATTCTTAAATTTCATTTTTAAATACATGATTGCAAAAAGTATTATTGATATTATTATTACGATAGTTATTACACTATATGTTACATGTTTTGTATGTGTTTCTGATTCTAATATTTCAATATTATTTATTGGTTGGAAATTTAATTCTTTAAAGTAATTATCTGAAAAGTTATAGTTTATCAATGGTATTATTTTATAGTTATTTTGATATAATTTTCTATTGTATGTTACATTATTGATCTTTATTTTACAATTTTCAAATTCCAAAATATAGTTTCCTTGTAAAGTATACTCTAAGTTATTACAATCTTGTTCTAACTTTCCATTTTTTATGTTTTTTATTATTAAATATTTTTCTTTATTGATTACAATATTTTCATCTTTGTAATCTTTAATATTACAGTTTAACTTAGAATTATTTTTAAATATGTTTTCAATACAATTGTCTTCAATTTTTGTTAGATTTTTTGTTTCTTTGCTTATATAATACATAGTTTTTTTAAATTCTATAAATTCATCGTTAGGTATTGTTATAATTTTGTCTTTTACCGGAAGGGTATGTATAGATATTTTGTTATATAAGTTTTCATTAAATCTTGGTATACTTAGAATAATTAGTAAGTTTTCGTTATAAGTAGCCAATGTCAACTTTATCTCTTTTAGTTTTTCTATGTTTATATCGAAGTCATAAATTTCTTTTACAGTTAGTATATCTTGGGTTAATATTCCTGTCCTGCTGGTCATTATGATATTGTCAATTTTTTCTATTATTTGTTGTACTTCTACTAAGTTTCTATTGAATTCTAGTTCCATACGTAAAGTATTTATTTCTGATTTGATTTCTTTGTATTTAGTTAATGTTTTTGAACTTTGTTTAAGTATGTCTTGTAATTGAAAAAATTGTTCATTGAATTGTTTGTTGATGGTTACTTGTTTGTTATTGTTTGTTAAAAGTTCTCGGTTACTATCTTCTAAGTTTTGTAACCTTTCTTCTATGGCTTGTCTATCATCGTCGTCCATAGTTCCGAATATGTAATTCATTCCTTTACCTATAATATTAATTAATCCTCTTTTATGAATAATATGGTGTGGGATAATTGTTTGGAGTTTTATTTCTAATGTATTTATCTTTTGTTCTTGCGAATCGTCAGGATTTGTTAGTAAATGGTATTGATCTTTTAACTGGTTTATTAATGATTGGCATTCTGTAAGGTTAATTACATGCAATAGAATGTCATAGTTATTTATAAGTTTTATTTGTCCTTCTTGTATGATTAAAAATTCTCTATCTATTTTTGTTATTTTTATATCATTAGTTTTTACTGAAGTTATTAATAAGAGAATCATTATCATGATTGCTATTGTTTTGGTTGTCTTCATTATGTGTTTTAGTAAATTTCTTTTTCTTTCTGAATTGGTCTTTGTGAAGGAGTTGTTTTCTTAGGTGGGGTTTGATTAGTATTTTTTTATTAATTGTTTTAAGTAGTTTTACTTTCTTGTGTTTTGTTTTTAGTTTATTAAACCGTTCTGGGTTGTTTATTTTTGTAAAGTTTGGGTTGACTTCTACGTCGAGTCGATTTTTATTTATTTTATCTAGAGTTTTGTTCTTATTTGTTTCTATTCTTTCATATATTTTTTTATAATCTATTTTACCTAGATGTATATCTAAGGGTCTCTCTTTTGTGGTGAGATGTATTGTTTTGTTATACGTATTTACCGCTTTTGCTACTAAATCAATAAGTTTTTCAGTTTTCTCTAGTAATCTAATATGTTCATTTAGGGTGCTGTGAAGGCGTTCCACATCCGAATTTCCGGTGTGTCTATAAGGGGTGGTAAAATGTGTTAGTATATTCTTTTCTTTTAGATAATTTTCTATAGAATACGTTTTGAAAGTGGGGTCATTGTCTAGAGTTAATTTCTTGGGTTCGGACATGTATGAGAATAGTTTTTCCATAGCATTTAAAATGTCTTTTTGGTTTTTTGTTTTGAGTTTTTCTACTGAGGCATACTTGCTGAATTTGTCGATACAACTTAAATATTTGTTATTATTTGGTAGAATCCATATGTCCATATGATAATGAATGTGTGGTTCTAAGGGTGTTTCTGTTTTTTCGTATGGTAGTTTAATGGGGTTTCTTTCTATTTTCAGGTTGCAGACATCGCAATTATTTATTATTTTTGTTATTTGTATTTTAAGGTTTGGATAATAATACTTTCTTTTTAGATCTAAGTATAATTTTTCTATTCCTACGTGATTTAATTCTTTATGTTTCTTGTGTATGATTTCTTCTAGTTTAGTTATATCATAAACATCTTCTAAGAATGTATGAGTTCTGATTAGAATTTGGTTGTTGTGGTGTGTTTTCCAATAAGTTTGGAATTCTAAAAATAGCTTATCATTATTACAATATAAAACATTTTTATGGTTTATATCAATTTCTAAAATGATTTTTTCGAAATCTGATTCTTCGAAATTTTTTCTAATTATTTTTATTCTTCTTTTGTTAAAAGGGAAGGTTATGATTTCATCATTTTGTAATCCTATTTCTATGATAATTTGTCGAATAAATATATTTAAACTTTGTTCGGTGATTGGAATTAGGTTTGAACTATCTGACTCATTTGAGTGTTGTGTGGAAACGAGTTCTATATTGTTTAATATATTTTCATAATTTGTTTCAATCTTTGTGTTAACTCTGTTTTTCTCTCCAATTTTGTCAATTTTAGTGATGTCATGTGAATTTGTTTCATCTATTCTTATTCTTGATAGCGCGTCGGCTACCTTATTTTCTTTTCCTGCGATATGTTCGATTTGAAAATCGTACTCCTCCAATTTTATTTTCCATCTTTGGAGTTTGGAGTTAGGTTCTTTGAGATTGTGCAACCATGCTAGTGGTCGGTGATCCGTTTGTATTTTGAAATGTCTACCGTATAGGTAATGGCGGAATTGTTTGGTTGCCCAAACGATCGCTAAAAGTTCTTTTTCTATAACTGAATAATTACATTCATGTTTATTTAAAGTTCTGGACGCGAAGCATAGTGGTCCATGTGATTGACTTAAGACTGCTCCAATCGCGAAATTGGATGCATCTGTGGTTAACGTAAATTCTTTATTAAAATCAGGGTGTCTGTTTAATAAATCATCTGACATTGCTAGTTTTAATTTCTCGAATGATTCTTTATATTCTGTGTTATCTATTTTTATTTGTTTATCTTTTTTTAAACAGAGAGTTAGTGGTTTTATAATCTTGGCGTAATCATGGATGAATTTTCTATAGTATCCGGTTAAGCCTAGGAAAGATTGGATTTCCTTAATAGTTTTTGGTATAGGAAAGTTTTTTATCGTGTTTATTTTATTGGGATTAGGTTTTATTCCGTCTGGGGTAATAATATGACCTAAGAATTCGCTTTCTTTTTTCATAAAATCGCATTTATTTAGGGATATCTTTAAATTTACAGACTGTAATTTGGTAAAGATTTTATTTAGTGAGTTTATATGTTCTTCCAATGAAGTTGAGAATATTATTATGTCGTCGAGGTAGACATAACAGATTTTTCCTACATATTCCTTTAATACCTCGTTCATCATTCGTTGGAATGTGGCGGGGGCATTTTTAAGACCAAATGGCATTCTTAACCATTCGTAGTGTCCTGATAGTGTTGAGAAAGCTGTTTTCTCTCTATCTTCGGGGCTTACTTCGATTTGATGGAATCCTTTTGTTAAATCGAGTGTGGAAAAGTAGTTAGCTTTTCCTAATTTGTCTAATATGTCGTCGATTAGTGGAATAGGGAATTTATCCTCTTTTGTTGCGTTATTTAGTTTTCGATAGTCAATGACTATCCTCCACTCTTTGTTTCCTACCTTGTCTTCTTTTTTTGGTACAATCCAGATTGGGGCATTGTACGGTGAAGTACTTGGTTTGATAATTTTTTGATCTAATAGATCTTTGATTTGTTTGTCCACTTCCTTTTTGTGGATTTCGGGATATCTATATATCCGTGTGAAGATTGGTTCTTCATTTATTGTGAGGATTTTATGTTTTACATGATTGGTAAAACTTAAATCATCTCCTTTTTGGTAAAATACCTTTTGGTGTTGTTTCAATAAGTTAAATAAACTTTTATATTCCTCATCGTTTAGATGTGAGACTCTTTGACTTTCCAAATTTTCGAAAGTAAATGTGTCTGGTGGAATTAAATTGTTTAAATAATTTATTTCTGTTTGATATTCCTGTTCGTCTTCCACAGAAAAGAACAGTGGAATAATTTGTTCGTTTAGTTTTAGTATTTTGTTTTTAAAATCAATACTGGCATTATTTGGAAATAATATATTGTTTCCAATTAATCCATCAAAGTTGACATTAAAGTTGTGGATTTGAAAAATGCAATCTACGCGAGATTTAAGTGCAAATTTTTCTTTTGGTATAATTAATTCTTTTTCTATGAATATAGAAGTACCTACTGTTTTTATTTCTAATGGGTGTTTTCTTGTGTTAATGTAGTTTACTGGAGCTTTTTCTTTGTTTATTAGACTATTAGTGGCTCCTGTGTCAATTAATAGTCTTAACGTTTCGTTATTTTTTTCTAACCTAATAAAGGGGAGTTTGTTGTCTCGTTGAGTAGACAGGTTTCCGAGGCTACATTCGGAAAAACCGTAATGTTTTGATCACTTTCGTTATAGTTAGTTTGGGTCCTCTTTAATTGACTAGAAGTTGGGTCAACTTCCATAGGTTTATATTGTCTACTAGGAGGTTTGTAATTTGGGTTATAATTATTACCTTTATAATTTGGATTAGGGTTGTTAGTATTTTGGTGGTTAAATGGGGGTTTTATATAAGTTGGATTTCTAGGTACAAAGTTGTTTTGGTTGGGGTAATATTTTTGGTTGGGAATGAAGTTTTTATTATTATTTTTTGGTGTTTCAACCAATTTTCTAGGTGTTACTTCATTTTTTTCATCTACAAAACCTGCCTGTGTTAGCTCGTGTAAAGCTGCTTGAAGGTTAAGAGGTTTAAGTGCGAAGAGTACTGTTCGCATATGTACTGGTAACTTTTCTTTAAATATATTGAGAGCTGTTTTATTATTATGTTCTATTTCAGAACTTTTACCTTCTTGCACAGTTTTCTGATTTAGTTCGCAGAGGCTTTTTTGGATATCGTTATAAAATGTTATAACATTTCCCTTGTACGCTAGTTGCCTTAATTCGTCATATAATTGGAAAGAGGATTTGAATCCTCCAAAATTTGTAATTAACAATGCTTTAATTTCTGTCCAAGTACTTATGTGTGCATGTATTTCAATGCATCTTTTTGCTTTTCCTATTAATTTGCTTTTTAATATGTTTATGCACATTGTCTGACTTTGGTTGTCGTATTTATTTAATGTTGGAGTGATTCCATCCACATTCGTAATGAATGTGTATAGATCCTCACGTCGTCCGTCGAACGTATTTAATTTTTCAATGTATTTTAGAGGGTCGAGTGTTAGTGTGAGAGACATTTTGGTACTACTTTTATTTATTTTTTCACTTGTGTTTAATTTAATTTTAGATAAAGTTTCTACTAAATAATTCTTACTCTTAGTAAAATTTGTTGTGTCTGGATCCGAAGAGTCTTCTTCGTCTGTGAATCCTGAATAAGGTTTAAAACTGCTTTTCTTCGTTATAGTTGTCTTCATGAGGTTTATTTTATTTCTTTATTTATTTTCTTTTTTCTGATTTTTCTTTTTCACTTCACTTTTGTTTTATTATATAAAATATTTTGTGAATTATTTTTCCTCTATGGATTTCGTAGTATAGGGCATATTCGTTGACCTGAGCTACTAAGATAATTCTTTCGAAAGAGATTCAATGTTCGTTTGAATTCTTTCGTTAAGATCGATTTTTTTAATTTTTTCGCTTTTCACACAAACAAAAAAAAAAAATTGTCCACAATCACGAGTTACGAGTTGCTTTAAATATTTATTTTTTTGTCTTTATTTTGTCCATCAAACCTTTAAGCTTAGTATCACAATCACGAGTTACGAGTTGCTTTACGTATTCGCTTGTCTAGTGTTGATTTTCACAAAAGTTTTTTTTTTTTTTCACACAATCACGAGTTACGTGTTGTTATAAGTTTCGCGAAAAAACGAGGTTCGATCACTGGATTACCATCTCTTTATATGATTTGCATTCATATATCTGATTGGTATCCTACCGACTGCGCCAATTTTAGTGTTGAATTAAATAAAACACTTTTTAAAAAATGAATTTAGAGACGGAGCTCTAGATTCGAGGTTATCTTTATTCTTTGGAAGTTTCTTAAAGTCTAACCAGAGTGTCGCAGACCACTGGTATTCTATCTTAATTCTTTAATTGATTTTTTTAGGGTTTTTTGTTTATGTCATCATTTGAGCAGATATGTGTGCGTCGAATGCTGACATGGGAAATAAACAAAAATGTTCACAGATTTTAATGTGTTCTTTTGTCTAAGTGGTTTTTAGAGATTTTATTTATGTTATTTGAGTAGATATGCATTCGTCGAATGCTGACATAGAAAATAAACAAAGATGTTCAATCTTTGGATTTTAATGTGTTCTTTTGTTTTAAGTGGTTTTTTAGGGATATTATTTATGATCTTAAAATATATTTGATTCTTGATTCTCTGTTATAACATATATATATATAAAATATTCTATTTTCTTTATCTATTGTCCAGAAATATCAGCTTGGAGATATTTGTTAGCTCCAAGGCTGATCCATCTTCATCGACACAGAAAAGAAAATCCATAGATCTTAATTCTGCGAAGTTTAAGGAAAATCGATTGAGTCGTTTTCGATGTTTCGTAAAATGAAATCCAATATAGGTACTCGAAATATCAAGTTGTTCAATTCACTGTCCTTTCAATGTAAATCTTTTTGGGACATAAAGAAAATACATTCTGGTTTTCTTTCAACACTTATTTATTTTTGCTTCTTGCATCTTATAACAAAAATTATGAGATAAAACATGTATTAAATCTCCTACTACCTGCACTGAAGTTCAGACATTATGGCTAAATAAGTATCGAACAAATATTACGAATGTAGCCTATTTACATATCTGTACGTAATCCGTAGATGAACGTACATAATCATTTGTGAAAAAGAAATTAATTATGTTCAACACATTATGATAAAAGAAAAATCCATAATACGAGTAGACCACATGCTGTGCGAAAATAGACAATTTACTCGTGCCTTCGTGGGATGTCTTCCTATTCTAAAAATAAAATTATATTATATCGATAGACTGTCTTATGTCAATTTTTTTTTAATCTACACATAAACAAAATAATAACTTAATATTTGTCAAGAGAATTCTTAAACACACCAAACAAAATTATACATATAGATATATAGAGTAGGTTTCTTTGAGAAATTTTCTTTATTCATGGGCAAGTCTTTAAAAACCTGGGATACATCTTTCGGATTTAAAAAAATGTTTATGGAAAATGTAAGATATGCTACAATGAAAGAGCAAAATAATATTTTTGTTTTTCTTTCGAAATATTATTCACCCGAAAGATAAATTGATTCTTATTTATTTTAACCATTCTTATCAGAGAATGGAAAATTAACTACGATATGATTAACAAGGAAGCAGGTCAACGGATTTCAAGAGATTTCGATACTAATCAAAGATTATTACCCATAAGATAATGTAATGTCTACACGTTTAGCGTCCATTGTTTATTAAAAGATCTGATAGTATTTTTTTTTAAATTTCTCACACGTAATTGAACATAACACAGTGGCGTAGTTTAAGGCTGTTTGGGAATTAATAAAAAAGACAGTTAATGGGTCCCAAGCAGTGGCGGCTGTACCTTAAGTGCGCTCGTGCGCTGAACCACCAATTCAAAAGATTTAAAAATTACAAAATATTACTGCATCTTTATTTTTAGATTCCCATATTAATATTTATTTTTTAAACATATGTACGTACAAGAGCACAAACAAGTAAAATTTCCAATTATGACGAAACAATGTAAGCGCTTTGCTTTACTATTAAGACTTACTTTCCTTGCAAGTAAAAATTCTCGTGCGCTTCGGCGAGCGCACGAGGACTGCTAATATAACTTGTATGAGTTACAAGCAAGTATCCCTGACGCGTGAGACAAAAGATATTTCATTGAAATGTATGGAGAATTAGCCTGCTCTCGTGCAGCGCACGAGAACCGAAGATTAACTACAGCAACCGATGTTTGACTAGAATGCGCTGCGCCTGCGAATATGTAATGTTGTTTCGCTCTATCCGTGACTGGTTAAATAGTGTAGGTTTCTAGGTGTTAGGTTAGTAATTATTGTTTTTTATTTTGGTTTTGGTTCGATTCTGTACTGTGTACAGTATGTGGTGTGGGATAAAATTAACAGTGATTAGATTAGGTATATTAAAGACAGTAATAATTTTTTTTAAAATAAAGTTACGTGAATCCACGATTTGACGCATTTAAGTGAAAAAATAAAAAAACATGATTCCTTGCTAAATGTAATAAGTGTGTCAGTTTTATACATGGTCGAAATTCTTCGAGCAATTATACAAAATAATAAAAAATCGACATATACATGTAAATTTTTGTTTTTTTGCGATTTCTAATCTTAATACCTACTTAGTGAGCAAGTAAAGTGCACCACCTGTTCAACAACCCACCAGCCGCCACTGGTCCCAAGTAACATCGTTTGAACTACTAGTAATTTAAATCTTTCTTAATAGCTCTTAAAGAGTTAAATACCTTGCTTAAGCTTTGTTTTAATATAAGTTACAGATACTGATAAATTTAAAAAAAAGGTGCCCTTATATTGGCTTTTCACAACAGTTTATTATCTTTAGAGCACAAATAAATATGCTCCTTAACAATGTAATTATTTATTGTTAATAAACATATTAAAATGTGTCTATTTAAAGTAGCTTCTGAGCAAGCAAAAATAGTTGATTAAGTTCCTCTTTAAAGTAAATATCCGTAAATATGATCATTTAATCATTAATTTTGGCTCAGATGTCAAAAAAATCTTTATTTCCCAGTGTGTATAGAAATTATTTTAATCCGAAAATAAAATGTTAAAAAATTTCAAAAATTGAAATTCGTTTTGGAAAAATTTTCGTAAAAGTAAAAAAAAATGAAACGCGTAAATCAGGGGCCAAACTACCGCATCAGTTTTCGAGTAATACGTGACTGAATTTATGTGAGTTTGGCATTACCGCTCACGTCATCGAGCAATTTGACATTTTCATTCGATCACTGATTGGGACTCACTCACTCGGTCACTGAAGCGGTAATTTGGCCCCAGCTATCCTTTTCTTCAAGTTACGATTCGATCTCCCAATTCTCCATATATTTTAAGCAACTCGGTGAAGTAAAAAATGTCAAATAAATTCAGGGATATTAGCACAGTTTATGAATCGTGTAAGGAAAGCATAGTAAACTCCATCCATTTGTCGTTTTTTCAGTCGTACTCGTATAAGTTTTTTTAGTCTTAAAGGATTTTCTTTGTTTTTCTGCCAGGTATAAGGCACCCGGTTTCTTGTTTATAAAAATTGCTGTAGTTCAGTTCAACATTCTTTAAATCTTTAGGTGATTATAGGAGCTCTATAATAGAGATTTAGTCTTGTCAAGAAAAGTGGCGTAAATTTAAGATGTTTTATTATATAAGAAAAAAAAAAAACAAAATGAATTTGTGTGTACTAAATGAATCTTCTATATCTATATCTATATAAATAACTTTAACGTAAGTAATATTTTTTTCAGGTAAATTTAGTGTTGCTTTTATTAACTAAAACTTATTATCTTAGGGGGCGCGTTGTAATATTTCGAAGTACAATATAAACATTTCAAATAAAAATGAAATTGCACTCAGAAATCGCACTTCTCTCAATATAGAAAAAGGTATTAAAGCCTTAAGACACGCATATAATAGTTACATCTTTATGTTTGAATCTTCCATTTTGTGTAAAAAAATTATATTCTTATATTTATATATGTATTATGTATTCACATATACTAATTCAAAGTGTAAATGTTAGTACTTCAAAAAAGCATTCAGTTCTTAGAATTAATTTTAAAAAATCAAGACTACAGCTCTAGCAGCGCTTTAAGGGCTATTATTAAAGCTTTATGCTAGTGGAACAATCCTTAAAGTGCGGTTAGGGAGATAGAAGGAGTAAGTAATCAATTCAGTAGCTCTAAGAGCACTGTTAAAGCAGATTCTAAACTATACAGCTACTAAATACAGCTTTAAAAGCGGTTTTAGAACTTTCAAATAGCTATAATTGTTTTTTTGGGGTAGAAAAACATGAAATTATCCAAAAACATGTATTAAAATTTTGAATAATAATTTAAGACCCTCAATATTTTATTTAGGCAAAAATAATAAATATACACTAACGGACGAATCTATAAAGAAATTTTAAACGGTGCTTAACTTTAAAATTCTTCGAAACAGCTCTTGACTATAAAATCGGTATCTATAATCAATTTTCATACTTAAAAGTAACGTTACTTAAAGGCCTCTTAACTAAAACGCCATCCACCACGTTAAAAGATCTCTTAAAGACATTTTAAAATTTATTTTGTAAATTGTCATCTTTTAAATTTTGAAGTTTCAAATTGTAAGTTCGTGTTGATTGTTGTGATATTTTAGAATAATAAAATGCAAAGGATTAAAATATAGAAATTTTTGTATTGATTAAAATATATGTAAATATACGAGCTTCCACGCCTTCCGTTTAGCCTTTGAAGTGTTTGTTTCGACACTTTTATCTTCGATTATTGAAATCTGCTCTTCAGTTCAGAGGATCTGTGCATAGAAATGATACTTTTTTTAAATTTATTATGACATATGACATCCCGATTTTCAGTTCTTTTTCTTTTTTTTTTTTGTGCAGACGACGCACGTGTGTTCCATAGCTGTTTTCTAAATTTGACAGAATTAAATATATTTGCTCCAAATTTTGTTTACCAATTCAAGCTGACACAAAACAGCTGTTTTGTTCAAATGAATTAGCATTTGATTTTTTTTTGTATTTATAGTAATTTTCTTTCAGATTCTTTTTCGTTACGTGACACAACTATCGGTTAGTTAAGAACCAATGCAAAATGCATTATATAGATACGAATTGAAGTTTCATCATTTAAACGCTAATAAAATAGTTAAGTATGCTTAACTAAACAACCTCTAATATTCAATTTAAGAAAATCTCATAGATATGCATGTAAGTGGATACAAAATTTGCTTAAAATGATATGTTTGGATTGTTCACCACATACATTTTGAAAAAATAAGGACAGAAAAACCAGATTTCATTCAAATCCTATTTCCGATATTTTTGGCGAAAACCTGAGAGGTAGAAGTGTTATTTTAATTGGCGCAAAATTTTAAACAGCCTATTATTAAGGTATTAGTATGATATTACTTAACAATTTGCTAACTTCATAGTAGTTTACTAACTCATTCTTAATTTTAAACATTTTCTAGCTAGTATCGTACTAAAAGAATTTTCTTATTAAATTGCTTCTGAACACACCTAGAAAAATGATACTCGTATTTCGTGTAAAAAAGTAAGTACACGAACCTTTTTTGATGTTTGCAAATGTCAAAGATCATATGAAGCTAGCATGATACTAAAAAAAATAAAGTAGGTATTCGATGATTTTAACTTTAATAAAAGGGTAGATAAAGTAGTATGATGCTATATTCGATTAAAATTTGCAAATTCGTTGTTTTAACCTAGTATCATACTAAAACATCTTTAGCATCGTACTAATTCAATTAAAATTTTGCGCCATTGTTTTTAAAGCTACATGTAAAAATTTTAATCAAAATCGGTAGTGATTTTCGAGGCCTCATGATGAAAGCCACTACTTCTCCACCATGGTATTATGTATCCCAAAAAAACATTTTTTTTGATTCTTTTGAAAATGCCGTCGAAGCACTCACTGTCAATAGTTTTCTTTTTCTGTTTTGTAACAATTTTAAAATATTCGCCATTTTCTCAAAACATGCTTGAAGATATAGCTTAAAGAACTCTTGTGCAGCTAAAGAGCTATTTTAAGGAGTAAAGAATCAGAATTCATTTATGATTTCTGACATTTTTAGGGAAAGCCTCTAAGCGTAATAGATCTAAGGATTAATAAGAAACTCCATTTTAGATTTTTTGATTCGTTCACTAAGAGCTGTAATCAGTTTTGAAATAGAGCTATGGATTTATATTTAACTCTCTCATTTAAATAACATGTAGCTCCAACGATGTAACTTGGGATAAGAATTGATTTAAATAAAAACACTTCATTTTATTCTTTCAATTTAATTTCGAAAATAAAAATCACGATTTTGACAAAAATTTCTAATTCGTAATATCCTTAGTGCTTGTAGTAAAACAAAGTTTCAGATTTTCGGCAACAAATTTAAATAAGGGAAATATGGTTTTTATAGATTTTTGAAATGCTTTATATTTGGGTTGTAACTATATATTTTGGTACACAGGTATTTCCAGCAATTACAAATAATACTGTATTCCAAAATTTTATAAATATAAATGCTATTAATAAAAAATGAAAAAAAAAGTTTTGTTTTCTTTCACACATTTCCTCTAACGATGTAAGAAATTGACCACTGTGTAGTTTATTTCACCCACCAATGCTAAAGGCATAGTTAAGCTTTGAACCACCAAATTTTGTAGATTTATTTCTTGAATTTCATGTCCGTATTTGAATTGCTTTGCCCCACTGTACATCATTGTGGATCGCTTGTCTCTCAATCATACAAAAAAATAAAGATCAATTCTTAAGATTATAGCAGAAAGAAAAATTATTTCTCCGAGCAAAAACACACCCACATACAATCTTTGATGTTCCTTGAGCGTCTACAACATGGTCAGTCTAATTCGAAGTGCGGTACAAAAAACATCGTTTTATCGAAAATGTAATTTGAAATAGCTTAGATACGTTTTCTGTCTTTGATATCTCTAAATTTGTGTAAAAAGAAAAACACGACTGCTTCCGGTTCCTTATTCGGAGTTCACTTCGACAACGAATTTGAAATTAACGGTCAGTAAAGTAAAATTTAAATTATCACAGCTAACGCCTGGTCTACATAAATTATGACACAATTTTATTGTAATTCATTTTAGATAACTTCACATGGTCAATGAATGATATTTGAAAATATAAAGATTGATTGAAAAGCATCCCATCGAGACTCGGGCGCGTGTATTCATAAATAAAATCAATTGAAAAGCTACATAGCTTAAAAAAAGAAACCCATTGATTGTTTTGATGTGATAAATAAGTTTTTAATTAAATTTGAGAGAAAACTAGTTCAAAGATAAACTGCAATTGTAGACAGTTTTTGAATTTATGAATGAAGTTTATTATTGTGACTCGGGTTATTTAATGATTGTGAGACAATACAAGGATATCTTCAGTTTTACAATGTCCATCTCGATGTTGTTTGTGATCATTTTTGTGAAATTTTAGTTCCACTAAACTAGTATGTAGAAACCCCAAAAATCAAAAAATATTTTATTCTTCACTTAAACAGTAATTACTGTTTCAAGCTGATTTTCAAAAAACAGAACTTGTTAATTTTATTTTGTTTAGTGAGAAAAAACTGTGATTCTTTTTCTATTAAAAAACAAACAATTCACAATGGCCATTGACATCAACGCGTGATATTGTTCTGCCTCTTCTTTAATTTATCAGTTAATGTCCGTTTTCTTCGAGATTTCTTTGACGAAATTCAAATATTTGAGATCCATCTATTATGTGATGCCTGAACAAACTCAACGATTTTGTGAGAATAAGATGAATGTAAGACTTTTCAACTACACAACTTTTCAAAGGAACTTATGATGTGTGTTCGCATTTACAGAGTTCGTTCTCGTTCCTTACAAAATAAAAAGAAAATCTGATGTGATTCACAGTAATACAAATCGCATTGATTCAATTAAATGCCATTTCATTTCTTTTGTCATTTAATTGTCAATTATAAGTTTTTTTTGTTGTTGATGTTTTTTTGTTGTTGTTTAGCAGTTTTTGAGTTTAATAGGCAATACTTTTGATAACTCTAGTGAATATACATATCTCCAGCAAAGAGAAGGGCATTGTGAGTGTTATGTTTTATGAAGCGGTTTATTAACGAAGAACAGAAAAAGTTTGAATTGTCTGCAAAAAGGCGGTTCAGTCTCTGGACAATTCATAGAAAAGTGAAACTGAGTTCTTGTCTATAGAAAAACGCAAGTTCTATTGTAAAAAATAGATAAAATGATATGAATTAGTGTTTCGTAAGCTATGAGTTCAAAACGATTGCCGTTAATTGTTTATATATCTTTTATTCCGATTTATGAGAAATAAAAAAACCCAATTTAACAAAGGGATTTTTCATACCCGTGTAAGGTCTGCGTGTCTAGTAGAATACAAAAAACACCATCCTGAAAGGTCGGGAAGTTTAAGCTTATAATCTGAAGCTTAGAATCTTATAAGTACTCGTATTACTACTTAAGTTTGTTGTTGTCTCTTAAATAATTTTCTTTGTGCTTAGTCATAGTCTCAGGGTTTTCGAGTTATTATTGTTTAAGACCAGTTCCGGCTTCTTTGGATATTGCAAGTCATTCTCAATGTGTATTACTTTGTATATGTACTTTTCTGACGCCATTTAAACGAGTGGTTTTAAATCATAAGTCTTTATAAATAAAAGCGAAAACCCGTCGAAGAAAAATCCATTATATTTTATTTATTTATTTATTTATTTATTTATTTATTTACTTCATATCAACTCTGTACATTTACTATTCAATCCTACACACACATCCAGCTAAATCGTCCTGCGTGGTCTGGTTATCGAAATATGGCCATTCAAAGTGATTTCACTGATTCCACAGATTTTTGAGCTTTAACTACCTAACAATGTGTTTGGGTGTTGATATTTCCGAAACCAAGCCTAGTAAAAGGTTGCGGTTTCCAAAATTTCTAGTCAATTTTGTAAGAGCTAACCACGAGTGAAAACCAGATGGTTCTGCGAGGCCTGGTTATCGAAATATTGCCACCCAAAGTGATTCTACTGAAAATTGACCCAAATCTAAAAGTCATCGGATGCGGATGGAGATATTTCCGCAACCAAGGCTCGTAACAGGTTGCAGTTTTCAATTCTGAATAGGGAATTAAGAGACCTTTCCATGGATGCGCCAAACTCAAAAATTTATTTTTTTATTAATTTTGGTAAAAATTAGAGATGCCGCGAATAGTGACTCGACCGAATACCGAATAAAAACTGCCATTGAAAACAAAATAGCTTTTTTAAAGAACTTTTCGACAAGATCGGATGGCAGACCCTTACAAGTGGTGGTCAGCAAATACAAAACTGTTTCCCAATTTGACAACATTTGCTGAAATCTACCTCTCGTCTCCAGGTACTAGTGTATTAGTGAGAGTTTATTTGCAGAAGCTGTAATTGATTTCGAATATAGACGTTACATAAAACGTATGCTACCAACGAATGCTGAAAAAGCTGTTTTTATTCACCACAACTTACCATTAGTAGATTTTAAATACTAAAATAAAAAATTTTAATAAAAATACCAGATTTTTTGTCAGATAATAAATCTGTTTTTATTCTCCATTTAGTATTCGGTATTCGGCCGAATATTGTGAACTATTCGGCCGAATACCGAATATCAAAAAAATAGGCCGAATACCGAATAGTGGCCGAATATTCGCGGCATCTCTAATCCTTAGCTATATGAAGGTTTTTATAACACAAACTCTATATACTACTGAAATAATTCAGCCAAGCAGACAGTTGACAAGGCCCTCACTAGTCCACTGATGAGTCCATGTGCCATCGTGTGTCGGGACGAAACGCCAATTTTGGTGGACACACAAGATGTTTTGCTATATTTATTTTTAAAAAAATTAAATTGGGATAAATTCGTCGTCTTGGACATTCACATCTAGAGATCTTATGAGAAGAACCAAATGAACAAAAAACCTTAACAATCAGCATAGTGGTTTAAAAACTAATAAATTCATTTTTTAGAGTGAGGTGTTCTCAGTCAGAATTCATTTAAAAATTGCAATTTTAATAAGATTAAATTCAATAATTGATTTGGAGCACGAAATTGGTAGTTTTCATAATATGGTAAATGTTTCCATACGCATGCATGACGTAATTAAGTTAATATATCAAATAACTTTAACTTATAAATCCGCCCAATCCATTGAAACCAACATATTAATGAATTGCAAAACAGAAACAATCAGATATGAATAGTTTGCTTTTATCTTAACTAAGATAATTAAAAGTAAATTGTCTTAAACATGAAAGAAACATATCCAATTAATCGAAAAGACAACTAAAATCTACCGCTGAGATCAGATTATGTCGGCAATTAATTTATTATTAAATAACCTTAAAAAAAGCACTAACAATAATAATGATGAAGATTTTATTGACCAATCTGAGTTAATACAATGCTTTTCAAACAAAAGTCAAACTACTCATGACACAGTCAGTCATTTGTCTAATTAACAATATGTATCTTAATACTAATTGATTAACTGCGGCAATTTAGAGAATTTCTTTTTGAATAAAATTTTCCACGCTAAAATGGTTTAAAAAAAAATATTAAAAATCTACACTGGTGAAGAAAAAAAAAACACAATTATTTAAGAATTATGTATTGAAATTTAATAACTATGGCGCCTATTTGATTTCAGTACATACAATGATGATCATGTGAAATTAATTTACTCCGATTTTGATTATATTGTTTACAATTTTTACAAGTTACACATTCGTAAAAAAAATTGAACTCGAAGTTTTGATCAAAATTGACATTGAATGAATGAATGAATTTGTATTGGGGGTTATTGCACCGCGACCTGCAGATCTATTGTGCCCGAGCTTCCTCCTCAAAACCCATTGCTTTTAGAAATCTTAGTATATGGGGCACTTTCAGAGAGGAAAGGTTGCTCTCTTTTACCTGATATCGTGCCAGATGGTTTTTCCTTTGGTGCATGAGAGGACAACATTTTCCCAGTCCGGTGTTTCCTCACGCATGTTGCAGAGTCTACATGTGGCACTGCTTACCACACCAAGTAAACTTACGAGTCTTCTAAGTTTGCAGTGTCCCGTTAGAATACCTGTTATTATTCTTAGGTCATTTCTACTTAAATGAATGCAGTTTTCGAAACGTTGCTGGTTGTAATTGCCCAGTAGTAGTTTCGCCTGCCTCAGTTTTGGGAGTTCTTTCCAGTTCTTGAATCTGTTTGCCTCCTCTTCTTGTTTAATTTTGTTTTTGATGAAATTTTCTCCTATTCCACAATAGGCCTCAGGTCTTATTAAAGGGGTTGATGTGCCTATTTTTGCTGTTTCCTAGCTGTGTAAAAAAGTTTATTCTCGAAATTTTCTTTTTTGATCATTCCATCTCTTGGGATTTCACTCAAAAATAAATTTTTCGCTTCACATCGATCATATAATTTCTAGGGCAAACTCGATGTTCGGTTTTATAGTTAGAAATTCAAAATGTTTCGAGGATCCTTATACAATTAAAACTCTTTACACGAGTATTGTAAGACCGTTGCTGGAGTATTGTAGCGCTATATGAAATCCTTATACTAAGTCAAGTATCCTGCGTATAGAAAAAATTCAAAAAAGATTTACTAAGTTCGCCTTGCGTAAAACTTTTGGTTCTTTAAGTGGTCTATGTTACGAAAGCAGATGTGTTCTCATCGACCTAAAACCACTCATTTTGTGAAGAAAATTAAATTCTGTACTCTTTGCTTATGATGTCCTCAATTCTATTATTGATTGTCCAGTGCTGTTGTCAATACTTAATATGTATGCACCTGCTCGTAGTTTGCGACCAAGAAATGGGGATTTCTTATATGTTCCATATCATAGTACAAGTTATGCTAGGCACAGTCCAATCACTAATGCGTGCATTGATTTTAATGAATTTGATTATGCAATTGATTTTAATATGAATAGAAATGAAATTAAAAGGAAATTGATAAGTTTGTTGCAAATACTATAATGTATATTTAACTTAATTAATTAATTTATCTTTTTAAAATTGTTGTATATACATAATGGGTAGTCTTCATAAAGTCTTGTAACTTGAATGACGGTAATAAATAAATCTTCTTCTTCTTCTTCTTCCTTTGCTTCGGCGCTGTTATGATCTCGATGTCGAGTGTTTAGGTAATAAATAAATAAACAAATAAATAAATAAAGTTTCTCATTGTGGACCTGTCAATTAAGTTCCTTTCTCTGAGACCAATAATTTTGCCTGTCCCAGTTCCTTCCTTTGAAAACCTCAATATGTTTTTAGGCATTTTATTCCCACGAGTAGCTAGAGAAATAATGGGGTCATATAATTCTGACTATCATAAAATAATAATTTTTTTTGCATAATTTTGCCAAGAAAATTGAGTTGAAAGTTGAAAAATTTTTGAGGCAGAAATAAATTGTTTTGCAAAAAATCGAATTTCGCAAACCTTGGTCAAGGTATGAATTTTATTTTATTTTTAAAATAAAATTACGCATTTTTTCTAAAAATAATAGGTTTAAACAGCTTGTTCTGATAATTAGAACAGAAGAAATTATAACTATTTTTTATAACCACCCTTAAAACCGATTTTTTTAAAAACCGATTCAATAAGACAAATTTGAACATAACTTCCAGATCCGCAGGCATCCGCAGCTGATTTTGTTGTTACTTGAAGGTATGGAGCACACATTGGCATACTTCACTACATGTAGGCAAGTGTAGCTACTCGTATAATTGAAACTCAAAAAGTTTTCATCAAAACCATTTTTTGTTAGTACCCATATCTGACGCTTTTTATAGAAGGCTTCTTTTATAATTCATCATTTTTTTATTTTTTTTTAGATAACCAAGAATAGTTTAACAAAACAAAATAAATTTTTCTTTAACTTTGAGGGCTTGTAAATATGTATATAAAATATATATATGTATATACAAAAATAATCTGAAATCATATGCTCCGGATATATAAAAGGACTTAGACATAAAACTTAAAAGGCTACTCAATACTTTCAATACTTTTAGATTTTTTTCCGCTCTCAAACCACTGTGCGGCGGCGGGTAGCCGAGGATTTCATATATTAGCTACGGGAATTTGTGTTTAAAAAGATGGAATTATGTGGAATTCTGCAATAAACAGGCACTGAAAGCAGTCAATGAATGAAGAGAATTTCGCTTATTGCTCTTCGTTCTTCCAGCGTATGCAAGTTAATTAACAGAAGTCGGTCCTGATACGGAGTTAAAATAAATGGGTTTTTCCAAGACAGACCACTAAGTGCGAAACGTAGGAAACGACGCTCTCGATTCTGGATTATGAATTTGTTGATAAGGGGACCATACTTGACAGGCGTGTTCAAGAAAATGAGTCAGAAAATTCGTTGGACCAACTTTGCACAAAGCCTAGTGTCAAAATGTGTAAGGAAGTTGAGCTCTCTATCACATAATACTCCAAGGTCGCGAATTGACTCAGCGTAGAATATGGGTTGATGATGGAGAAGGTATCGACGGGGAGTTGATTGGCAGTGTTTTCGTGAAAAAGTAATTGAATGACATTTGGATATATTTAGCTGAAAGCAATTTTTCAGGCACCAGACAGAGAAACTGTTGAGATTAAGTTGTAGAAGAGTGGCATCATGTTTGAAAGAAATGGTCTTGAAAAACTTTTTATCGTCGGCGTAGAGTGAAATATGGGAATATTTGATGACCATATCAATATTGTTAATAGTAAGAATAAAGAGGAGAGAGCCTAAGTGGCTGCCTTGTGGGACCTCGGAGGTAGCTAAGAAATAACAAGGGAAGGAAGATCTGAATCAAACTTTAATTCTACGAGTAGTAACGAGTTTTCAGGTAAGAAGGAATCGATCTTAAAAATATTGCTTGAATCCCAAGGGTGGACAGTTTGAATAGCATAAGCTAAGATCTTACTGAAATCGGTTGAGACACCGTCGACCTTCTTTCCGTTTTACTAAGGCTGAGAGGCTAAAGGATACGAATTCAACGAGGTTAGTCGTTGTGGACCTACGTTTGACAAAGCCGTGTTGCCTGGGAGAAATGAGAGACTTACAACGAAAATTTAAAATTTCGTAGAAAATGCTTTCAAAGATTTTGGAAATATGTGAAAGTTTAGTAATTGGACGATAGCTTGTAACTTTACACTTTGGGCCCTTTTTATGTATTAGGGTTATGAAAGAGTGCTTTTCTAACTGAGGGAATTTTCATTGAGATAGAGATAAACCGAAGATTTTTTTAGATAAGAGGAGAGAGTGTTGAAGAGCATTTTTTAAGAAATACGGCGAGGATACCATCTGGGCTGGGAATATACTCATCATTGAGTTGATCAGCTAATTTTCGATGAGAAATGGGTCAATCTCAATAGCATGAGGTAGAAACGGACCGAGGTAGATAATTGATCGGTAAATAATTGAAATAATTACAATCGGCTATAAGGGAATCGTCGGTAAAAGAATGTTTAAAAAAAAACTTGCAAAAAATTTTACGATTGTTTGTGGTTCGTTTGAAGTTTCGTTCTTGAGAGAGAGAGAAAGAGGGAGGGACACCATCGGATTTTCGTTTAAAGTTGACAAATTCGAAGAAGGATTTAGGGTCTCTAAAAAGATTGTTTTGGGTTTCAATTAAATAACGTTGATAGAGGGAGTTGTGAATTTCGGTAAAGTGACAATAAGTTCCAAGAAAATTAGAGTGGTTAGTTGGAGATCAAGAACGAAGAAAAATTGACCGAAACTTATTACTCTCATTACCCAACGATCCTAGCCTGTGATTAGACCAAGGTGGGGAAGAAGACGAAGTTTTGCGTTGAGAAAAGGGTACATGACGAGATATAGAATGAATTAGTTCTTTATAAAATATGACTTTTTCATCATTTACAGTTAGGTTGTCAAAATTCAAGGAAACTATGGTGATATATTCATTAGTTTGAGAAATCATCTAATAGTAAGATATCATCATGGGGGTCACATACGCTTATTATATGATCAATTGCAATTATGGAAAGTTAATAGCATTTAATAGGTTGTGAAGCAAATGAAGCAACATATAAAAAAGTGACTTGTGAAGAAGGGTTATTTTACTGAAACATATTCGATATTAGGGGAAGAGGATATGGCAGTTAGGGATGAGTTTAGTGTGTTTTGGATAGCTAGTAGTAAACATCGATAAGGGGAGTAGGTCGGTTATGATCGTCAACGCGATAAACATTAAAGGAAGATGGAAAAAATTCCTGATTGTTAATAATAGGGATTAAATTCGTTTCGTGAAGAGCATAGATTTCAGAGGGTAGACAATGAGTTCGTTGGAAAACTGCATGGGTTTTTAGAGCAAATACCTCTCATATTCTGGTAATAGAAGGAAAGCGAAATGTTTTGACAATGTGTAGCAAACGGTAGAGGAAAAAGTAGATTAGGAATGAAAAGACCTGTCAGCTCTGCTGCGCTAAAGGTGTGGTTTCCATTTCGAATGAATTTATTGACCAAAAGCATCAAGATCACTCGGTACCTTTTGGGGAGACATATTGAAAAATGGACATGTCTGTGGGGAGGCCTTCCTGCCGAATGGAAACCATGACACTTGTGTTTGTTCTACCTTCGTAGCAAGCCGAATCTCATTTATTGTGTAAGTACGCCAAGAAGAAAGGAATGTTTTCGTAGATTTTTGTATATCTTAGCCTGAAGCGCAGCGACAATCAGTTTAATTAATGGTTTGTTGAGTAAGATTGACTGTGGGGGCTTTCCATATGACCCAAAACCTTTTGTAGAACAGAAAAATATCTGTATCATAAATGTTTTACACATCGTCTAAGTAATATGATAATTTTTTATAGTACAAAAGCTTCAATAATCAAAATTTCGTTAAATCGCACCTCTCTTGGAATAAGCAGCTATTATAGTCTATTATCTATAACTTTAAGTTCATCATTTGTTTTGTTTTAAGAAAAGATTACGCGCTGAGTAAATTAAATTATATTTATGAACATTTATTCAAAATGGCGACACGCGCTCATCCTCACAATCTAAACTTCCTATACCTCACCTATTTTTTTCCTCTTTTTTATTGATAAATTCTATGGAAAATAAACATAGATTATATGTCTCTTATTCACAGATTTAAACAGCCTAAGACAAAATGGTTGGTGCAGCTAAGATAAAAGGTGACCAAAACGCTGCCAACGATCCCATGATCAAATACATGCTTAAGGTTCGCGAAGATCATGCCCGACAACAAAAGAAAGACTATTCACATGTGTTCCGGAGTAAATCACGCTTTGACCTTATACGACTTTCAGCCCTTGCGGTGGGGATAGAGTTTGCTTATGCGGCAGAAACCGCTTTTGTATCACCAATTTTACTGCAAATCGGTATCGATCATAAGCACATGACAATGGTGTGGGGGCTGTCACCGTTGTTGGGATTCTTTTTGGCACCACTGTTGGGCTCGATTAGTGATAGATGTCAACTTAGTTTTGGCCGAAGAAGACCCATAATAAGTTTGTTATCATTTGGAATCCTGCTCGGACTATTACTTGTGCCATATGGAAGAGACATTGGTATCTGGCTGGGCGATGATCCAAAAACTATTGATCTAATGATGGAACAAAACATCACAGACTTTGTGGCCGAAGGATTAAAAGCAGAAATTCTTTCTCAAGCCGGTGGAAACTACAAGTTTGCAGTGATCTTCACGATTTTGGGAACCATTTTACTCGATTTCGATGCCGATACATGCCAAACGCCATCGAGAGCGTATCTTTTAGACGCTTGTATACCAGAAGATCAACCGAAGGCCTTGAATACGTTCACAATAATGGCTGGCTTAGGTGGTACCGTTGGGTATGCGATTGGTGGGGTTGACTGGGAGTCAACAACAATTGGTAACTTCATGGGTGGAAATGTACCTACAGTATTTATGATTGTGACAGTCTGCTTTTTGTTGTGCTACATTGTGACCATTACAAGCTTCAGAGAGATACCATTGTCTCTCATAGAAAAGGATGAATTGCTGAAGCCCTTGTCAGCTGGTGCTATAACAAATGAAACTTCAAAGAACAATAATCAGATCTTCTATATAAAAGAGGTAAGGTTTCTCAATGGTCCCTTTATTTTAGTTTGAAAATGTCTTATTTTAGACAACTACCTTAGAACTTAAGATGGCTGAAGAGGATTTAAATGAGGCTGAAAGTAGTAATGGAAATACAAATGGCAATGTTGTCAAATACAGTCCGTCCAAATCCGATCCAGAAATTAATGTAGATGATGAAAGAATATCATTGGGGCAATACCTGAAGAGTATCATTATCATGCCCAAGTCCATGAGAATCTTGAGTCTGACAAATCTCCTTTGCTGGATGGGACATGTTTGTTACTGCTTATATTTCACAGATTTTGTGGGTGAAGCCGTCTTTCATGGCGATCCAGGTGTAAGTTTAATGTGTGTTGGTTAAAAACAAGCCTTAAAATGCGTAAACACTAAATTTTAGGCCCCAAACGGTTCAGTGGAATATGCCTTATACGATGACGGAGTCCGTTTTGGTTGTTGGGGAATGTCGATCTATGCTTTTTCATGTTCGGTCTACTCAATGACTGTTGAGAAACTAATGGAGTGGTTTGGGTAAGTGAGATGAAATTCAAAACTTGGAAATTTTACCAATGTGTTTTACTCTTTTTAGGCTTAAAGCTGTTTATATTGGGGGCATTATGGCATATGCAATTGGAATGCTGATTCTTGCCATCTGGCCATCGAAACTTGGCGTTCTGCTACTTAGCACAACTGCTGGCGTTATCTACGCAACACTTTTTACAATGCCATATATCTTGATTGCTAAATATCACGCGACAGGATGCGTAAGTTCTAAATTCCCACAAACCTATTACTTTTAAATTTGTATTACCCGATTGGAAATGTTAGAGAACTTAGAATTATAAAATAAATAGATGTACATCTTTGCGTAATTGTTAGGGAGTTGAACTGTCGTGCCACTGCGACTTCAACCAAAAAA
Organism: Chrysotoxum bicinctum; assembly: GCA_911387755.1. NCBI lineage: Eukaryota > Metazoa > Arthropoda > Insecta > Diptera > Syrphidae > Chrysotoxum > Chrysotoxum bicinctum. The sequence continues at coordinate 81,139,944 of OU426990.1, forward strand.
TAATAAGGGTTTTCGCAGGGGATTTGCCTCTTCCGAGGAAGTGAGAAATCCTCCAAGATTATCTATACATATGAAAAGTGCTTCTCATATTTACGTTCGGACTCGGCAGAAAATTGTTGGTCCCCTTCAATCACAGACATAGTCTCGTGTTTCTCACAAAACTTAATTTTTTTGTATAAATCAAAACGAAAAAAATTTTAATTTTTATTTTTGTATCTGAATTTATTTTCAGTTCAATTTATTTAATTTTTTTTAGTTTATTTTATTTTTTATTTCAAATTTTGTTAATTTTTTTTTTTATAATTAACAACTGATATTATTATTTGTTTGTGATTTTTTTAGTTCAAAATGCGCTGTGGTGAGAATGTGCCCCTTAAACATTCTCGGGGCCTTGGGACTGATATTGCGATCATCAGTAGTATGGTCTTTGTGGCGCAACTCATAATATCGTTGAGTATAGGGTCTTTAGTGTCCTGGATGGCAACCACCAGCGCTGTATTATATGCGGCTAGTGTACTGAGTATAGGAGCTGCAGTATCTGCCATGTATGTTCTGTATATCTAAGTTAAAATTAATTATGCAATCGTTTATTAGTTAAATTGTGTGAGGATTGAATGTTTGACGAGGGCCTATGGTGCCTTGTTATTATAAATATTTTTATAAATATTTTTATTAAAGACATAACGTATATATAAGCTAAGGAAAAATTTGTAATACTAAAAATAGATTAAATGTACTTTTATATGTTGCTGAAATATACTATAACATGAGAAATGTAAATATAAAAAAAGCATTGTTAACAATAAATTTTAGAGTGTTTTGTTTTAATAATGAAAATGTTGAGACGTTCTGGAAACCATCGGCAGCAAGAGCGTAGGATGCGCATTTTTTAATTTACGTTAACAAATGTAAATATAAATTAAAATTAAACAGTCAATTCTGTGGAATTGAAATCAATTTGGATGGCCATATTTCGATAACCAGACCAAGTTTGGCACATCCATGGAAAGGTCTATTAATTCTCTATTCAGAATTGAAAACTGCAAGCCGCACATTGGCGGAAATCACGAAAAACGCGGCCAAAACAATAAAAAACAAAAATTAAAATTGTTGTTGTTTTTATATGCCAACTTGTTTACAAATAAGTAAAGAATATGATCTGATTAATCTCGCTATTTTTTTTGCAACCATTTAGTCAGGTGATGCGATTGAAGTGGGATCTTTTTTATAAGCCGCAGTTGAAGATTTTGTTAGCGCAAGAAGGTTGGTTTTTGATAGTAATTTCTTTTGGCTGGTGTAAATATTTTTTTCATGAAATAATATGGAATCTATTGCTAGTGGTATGTTTAATGAAATTAATAAAAGAACGGTTAAATAATTTCGTGTTTTATGTTGGTTTATAATATGTGCATATGTGCCCTTTTGGGACAAAAAGAACAAGTGTTGATTTTTGTGTAGTAAGTGAAAATTTTATGTTTTCTGTTAGATCCCGTAATGAAATGTAGGTCTAAATTTACCTTGATATGTCCTCTATAAGTTTTTGTTGAGAGATTTAGTAGATGAAATCTGTTGAAAACCCTTAAAATGCAAGTACGTCCCAATAAATATTTTTCGCTTTTCTTGTTTTTCGATATAGGCTCACAATCAAACTTAATTTTCCTATCAAGAAATCAATTATGTGAGGTCTTAAGAGCTTGCCCATCACATGATTCAAAAGAAAAATTTGAGTTTTTGTCAGAAAAAGTCGAAAACATGACTCATACTGCTAGTTCTGAAGAGACAAATAAATACTGGCTAAATTTGTAAATGGATATAAGGATCGATGGATAGCTTCATCTAGAAATTATCGGGCTTTCCAAAATAAATTCAAAACCTGGTTGGAGATCGAAATACCCTTTCCATTCCGAACCCATGGAGTAGCAGGACGGCCACAAATCGAATTTGTTAATCTTAGTGAAAAGGCAAAAAGAAGAAAAACGGAAGGAATACGCTCTGAATTTAGTCCGGAAGCACTAAGCTATGCAGCACAAATGCAACTACGGCAACAAGGTAAAATTAGTTCTTCTAGTGTTATAAAAGATGTAGTCTTTTCAACCCCATCACGCGCTGAAAAATACAAAAACGCTTATAAAAAATCGGATTGCGAAATAATTCCTTTTACTGCAGATGAAGCTTTGTCAGTATTTGTTGAGGCAAAATTAACAAAGTTTCAATATAATATTATTCGGGAGGCAGCAAAAAAACATGGTGTCAATTTATACCCTAGGTATGAAGAAATTACGGAAGCAAAAAAAAATGTTATCCAGAAAATTTAAACATTACAGAGTCATTTGCGGAGTCACCACTTCAAATTTTACTCGATCATACCACCAAAAGTTTGTTCAAATCTATCGAAGATGTTATAGAAAACTAACATTCTAATGAAATGCAGGACCTTCACTTGATTTCTAAATGGGGTTGTGATGGAAGCTCAGGCATGAGCGAATATAAGCAACGGTTTTTAGACCCAAACATTTCAGATGCGAACATTTTTTTGACATCCTTTGTACCTGTTCAGCTTTTATCAGGAAATGCATCCTCAAATAAAAAAATAATTTTATGGCAAAATCCTCGCCCTTCTTTTCCAAGGTTATGTAGACCCATCCGAATTCAATTTGTGCATGAGACAACAGATATTACGGTAAGAGAGGTGGAATATGTTGAAAACCAAATATTATCACTGAGTGAGACTTGTATAAACCTTCAAAATAGAAGTATTTCAGTTAAGCACATAATGCTACTGACCATGACAGATGGAAAAGTCTGCAATGCAATTACCGAAAATTCGTCAACACAAAGGTGTTATTTATGCGGACTTACTGCAAAAGATTTTAACAAAATGAGTCTAGTTCTTTCTAAACAAGTTCAAGATAAATCAAAACTAAGGTTTGGTCTATCACCATTGCATGCATGGATTCGATTTTTCGAATGTCTGATCCATGTTTCATATAAAATGGTAATTTGTCAATGGCAGGCCCGTGGTGAAGAAAATAAAAAAAAAGTTGAAGAAAACAAAAACAGGATCCAAGAACATTTAGATGTCGAATGGGCTTGTTAATCGACAAACCGAAACCTGGATATGGAAGCTCAAACGACGGAAACACCGCCCGCAGGTTTTTTGATGACTCTCTTACTTCATCATAAATAACCAATGTAGACCATGATTTAATTAATCGCTTTCGAATAGTTTTACTTACAATATCCAGCGGTTTCTCGATAAAAACAAACGAGTTTAAAGAGTACTGTATTGACACAGCTAACAAGTTTGTGCAACTGTACCCGTGGTACAATATGCCAACAACAGTGCACAAGATCTTAATACACGGTCCAGAAATTCTCTCCGAAGCCATTCTTCCCATAGGACAACTTGGGGAGGAAGCACAGGAAACTCGAAATAAAGATATAAAAAGTTTTAGAGAAGGTTTTTCAAGAAAATTTTCAAAGCAAAAAAATATGGATGATGTTTTTCATAACCTCTTGGTATCTTCTGATCCTTACATTAGTGGTATGAGAAAGTATTTTCCAAACAAATGTAAGTCACATCCTCCTGAAGTCTTACGATTCTTACATGAACCAGAAATCGGAGAAACTGAAGAAAATTTGTAAAAAAAACATGCATTTTTATTTATTTTTAATCATATTTAAAAAGTTTTGTTAAAATTTGTTTATTTATTAATAATTTTTTGTTAAAAAATTGTATATTCATTCGAAATTGTTGTAACTGTTATCAATGTATATCTAATTTTTGTTAATATACGTTTTTTGTTTATTTAAAATGTTTTTTTAAATTTTTTGCCTTACAAATAATTGTCATTATTTTTTCTATAACTAAATGTAATGAAAAGATCTTCTTTTTACATTCGTAATGGTTTAATATGATAAATATAAGCATTTATTACAGTTAAAACACAAAAAAAAATTTTGGCCACGTTTTTCGGATTTTCCGCCACTGTGAGCCGTGACGAGTCTTGGTAGCGGAAATATGTCCATCCGCACCTGATGACTTTTTTAGATTTTGGGTCAATTTTCAGTAAAATCACTTTCGGTGGCCATATTTCGATAACCAGGCCTCGCAGAACCTTCTGGTTTTCACCCCTGAATAGCTCTCACAAAATTGACTACAAATTTTTAAAACCGCAACCCATTGTGAAGGCCTGGTTTCGGAAATATTGCCAAGACCCAAACATATTGTTAGGTAGATAAAGCTCAAAAATCTGTGAGTTTTTCCGTCCTTAAGAGAATTTACAGAAATCTTTTAAACAAGAAGAAAATCACAGTAGGTACATTCACGGTATAAATTTGTAAAATAATTTTGACTTTCAAGCAAATAATGTTTTAAAATTAAATACCGTGGCTGATGTATCTTTCAACAAATTTAAATTTGATTAATTGTACTTTATGTTTAATATTTCTGTTTGGTTTTTAAAATTAAATAAATTCAATTTATTTATTTATTCTTCTAACACCGACATATTAGTTGTCCAAAAAAGGATTTTGAAAAAAATCTACATATGCGTGCAATGTAATTTAAAGATACTTTCTGGAAAAAGCTCAAAACCTGCAGTAATTGATGAAAAATCAGAATATTATTGAAATTTGCGTACCTTGCTATCTTCTGCGGTACTCATGTCTTAGAAAACTGTTGCCTGACGACCATAGCTGGGCATTAACTCGTTAATCCGTTAATCGTTAATTAACGAAGTTAAGATTTTGATTAACGGATTAACTTTTAAGTTAACTTTTAAAAATGTTAACGGACACGTTAAATCCGTTAATCCACGTTAAGTCCGTTAATCGTTAATCCAATGCCTACTATTTACCGCGCGGCGCGAAAAACAGGTTCAGAAAAATATATGAGACAAGTGCCGTGCGGCGCGTGCCGCGGGTGAAACAAAAACAGCTAGGTACGTGTTATATTTTGACGGCGGTTGCGAGTGAGAAAACTGCGAAGAGATTCGTTTCGTTTGATCATTTCATTATGCCGGTCGTCCACTATGTGCGCGATAAGTTCAACCAACTTCGTTCAACTTTTTATTCAACTCTTTCGTTTGATAAACGAATTTACAACCTCTTACACTAGCGCAGCAACTTACGTAATTCACGTTGAGCAACTAAAGTTGAACAAAATGCGTTTGGGAAAGTTGGCCAATTATGTGTACATCATAACTGACCAACTTTCCCATATGTTGATTAACCCCGCACACCTAGTTGAACAACTCTTAAAACTTATTCCAGTTTTGAATAGCTCCGTACACCTAGTTGACCAACTTACTCAAATGTCGAATAACCTCGTACACTAGTTGATAAACTTGTTCGATTTCGGTACATACATTTATTGTCGACGCACGCCTTCGCTTTAAAATATTCTTAAATTTGTTCCGTATGAGTATGATTTCCTCTAAGAAAAAAAAGTGGCTGCCGCATTAATAATATTAGAAAATGAACGACAAAGGAAGAAAAAATAGCCAAGAAAATTGCATTTTCGAGGAAATTTGAGACCAAGCCAATTCCCTGGCATCTCGATTTTTATAAGAGGGGCTCTTAATGTCCCATATATTGGGCTTTTCCTCAGTTGCTGAAATCATTTGCAAAATTAATTCCGTGGTCCACTCTGATTTTTTATCACCTTCCATGACGAAAAACTAAAATAAACTACAGTTTGCAAGTTGCAACAACTGCAAGTTCATCCCAACGCAATAGTTCAACCACGTAGACACATTTCACTGCAGCCAACGCAACGCAACACAATATTACACGCCGTCTCCACTAGCGATAAATCTATCGCAATCGCAATAGCCAAAGTAGAAAGCAGAGAGCAGAAGAACTGTCAGATTTTTGTGGCTGGGCATTTCATCGCATACTTTTTTAGTATAGTGAATTATTTTAGTGGATATAAATGAGTTCTATGGACAATTTCAAATCAGATTTTTTTTTAATTTTGTAAGAAAAACGTAAACGTAAAGCTTTCTTCGCACGCAAAACTCAAACTCAGTTTAATTAAATTTGGGTACGCCAGAACAATATGACAGTTCTCCTTGTGATAAAGCAAGCGATGAATGGTATGCGATGAGAGCATACTTTCTATCGCAAGCGATGAAAATATAGCTGCGATGGCGGTCTCTACTTGCGATAATGAACGCATGCTTTAAAGCATGCTCTGGATTCATCGCTAGTGGAGACAGCATGTTACGTCAAGAAATCCCAAAGAAAATTTAAAAGTTGATCAACGCGTTGAACAAATAATGTGCAACACATTATCTTGAAAATGTTGCTCAACGTGTTGATCGAACATTTTCAAGGAGCAACACGAGCTCGTACACTACCCGTACACTTGTTGCGCAATTCGTTGAGCAAAACAACTAGATCCAACCCGTTGGTTGCACAGAATTGAAGGCACTGTACATTAGAGTTGAATGCGTTGATCGCCTAGTGGACGAGCGGCATTACTTAGCAGCGCCGGTACTCAGAGGAAAAAAATATAAAAAATGCAATTTTTATCACATGTTAACGGATTAACGATTAACGTTAACTTGCGTTAATTCTTCCGAAATTTAACGCTTTAACGTTTAACGAAGCTAACTTTTTTAGTAGCGGATTAACGATTAACGAAGTTAACTTTTTGATTAACGGTGCCCACCTATGCTGACGACTTAACATACCCTAAGGCTCCATTAGTAGCTTACATCAAAATGCATTATTGAAACAAATGAGTGATTTTTTTTCGACAAGTCAGTTAGAGTAATCACTGAAAAATTGATGGAGTAAAAGATCCTGTAAGTGATTCATTGAAACAAAACTGACCTATGTCGTTATTGAATTAAAGCCCGATTTAGACTTTCGTTCTTCATTCGTTGTACGTTGTTCGTACTTCTCTCAACAACTAACAACGAAGAAGCATTCACATTGATTCGGTTTTGTTTTTAGTTCGTTCTTAACAACAAAATGGATAACAACACTGTTGGCAGTAACGGCACTATTAATTGTTCAAAAAAAATGAAAAAAAACAAGATCCTGTTGGATGAAGGGTTGGTTGATGAAAAAAGAACATTTATCACACACAAATATAATGGAAGAGTTAAGACTTCAGCCAGACAATTTCCGGAATTATTTGCGAAGGCCCGAAGAAACATATGTTGAGCTTCTTGGTTTGGTGAAACCACTTATTGAAAAACAAGACACTCGTTTACGAAAATCTATATCAGCACATGAACGACTGACGTCAACCTTGCGCTTCCTTGCGTCAGGAAGAAGGTATAACGATTTAAAATTCTCAACAATAGTTTCGGCGCCGTCCTTATGTTATATTATTCCGGAAACATGTGCTGCAGTAATAAAAGTTCTTCAAAATTACATAAAGGTATTTATTTTATTACTAAATTAAGGATCAAATACATAGAACATATTCTTTCTATTCCGGATTAAATTCAGCAATACGAGTATAGTCTTGAATGTTTTTGTTGATGTTGGGAAGTGATTTCGATAAAATTAAAATTAAAACTTTAAGCTGGGAGTTCCCTTTGAATATAAAAATGTTATTCTTGAACCAAATTTATGGCCAGATGGTATTAAAATTAGGTCGTTCCAGAAAAAAAACTTATAAATCATGACGACATTCAACATAAAATTAATAGTAAAAACTCCTCAGGTAACCGCCCAATTAAAGCTTTTTACCACAATGCAAGTGGAATGAGAACCAAAATAAACGACTTTTTTGCTGGATCCTTACATCTTGATTATGATGTCATTGTTATCACTGAGACATGGCTTCATGGTGGAATGTTATCATCTGAGATTATAGATAGTAAATTATATACTGTCTTCCGAAAAGATAGATGTCTTACCGCTGATGATCGAGGTGGAGGTTTATTAGTTGCTGTAAAAAATGGCTTAGTATGTAAAAATATATCTTTACCGTGTGATGATATGGAACAGTTATCTGTTGTTATAAATGTTAAAAATTATTTAAATATTGAATGGAAATTAATTTTTTTAGTTAGTTATGTTCCTCCAAGAAGTGAGTTGAAAATTTATGAAAAACATTTATCTAACATTGAATTCATTAACAAATCACATATGAAAGATTTCGAAACAATTTGTATATTAGGTGATTTTAATTTGGGCAATGTAAATAATAATATTGGTTTTGGTCAGACGATGATAAAATGTTTATACCAGCAAATATGGTCAAAGACTATGAATATGCTTTTATTGATTATGTTTATGCCTTGAACTTACATCAATTAAATGATGTTTATAATTCACTATATAGATTATTGGACCTTGTTTTTATATGCGAAAATGATATTAAAGTAAATGTAATAAAGTGTCCTTTTCTTTTGCTAAACAATTCTGTTCATCATGAGCAGATTGAGTTAAAATTTGAATTTTACAATCCTTGTATAACTGAGTGTACACATAAACTTAATTATGCAAAAACAAATTTTATTGCATTTAATACTTGGCTAGAAACGATTAACTGGGAAATTGAATTTAATAATAAAAGTTTACAATTTGCTTATAATCGTTTCGTAGAGATTCTCATGACTGGGGTTGAAAATTTTGTCCCATTGTCCTCTAATAAAAAATATGGTAAACCTCCTTGGTATAATAGACAACTTTCTCATTTAAAAAACTTGAGAACTAAAGCTTTCAAAAAATATAAAAACTCTGGTAAAGAACTCGATTTCGCAATTTTTTGTAAATTACGAAAAGATTTTAATGTTTTAAGTAAATTCTTACACAAGAATTATTATGTCATGGGCATAGAAAGTAAACTTTAAGAAGATAGTAGATGCTTCTGGTCATTCATTAAGTCTAAACGTTGTTCATATGGACTACCAAAAATAATGGAGTATGGTTCTATTGTAGCAAATAATACTCAATCAGCTTGTGAACTCTTTGCTCAGTTTTTCGAGTCTGTGCATACGAAGTCCGATGTAAACTTGAACCAAGATACAATATGTAATACACCAGTAGACTTAGGATCGTTGGTTTTAAATATTAACGATATCACCTATGCAATTAAATAACTTAAACCGAATACAGTCCCGGGAGCTGATGGTATCCCAGCTTGCTTTTTAACAAATTGTACTAATAGCCTAAGCTTACCTTTGCTCAATATTTTTAATATGTCATTACGTGAAGGAATTTTCCTTAATGAATGGAAAATATCTCATCTTGTCCCAATCTACAAAGCTGGCTCAAAAATAGTGTTGAAAACTACAGAGGTATTAGCAAACTTTCTGCAATCCCAAAGTTATTCGAAAGTATAGTCAAAAATAAGATTGAATTTTTTGTAAAAGAGCATATTTCTGAGCTGCAACACGGATTTGTGAGTGGTAGATCCACATCAACAAATCTTTCGTATTTTTCTTCCTCCGCCATTAACTTTATTGAAAAAGGTAAGCAAGTTGATGTCATATACACTGATTTCAGTAAAGCTTTTGACTCGGTTAATCATACTATACTTATAGAAAAATTAAGACGCTTTGGATTTCATTCAAAGCTTTTGGATTGGATTGGATTGTTTTTGAAAAACAGAGTACAGTTAGTAAAACATGGAAATTTCTTCTCCACAGCATTCCACTGTACATCAGGGGTTCCGCAAGGCAGTCATCTAGGACCGCTGCTATTTATTATTTTCATAAATGATATAACATCTATTTTCCAATTCGCACAGATTCTTCTCTATGCAGATGATTTAAAAATGTTCGCAAGCATAGCAAACATAAATGATTGCTATAGTATGCAAAAAGATTTAGAATTTTTAGTATTATGGTGCAAGAAAAATAATCTTTTACTTAACATAGGAAAATGCAACGTTCGTCTCATTTTATAGAATCGCAGTGCCTATTAAATATAGTTACTCAATAGATTCTGTCCTTTTGAATAGGTTGAATAAAATTAAAGATCTTGGAGTAATTTTTGATCGTACTTTATCATTTAGTGATCATGTCGATTATATTACGACAAAAGCAAATTCTTTGATAGGATTTATCAAACGAAATACAGAAGAGTTTAGCGATCCACATGCTCTTTTATGTCTTTATCTTGCTTTAGTAAGATCAATTCTTGAATACTGCGATATTGTTTGGTGCCCCGCTTTTCAGGTGCAATCTATTCGTATTGAAAAAATCCAAAGAAGATTTACGAAATTCATCTTCGCTAAAATGAGGTGCATATTTCTAGGTATCTCTAGACTGGATATCCGCAGAAAAACCCATGACATAATGTTTGTGAGAGATATCTTATGTTATCATATAAAATGTCCAAAACTGTTAGCTTTACTTTGAATATATGCTCCCGGAAGACCACTTAGACAACGGTATTTTCTTTTTCAGCCTTATCATAGAACTAATTATGGATCAAATGAACCTCTTACAAGATGCATATCAAATTTTAACTCAATTTGCAACCAAATTGAATTAAGTCAATCAAGACAAATGTTTAAAAATTCTCTGATTAATTTATGATATTTAATGATGTATGTACATATTTTTGTTTTTGTTTCTTTTAAGTTATTATGTATGTATATTTAAATTTAAGTCTAAATAATCTGTTAGCTTTAAGCTTGTAGATGAATAAATAAATAAAATTATTGTAGCGCCAGTGCTTATATTGCCCACCATTGCTTCAAATAATATATCGCCCATTAATTTTTCTGTAATCGTCTGAACTTCTGCAGGGAGTGCTCTTAGCTTACAAGCTAAATTTTTTCCAATGATACTGCACTCATCCTCCTTAGGTTCTTCTTTTAATCGCTTTTGAATTTGCCGCACTCGACCTATGTATGCTTTGAGCAAGTGGTGCAGACGATGCAAAATTGGAAGGCGATGAGATATCTTCGAAAGAATAATTCAAAGACGCATCCAAGTCGAATTCATCCAAAATTTCAAATGTTGACTTATGTATATTTTGTAAGTATAAATGAAAATATATTTTTTCAGTTTCTGGACAGTGAAAGTGGGTGGAAAAAGATTGCAGATGAATTTGAAGCAAAATGGAACTTTCCTAATTGCTTGGGATCAGTCGATGGGAAACATATCCGCATAATTCCACCTTCCAACAGCGGATTATACTTTTACAATTATAAAGGTTTCCATAGCTGTGTTCTAATGGCTATATGTGATGCGAGCTATGATTTTATTTATTGTTACTTTGGAACTAATGGAAGGGTTTCCGACGGTGGCGTGATAAAAAACACATTTTTTTATGAAAAACTAAAACAAGATTCATTGAAAATACCACCACTATCAACCCCTCAAAACTCGGCTAGAAATCTTCCAATGGTGTTTATTGGTCACGATGCTTTTACTTTACGAAAGGATTTCTTAAAACCGTTTTCAACGTCGAGTATTCAACTATCGTCTATCTGGAGCACGTCGAGTAGTAGAAAACTCTAATGAATGAATTTATGAAATTCTTTAATCAAGAAGGAGCCGTTCCAAGGCAACACAAATTTACTTAATCTGTATTTCATAAATATTATTGAATGTATTGTTTAATTAAAGTTTTTAACTTGAACTTACCTGCTGTATTGTGTTTTCCTGGTCCTGAATATTAAAAATATTAGTGCTATTTCTAGGTATTTCCTGGTCCTTCAAGAAAAATATATATATAATATATACATAGATATTTTCCGATCCTGCTCCAGATTTTTGGGAGGCTATAACTTTTTTATATTTCTTCCGGAAGTTTCCCCTCGTGGAATCTATTTTTTTCACCACCAACTCTTTTGTGCAGTTAGGAATTGATTCTTTGAGTTTATCAACTAAAACTGAATAAGCTTTTTTTTTCATCGCGATTACTATACTCTTTTGATTTTATTTTCCATAAACATGGAAACTTTTGTATAAGTCAATAAACTCCTCAATTACTTCTTTTGATAAATACCTTAAATCAGACATTTTTTAATCAATGCAGCATCAATATGAACGTACACGATGAAAGTATTTAAAAAAAAAATGATTATAAAGAACATGAGATAGGTGTATTTTTTTTTTCAATTCTCCTCATTGTTTTTGTTTGTCTGCTACTATGAACTGAAGGATAATTAAAAATATAGTGATAGTTGTACAATGTACATATACATATAAATATATACATATATAAAAAAAATTTAGAAATGTCCCTACAACTTGCACGCTACTGCCAAAAAAATTTTAATTTAAACAGTTTTCATATTTAAACACACGTTGCCGGGGTAACAACGAACAACGAATATGGAAATTTCCGAGCTCCTTTGAATTTGTACGTTCTTCATTCGTTGTTAGTTCGTTGTTCGTTTTTATCATTTACATTCTCGTTGTTTCGTGTACGTACAACAACGTACAACGTACACAGACGACAAGAACGAAAGTCTTAATGAAGATAATTAATATATAAAATAAATTTGTTTTTTCCAAAATAATGAGTTTTGAAAAACAAATTGAATTTTTTTTGAAAATTCTAAAATATTTTTTTTTTTGAAAATTTGAATACACAATACTATTTCAAATTTTGGGGAACTTTAGCATAAAAAAATGATAAAAATGATATACCCCCGATAGGGGTACCATTCAAAAGCATTTTTCGGAAATTTTTTTCAAGCATAACCTAGATTTATCTAAATGAAATTATTTTATTTTTTTTTAATCTGAGGAACAGTTTCGGAGAAACAAAATTTTTTATAAAATTTTAAGAAAAAGTTGTATTTTGTTGTTTTTGGTTTTTGAAGCTCATAAGCTTCATTTTGATATCTTCTTTAAAATTGAAAACAAAATTTTCAATGATGAATTTCAATGATAGCTTTAAATGATCCCTAAGCAGAGCAAACGACTTGCGTGTGAGGGACGGAGTACCCAAATAAGGAGTTAAAATCCATCGAATCATCCAGGTAGTGTTGATAAAAAAAATCTCTTAACATTGCTTTCTTTTTTTCGAGATTTTATTCATTCGTTTTAAAAAAAGATCTAGAATAGAAAAGGGCAAAATTCGGCACTATTTCTAATATGAAATAGAAATAAAGTCAATTCTACCTTATAACATCTAATACTTAAAATGCATAACGTAAGAATAATTAGAACAAAAATTTAAAAATTTTAACCGTTTTTAACCACAGGAACTATAAGCCTTGTTGTCAAAAAATATTTGATACGTGTCTTTTTTGTTGTTTTTTGCATAGTAACATAAAACTCACTTTTTAATAAATGAGCAAACAATTCAAATATCATATTTATAATCTTTTTTTTTTTGGCATAAAGTTTATTTATATTTTCTTATAATAAGTTTTTACTTTTCTTAAAATATCAAACTCAAGATTTTGATCAGACTAAGCATTACTTCTATTATAGGGAAGACGAGAAAAGTGGGTATAGAAATTATGTTTGTCTCTGTCTGTTTGACTGCACCCTAAACGCCTCGGCCCATTTTCTTTAAGCTTGGTAGATATTCATTTTTAAATTTTTCCTCCCACAGGTTTTTTCTTGGATTTTTTTAGCACCAAAAATAACAGTACCTGCCACTGATTTTTTTTTTTTCGAAATCTTAAGAAAATATTTATTTTCTCAAAAACTGTTCCACAGATTTTTTTTAATTCAAATAATGTTATACGGAGGCTGTTTGAAAAGTTCTCGGCCTAACATAGAAGGCGTTGTTTTAATAAATAACTTTTAATTCCTCAAACAGCCTTATATATATAATAATTGTATGTGAAGTTTCATTGAAATTGGTCGCGTACTTATATCAGTGCAATTTTTTGTTTGAACGAACCTATTGCTAACAACGAAAATGAAAAAAAGAAAATGAAATTACAGCCGTCATTAAATATTTGGTCAAAAAGAATATGACACCAAATCAAATTAAAGATGACTTCGATGAGACATTGGGGGAATCTGCACCTTCGTATCCCACGTTCAAAAAGTGGGCAGCCTTATTTAAACATGGCAGACAGCGCGTCGAAGATGATCGCAGAAGCGGAAGGCCAACAACATCCACCTCTTCAGAAAACGTCGATAAAGTTCATAAAATGGTTTTAGACGACCGAAGGTTAAAAGTGCGAAAAATCAGCAACACTATGGGGATCTCTTCTGAGCGGGTTTACCACATTTTGACCGAAGAATTGGGGTTGAAAAAATTGTCCGCAAGGTGGTTGCCGCATTTGCTGAGCGAAGAACAAAAATTCAATCGAGTTAAAATCTCTAGAGATAATCTAGCGTTATTTCGGAGGAATACCAGCGATTTCTTGAGAAGATTCATTACCACCGACGAAACATGGATTCATTACTATATTCCTGAGACAAAAGAACAATCAAAACAATGGAAGCATAGCGGTTCTCCTCCACCGAAGAAAGCCAAGTCGTGTGCTTCAGCTGGAAAAGTGATGGCGTCAGTCTTTTGGGATTACAAGGGAATTATTTTTATTGATTACATTCCCAAGGGCCAAATTATCACTGGTCAATACTATGCAAACCTGTTGGCTGAAAAAGTTTGCCGAAAAAAGACCAGGATTAGCCAAAAAGAATGTCCTTTTTCATCAGGATAATGCTCCAGCACACAAGTCGGTTGTTGTCATGGCTAAACTCCATGAACTTCGAGTTTGTGTACTGAACCACCCCCCTTATTCACCTGATTTGGCACCATCAGACTATTACCTCTTTCCTAACTTAAAAAAAAATTTGGCTGGACGCAAATTCTTCACCAACGAGGAGGTGATTGCTGAGACGGAGCGGTTTTTCGAAGAGTTGGAGGAATCGGTCTATAAAAAGGGTATAGAAGCACTGGAACACAGATGGAATAAGTGCATTGATATAAGAGGAGAATAATGTAGAAAAATATTTAAAAAAAGTTTTAAAATTTATTGCGTTTTATTGGTCAGGCCGAGAACTTTTCAAACTGCCCTCGTATCTATACTAAAATCTAGCTACAGGTTGATAAAAACTTCCCAAAAATTGATATTAATGAAACCCCTATAGAACATTTTTTTTGTATTTTCTCAAGAACAACAAATGATTTTGATCAATTTTTTTGGATACTAAGGCTTTTTAAAAGTTTGAATAACATTGTGTTGAATGCAATAATGCAAAATTTTTAAATAATTTTTATTTTTTGATTTTTTTTGAAAACTTCGTTCTTTATTTTTTCAATACTAGATTCTAGAAGATGTATTAAGCAAAATATTTATCTGAAAATAAGGGTACACACAATACAAATGTTAAGAAATGGTTTTCGAAAAACGAATTTTTCCGAATACACGGCACTTAGAATTTATAATAAAATATGTTCTCATGCCTTAAATTGAAATATAGACAGTACTGACGTCTTCTACGGTAGAAGCATTTTCCATTTTTTACTTTTAATTTTCTACATAACGGATTTTAATGAGTGAAAATTACTGAAAATCAAAATTTAAGACAAAAATACTTTTTTTTTATTTTTGAAAAAGTTCAAGCTTCAGCAATTCAATTCAATAAGAACCTGAATAGTGTGATAATTTTTGTTTGTTCCGTAAAGTAATAAGTCTTCTTTATATTAAATTATTTTAGTGTTAATTTATTTTGTTTTGTTTCAATTAAATATATTTAAAGTAAATCATTTACAAAATTACCAATGTAAAATTCAACAAATTTAGAAAAATCAATAAACCCTTAAAGAAGTCGTGGATAGCGACGAAACTTTTGGAGAAGATGAAGTAAACTTGTTTTATTTGCAATTTGCATTAAATTACAAACAGAGCAAAAAAGCCTACACTGAAAATAAAATCTAGGTATGCATATGATAAAAATCTAGGTTGATTTGACAAAAATTTTGTCAATATACGTCCAACAAAAAGTTTTATCAAATTGACAAAAATTATAGAATTTTGTTGAGATAACAAAAAATATTTTGTTGTATCCACAAAATTTTATTGGTTATGCAAACAGATAAATTTGTTGAAATAACAAAAATATTTTGTCAATATGACAAAATTTCGTAGAATTTACAAAATTAATTTGTCATATTAACAATTCTTTTGTTGTATTAAAAACTTTTTTGTTAGTGTTACTGTTTTTTATTATTATCGGATTAACAAAATTTTTTTGTTAAATTAACAAAATTGTTTTGTTAAATTAACAAAATTGTTTTGTTAAATTAACAAAATTATTTTGTTAAATTAACAAAATATTTTGTTAAAATAACAAAAATTTCTTCTTATATTTTGTTAAATTAACAAAATATTTTGTCAATCCAACAAAATATTTTGTCAATTTTACAAATTTCTTTTGTTGAATCCACAAAAAACAAAATTAATTTTGTCAAAATAGTTTTTTTTTGGGGATTTAAGTCCACAAAAATTGGCGTTTCGTCCCTACCATCTCACATGCAACCATCTGTGGGGGCGTAAGGACAATACGCAATTTTTATTAAGTTCAGTTAATCTTACATCGATTTTTTAACAAAAACCAAGTGTGAACTTTATCATACACAAAAGAAATTTTTTGGTTTCTTTAAAAAATAGTTTTATTTATCTGATAATATTATTTTATCAATATTACAAAATAATTCAACTCCAATACAAAATATTTGTCATTTTAACAAAAATGTTTTCTTTTTTTTGTTAAATTTACAAAAAAAAATTAACAAAAACTTTGTGATATTGACAAACATTTACAAAACATATTTTTTGTAGATACAACAAACATTTTGTTAACATCAAAAAAAAGTTTGTCGATGTGACAAAAATCTCTGTTTTATTTTGTTATTAAACAAAACCTGGTTTGTTAAACTGACAATATTATTTGTAGTGCATATTTTGTTAAACTGACAAAAAATCATGCTGGATTATAAAAATTTTGTGAAATCAACAAAATCATTCTTTCGTATTGACAAAAATTTTATCAAAACGATAAAATTGTTTTGTTAAAGGTCAACAAAACGTTTTTGTCAATATTACCTAGGAATTTATTTTCAGTGTACTCAACTAATAAATAATAAATTCAAAACTATTTTTTTGGAAAATTCAATATCTCAAACGGGTTAATATTTTTTATTTATTTTTTTAATTAAAATTTTATTTTTACAATAATAAAAACTTAAGATTAACCGCTTAATTTTTTCTCAAAAATGTTTTAAAAATTGTATAATTTAAGCTCAAAATTTTTGTTCTTGCATAAATTCATATTTGCTTACGAAATCACATGGCATTCTATTTTTAGCTCTTAAAAAGTTGTGAAAGCCTTTAAAGAATGAACATTTATGAACATTTTTAAATTTCTAAATCGATTACAAAAGAGAAAGTTCGTGCGACCCAGTCGTACAATATATTTTGTTTGCTTATAGGGCCCATACACTACGCAAACACGTTTGTTCAAACGTGTGTTTGAGCAAACATAGTTTCGCCACACACTACACAAACATGTTTGAGAGATATTAGTTGCGTGACGTTTTTCATCTTAATCAGACCTACGGAGCAATGAGTGATTCAGCGTGTGCAGCTTTAATTATTGCCTTGGCTATTAAAACAAAAATAGAAAAAAAAAAAAAAAGAATTTGGTCCAAAAAAATTCGTTCTTCTTGTTTATTGATCTTAATTTCATGAAAATTGGCATCTGTTTGAGCGAAATTCAACACACACCACTCAAACATGTTTGTGCAGTCACGGAAAATTCAAAATTTTTTGAATTTCTTCAAACCGTTTGCGCAAATACTCAACATCGCTACACACTACTCAAACAGTTTGCACAAACATTTTTACAACAACAAAAGGCATTTGTTTGCTCAAACGGTTTGCGTAGTGTATGGGCCCTATTACCTGCCTTACATTTCCAAACATACATATTAGGAATGTACATACATTTAACTAAAACCTGCAATAGCTGGAGAGACAAATTTCATTCATTCAGTGTATCCCAGATAACGGAATCAAATTCAAGTCATATCTAATATTATCAACGCCTGAATGTTCCTCTTTTTTTCAATAACTTTTAAATAAAATACAATTTTAGAGTATATATTTAATTGATTGATTTTATGGTCTTTAACATTATATACAAAATATGTTGTCGGACAAGTGGACACCTCTGACCGTTGCGCAAAGGCGAGCTCTTTTAGGTACATTTTGCATAATAATTTCGCAGACTTCTGTTGTAATTTTAGCAAACTCGTTTCTAATGATGTCCTTAAGCTGTGTTTGGTTTGTTGATGTTCTCCTTTTCATTTAAGTGCTCCAAACAAAGAAAATGCCCTGTCTTTAGTTTATCTCCCAGTGAATGCAAAATTCGAAAATTAAAAATTGTACCCTGAATGGTTGAGTTCATAAAAATATCACGTAATTTATAATTGATAAAATGTTTAAACAATTTTAACACGTTGTTGCTGCGTTAGATGCTTCATAATAAACTGTTATCGGTCACTCTCTATATGATTGTCAAATGATAACTGGAAAATTGTATTCACACGAACATGGCAACCCTGCATTTAAGTTGCTTGCTATTATTTTTATTCCATTCATTTTTTTTTTCAGAGATATTTTAAATGTTTCTTTTTGTTTTTTTTATTTTAATGCGTTAATTCAAAAAATTAAAATTGACTAAAAAAGACGCTTTGAATATTTACTGGGGCTTAACTCCAAATTCATATAATCTCATACTGAAAAACTGGGCTCACGAATTTTAAATGAAACTTCGAATAATATAAATATGTTGAACTAAAATAAATGAGGGGGCTTCACCGAATCACCGAAAGACAAATGTGCTAACGAGACTATCGTAGTAGCACTTTTGATTCAAAAAAGTCTACAAATATACAACAATACGCGCAGAACCGTTTCTCATTCAAGAGTTTTCCGTTTTCCGATTCAACTTCTTACTCTCATGAGTTACCACTCTAGGTACATTGTATACAATCTCTGTCATTTCAACGTTCTTATAACTTTGAACAAACCTCTAAAAATAAGATTTTCTTTTAAAAAATCAAAGAGAAAACTATAAATGTATTCAATTTATCCATATAAATTATTTTTTATAATTAATCTTCATATACTACAGAAATAAATCACAAGGTCTTGCATTATTTAATTCGACTTTTCTTCTAACTGATGTCAACAAAAATCCGTTACATTTTTAAAGTGTTTGCATATTCTATTGAAATTTTTCCTTGAACGAGCTCCCATCCAACATGTTTTTAAATCTAAAGCTTCCGTTCTATGTTTATTTTCCCCAAAAATTATGCAACAATATTCAATGATCGTTTAATATTTTTCCACTTTTTAAGCTTTTCAAAATGTTTACAGTCGAACCTTAACAAAAAAAAATTCGAATATCAATTAACTGCCAATAAAATTGTCAAACCAATTAATAAGCTTTCGGCAATTATTGGTTAGCAAAAGCTACCCATTACCAGTATGGACTACCACAATCTACCTTACCGACCGTGGAGGTATTCCACTCGTATGTCTATGCCTCGCACATGGCAAAACAATCAGAAATCAGAATATTAACTCCGATACATGATCATTTTAGTCTCAGTTCGCTTCGCAATCTCGGTACTGTTAAACGTTATTGTAGCCGTATGATGTGCAAAAACGGATTCAAAATCTAAAGTGCGCCATTTAAACATAAAAGATTGATCGCTGAAAGTGAGCCCCATTGTGTAATCTTGTATTTTATGTGAAGATCTGTTTGGAAAAAAGTTAATTATCTCTTCACAATTATTGGCGGATTCCTTTATGAAATTGTTTTGATTTGTGATTGTGAATTTTTTGTGCGAACCGATTTTTACCCACGTATAGGACCTCTTTCTCCGCAGAGGTAAGTAACGATGTGGGCTCAAAAAACCACTTTATTGGTTTCCCTTTCCTCTTTAGAGTATAAGTTTTTTTTTCATATAGTCAGCTGCAATTAAATTACACCTTGGCCTAAAGAGCTTTGAAAAGAGGAATTTTCGGTTTGCTTTTGTTCCGGTATCTTAAACTAACTACTAGTTCGTGTGAGTCGAAGCTCACAGTGTGGGCCTTCAAGAACTACCATGGCTGGTAGTGGAGAATCGTGATGATGGCCACTCACTTTTCCTTTATTTGTACGTCTGACGAAGCGCGCTGCTAACCTATTCTACTCACCTTCCCTCAGGGGCCAAACTTGAGCTTTGTTTAGGATTAGGTAACCAATCTGATAATACCGTCGACCGTCTACATAGTCCGCTCGAACCGTGTTACTTTGGCCATTTTCTTTTCGCGTGTTTGGAAAATGAGGTGTCATGCGATTATATTGTAAGACTCTGGATGGGTTCATTACAAGAGCCGGTGAAACCGAAAGTAAATGTTGTGCGGTCGTATAAATAGGTAACAACATTAATCTTGAAATTTCTTCCAAAGAGTCGACTCACGCTTAAGACTACGGTGGTGGGCTTAAAGTAAAAGCCATTGGCTTAGTGTTGTGCAGTTTTGTGTCTTATTATGATAAAAAATACAAACTGTAGGAAACCAGTTTTTGGCGGTTTAAACTGATTCCTACCGCTATTAGTTATACAAGGAGTTTTTGGTTAATTTCTTCTTTTATTTTTTTTTTTTGGTAATACAATCAGAGAGTGGCATCTTGTAAGCTGGTTTTGAGCCTTTAGCCAGGCTTAAACGGTATTTGGCAAAAATTGGGTTAAACTCAGATTGCAAAAACAAAGAGTTACTTGGAAGTAACGGCTTTTCGTAAAGTTTCTCGAGAGTGAAGTTATTTATCTTCCTCCATTGTTGATTGTGAACAAAAATGAAGAAACTTCTGCGAATTATCGTAGTGTGATTTTTTTGTTCATTTTTGCTGTGGTCTTGAATTCAATGAAGATCTTTTAACTTCCCAGCATAATGATTGATGATTGTTGAGTCTTATGAATGATATACAATTTTAATTTTTTTTACTAAGTGTGTGGTTTTCATAAGAGATTTTTTTTTTATTATTTGCATATTTTTGGAATTTTTCTGAATTTTAAAAGCAAACAAAGAATAATTTCATGGTGTTCTTAGCTCGTATATTAAAACAGTTGATCAATTCGTTTAATTTTAGAAAACAATATAAAAGTGCATGACTTGAAGGATTTTTTAAATCAAAGATTGTGAGATACATATACTTCGTGTGGTATTATATTTTTGTTCAAACATTTTCAAGCTTCTTTTCTATGACATATTATAAACTCGAAGGTTATACATATATCTTATAATCTTTATTGTCTATTTTATTATTATTTATAGTAACAAAAATATTTTCTTTTTAATTTTGGTTCCATCTCTGGGTACATGTCTAGATAGTTTTTTTTGTCATAGGCTGCAAAAAACTTGCTCCTACATATAATTGAAGTGCGGCAGAAATGTTAAAATATTTAAACTTATGCATGGTTAAGGAAATTATTCCAAAAATAAGGACCATTTTGTAGAATTGAAAGCCATACCTTCTTGATTAATATTAATATGATTTTTTGGATACAAAATTTTATTTTAAATCCATTTGATTATTCGATTTCTTGTAAAATTATTCAATGGGATTAATGTCGAGCGTACCAAAAAATTGGATGCGTTCAGATTGAAATCTAAAGTTGTCTGCATATGTTGATGTAATCCATTGCGATTTTATATTAAACGTTTGCAGATCGGTTTTTGAGAAATTATTATTTAATTTTTGAAAATTTTAAACTATTAAATTCGCGATTGTAATTCATTTTTATATATAATTTTATTAACGGACTTATCCCGAATAATAACTTGTGGAAACGTCCAAATCACTCATTTAAATTGAATATTAATCATTAATTCCGTCAAGAAAAATAAACTTAAAAAATGTTTATCGAATGACATACGAAAAGTGAAATACATATCAAGAAATTATCGAAGGAACGCCCTCCAAAATTTGAAGAAGAACGGTTAAGTGTCAGGCAAAATATCTCTTAAATATAAAACTCAAAGATTTTTTTTTTAATTTTCACACCCCAAATTGATTTTCCAGTAGTCGATGTTTTGCCACTACGCTCTGCGCAGATTTAGAAATATAGAATAGAATAGAATATAATAGAATAGAATAGAATAGAATTGAATTGAATTGAATAGAATAGAATAGAATAGAATAGAATAGAATAGAATAGAATAGAATAGAATAGAATAGAATAGAATAGAATAGAATAGAATAGAATAGAATAGAATAGAATAGAATAGAATAGAATAGAATAGAATAGAATAGAATAGAATAGAATAGAATAGAATAGAATAGAATAGAATAGAATAGAATAGAATAGAATAGAATAGAATAGAATAGAATAGAATAGAATAGAATAGAATAGAATAGAATAGAATAGAATAGAATAGAATAGAATAGAATAGAATAGAATAGAATAGAATAGAATAGAATAGAATAGAATAGAATAGAATAGAATAGAATAGAATAGAATAGAATAGAATAGAATAGAATAGAATAGAATAGAATAGAATAGAATAGAATAGAATAGAATAGAATAGAATAGAATAGAATAGAATAGAATAGAATAGAATAGAATAGAATAGAATAGAATAGAATAGAATAGAATAGAATAGAATAGAATAGAATAATAGAATAGAATAGAATAGAATAGAATAGAATAGAATAGAATAGAATAGAATAGAATAGAATAATAGAATAGAATAGAATAGAATAGAATAGAATAGAATAGAATAGAATAGAATTGAATAGAATAGAATAGAATAGAATAGAATAGAATAGAATAGAATAGAATAGAATAGAATAGAATAGAATAGAATAGAATAGAATAGAATAGAATAGAATAGAATAGAATAGAATAGAATAGAATAGAATAGAATAGAATAGAATAGAATAGAATAGAATAGAATAGAATAGAATAGAATAGAATAGAATAGAATAGAATAGAATAGAATAGAATAGAATAGAATAGAATAGAATAGAATAGAATAGAATAGAATAGAATAGAATAGAATAGAATAGAATAGAATAGAATAGAATAGAATAGAATAGAATAGAATAGAATAGAATAGAATAGAATAGAATAGAATAGAATAGAATAGAATAGAATAGAATAGAATAGAATAGAATAGAATAGAATAGAATAGAATAGAATAGAATAGAATAGAATAGAATAGAATAGAATAGAATAGAATAGAATAGAATAGAATAGAATAGAATAGAATAGAATATAATAGAATAGAATAGAATAGAATAGAATAGAATAGAATAGAATAGAATAGAATAGAATAGAATAGAATAGAATAGAATAGAATAGAATAGAATAGAATAGAATAGAATAGAATAGAATAGAATAGAATAGAATAAAATAGAATAGAATAGAATAGTGCCAACAGGTGTACATAATATTTGGTCATAAAACTGTGAATCGAATTTTCTTTTAGTATCTGATTGGTTATAACTCGTCAAATATTTCATAAATGGAAAATCATATTTCTAAAACTTAGAACCGAATTTTCTCGACGAAAATCAAAAACTGAATTTTTATTTACAGAAAACATATATCAACTGCGAAAAATGCAGAAGATCTATTGCAATTGCAGTAAAGTGGTACCGCTAATCAGCAGCCCTGATTTTTCTCATACATAAAAAATTTGATTTTCTGGGTCAGTGTAACGTTGGAAATTCAAATTTAACAATAAAAGTTACTTCATGTTGAGCTGAGATTTGGTATGTAAATTTATATTCGCCTCCCGGACTTTAATATACCAAAAACTATCGTTTGGAACAATTTAGCCTTCTGCCTAATGACAAAACAAATCTGGCCGATGATTGATCTCAAACATTTAAAGTGTTTGTTATCCTTAATCATAGACTGTACATCAGCTCCGTAATGGCTGTCATAACCGGACACTGTCTTAAACGTAACAAGGACGTAACGAGGCTTGGAGTTTATTCAAACTGTATTAACGAGGAAGAGGTAGAATCAGTAAATTTTCTATGTAAATGCTCTGTTCTGTCTCATAGACGTAGGCTCCATCTTGGAGAGTTTTTTTTTTCGAGGAACCTAGTAATCTAATTAGTATAGACATTTGTAGTCTTTCTTGCTTCATAAAGAGCTCCAAATGGTTCAAAGTGTAAGGAGGAAATCTCTAGATTCATGTAGAATCGCAATGAACCAACTGTCGTCTAAGTGTGTCAGCCGCAACGCTGTCAGCCACTTCAAACCCGCCTATTCTCTAATCTAACCGTTTACTCCAGTTAAACTGTTTACAAAGTGATATCCAATTATGTAATAAGAATTGGAGTGCCCAAAACTCCGTTTATGATCTAATTTACTTCCATTTCTTTATTAATAATCCCTTCTCTTAAACTTCGGACGTACTGTAAAAAATAGAGATTCATATTTAGCCGTACTACTCGAATGTGGAATGATTAAATTTTCCCTCCATCTATGATATATTAAATTTGGTGGTGCAACAGCTAGTAGATGATTTATAACTCTTAACCATTGATTACTAAGAATGAAGGGGATCTACAATTTTCTAACGCGTCTGAACGGCTAAGATGAGCAGCATTTTTAATGACAGGAGATACTATTGGAAGATTCATCTCTGCCTCGTAAGTGGCAGTACGACCCTGAAAAACATTTTTGCAGTAGCTGAGAATCGAATTCAAGACACTCTATGTTTATGACAGTTCAACGAAATAACTAAAAGGTGATTTTTTAAGAGCTTGAGAACTTTTTTAAAAAAAAAAACGCATAAAATTTGCAAAATCTCATCGATTCTTTATTTGAAACGTTAGATTGGTCCATGACATTTACTTTTTGAAGATAATTTCATTTAAATGTTGACCGCGGCTGCGTCTTAGGTGGTCCATTCGGAAAGTCCAATTTTGGGTAACTTTTTCGAGTATTTCGGCCGGAATAGCCCGAATTTCTTCGGAAATGTTGTCTTCCAAAGCTGGAATAGTTGCTGGCTTATTTGTGTAGACTTTAGACTTGACGTAGCCCCACAAAAAATAGTCTAAAGGCGTCAAATCGCATGATCTTGGTGGCCAACTTACCGGTCCATTCCTTGAGATGAATTGTTCTCCGAAGTTTTCCCTCAAAATGGCCATAGAATCGCGAGCTGTGTGGCATGTAGCGCCATCTTGTTGAAACCACATGTCAACCAAGTTCAGTTCTTCCATTTTTGGCAACAAAAAGTTTGTTAGCATTGAACGATAGCGATCGCCATTCACCGTAACGTTGCGTCCAACAGCATCTTTGAAAAAATACGGTCCAATGATTCCACCAGCGTACAAACCAAGCCAAACAGTGCATTTTTCGGGATGCATGGGCAGTTCTTGAACGGCTTCTGGTTGCTCTTCACTCCAAATGCGGCAATTTTGCTTATTTACGTAGCCATTCAACCAGAAATGAGCCTCATCGCTGAACAAAATTTGTCGATAAAAAAGCGGATTTTCTGCCAACTTTTCTAGGGCCCATTCACTGAAAATTCGACGTTGTGGCAGATCGTTCGGCTTCAGTTCTTGCACGAGCTGTATTTTATACGGTTTTACACCAAGATCTTTGCGTAAAATCTTCCATGTGGTCGAATAACACAAACCCAATTGCTGCGAACGGCGACGAATCGACATTTCACGGTCTTCAGCAACACTCTCAGAAACAGACGCAATATTCTCTTCTGTACGCACTGTACGCATTCGTGTGGTTGGTTTAATGTCCATTAAAGTAAACTGAGTGCGAAACTTGGTCACAATCGCATTAATTGTTTGCTCACTTGGTCGATTATGTAGACCATAAATCGGACGTAAAGCGCGAAACACATTTCGAACCGAACACTGATTTTGGTAATAAAATTCAATGATTTGCAAGCGTTGCTCGTTAGTAAGTCTATTCATGATGAAATGTCAAAGCATACTGAGCATCTTTCTCTTTGACACCATGTCTGAAATCCCGCGTGATCTGTCAAATACTAATGCATGAAAATCCTAACCTCAAAAAAATCACCCGTTACAATGCCAAGGGCTACTTCACTGAAATACACATCATTTGATGTTAATGCCAAAGAACTGTAATAAAGTACATAAGTAGAATACTTTTAAAATCTATCGTATAGAAGTAAAACCTTATTATAATTCATTACCATATCGTAAAAACTACGGTCTAAATACTGAGATTTTTCGATTCAAGATTATAAGGAATTTTTACTGATTATTTTCTTTGAAAGAAAAAAAAACATCAAATACTCGTATCCTTCCTTTATTTCTAATACTAAGTCGACACATTCATTGTAGCTGTGACAGACAAGTAATTAATTACCTATGTACTTTAATCATATTGCTGGCAGTTCTGATTGCCTCAAGCGCCACCGCGTCCAACTCGCCGCCCGCCCGGTTACCGCCTGACGTGTAACCCGAATGCAGATATACATAAATTGACATTCTTAAACGGAACATAATTTGTCCCAATAAAAGTGTGATATTGAAGGATCTATCTATCTAACGCCATCAACAATAATTGAAATTGATTACTATTTATACACTGGATCGTGCCGATCAAAACTGAATTAAATAAGATCATTTTATTACAATTTATGCTTTCTTGCCATGTTCCGAATTCAATTAATAGTTTTTCCAATGGATATTCGATTTTCAAAAACTTCAAATATCTGAGACATTTTTTATACAAAATTAAAAACCAGTTTATGTTTAGTGTGGGCAGAATAGTCAACATGTTTTGTTATAAAAATGATTAATTCGCTTACTATTTATTGAACTAAAACTTATTTCCTAGAAACAACTTCAGATTTTTTTTTAATTTATTTTGTCTGCCAAGGTTACAAGTAGTTTAACTATTTTATAATTACCTGCTACCACTTATAGCTGCCACTTGGGTATGTTAAAGATTTTTGCACAACCTAACGTATGTTTGTTCTTTGCCACCGAAACCAACTTAAAGTTAAGCTATGACTAATTTTAGAAATCGTCGAACTAAGTTACAAATATTGAAAGACTTTACCAACAAAAATTGTACAACAGTTCTAAGAGGAAATTCATCTGATTTATATTTGTATCTTTTCTGTTTGGATTCAAACCTGTGATCGAGAAAGAAATAGAAGTAGAAACGTCTATGAACTTTTATTGAATTAATTACAAATTACCACAAAGTATAAACAATAACACAAGTAGAAAACCAGTTGGGATGAATGATCTATAAACCTTTTGATATTAAAGCCACGAGTGTAAACATGCGCATATAATTATACATATGTATATATTATTTACATTATATTATTATGTTCAGTTTGGATATGAATATATGAGAGATAAGTTTTGTGATTCGTTTAGAGTATTTTTTTAGAATGTGAAAATTAGCTAGTTAAGGGCAGAAGGGATCCAAGTTACAAAAATGTTACACTTATGTTCTTTACTAAGCATTTAATGTTATTCGAAAAGTTTTCAGTCCAATGTAAAGGGTTTTCCAATAAGAGGTGTTATTTTGATATTCAAAGAAAAATGGCATTTTTGGAGATAAATGATCGGATGTTTATTTCATTATAAAGAGGAAGGTATGCCGTTAATAATGGAATACAACATCAGCCAAATGGCCGCCAAGACCACGCTTACAGGACCATATCCTTTTCATGAAATTTTCCATAACCAAATCGCAAAGTGGCTGCCCTATGTCCTCGATAGCCTCACGAATTTCATCTTTGAGGTCTTGAATCGACGCTGGGCACCAAACAGACACGCGTTGAGGATGGAGAGGCTTTTCAACAATAACTCTTGGGTTTTCCGAGCCCCAGATGCGACAGTTTTGCTTGTTGACGTAGCCTCCGAGGTGGAAATGGGCCTCATCAGCCACTTTGCGATTTGGTTATGGAAAATTTCATGAAAAGGATATGGTCCTGTAAGCGTGGTCTTGGCGGCCATTTAGCTGATGTTGTGTTCCATTATTAACGGCATACCTTCCTCTTTATAATGAAATAAACATCCGATCATTTATCTCCAAAAATGCCATTTTTCTTTGAATATCAAAACAACACCTCTTATTGGAAAACCCTTTATAAGGCAGACAGTTTTACAGTTACAAAAGGGGAAACAAATAAAAAACGAGTTTAGCTGTAGCAACTGCGTTCTTTTTTACTTGCGATATAGGTACTACGGTTGCTATCCGTCCGTATTTTCCCGGACATCTACTCTTTTTTCACAGTGTGGGGGAGGTCCGGGATAGTTTTTGTTAATTGTCCGGGATTGTACTCCTTTTTTCATTGTGTATCTATTTACTTTTATGCTACTTATAATTAAATGGTTATTCAAAAATGAACCGAGACCATAGCTGGGCACCGTTAATCAAACAGTTAACTTCGTTAATCGTTAATCCGCTACTAAAAAAGTTAGCTTCGTTAAACGTTAAAGCGTTAAATTTCGGAAGAATTAACGCAAGTTAACGTTAATCGTTAATACGTTAACATGTGATAAAAATTGCATTTTTTATATTTTTTTACTCTGAGCACCGGCGCTAAGTAATGCCGGTCGTCCACTAGGCTATCAACGCACAAATTTCGAATTCAACGCATTCAACTCTAATGCACGGTGCCTTCAATTCTGTTCAACCAACGGGTTGGATCTAGTTGTTGGCCGTTGCTCAACGAATTGCGCAACAAGTGTACGGGTAGTGTAAGCTCATTTTCAAGATAATGTGTTGCACTTTATTTGTTCAGCGCGTTGATCAACTTTTTAATTTTTTTTCGGATTTCTTGACGTAATATTGTGTTGCGTTGCGTTGGCTGCAGTGAAATGTGTCTACGCGGTTGAACTATTGCGTTGCCATGAACTTGCAGTTGTTGCAACTTGCAAACTGTAATTTATTTTGGTTTTTCGTCACGGAAGATGATAAAAAATCAGAGTGGACCACGGAATTAATTTTGCAAATGATTTCAGCAATTGAGGAAAAGCCCAATATATGGGACATTAAGAGCCCTTCTTATAAAAATCGAGATGCCAGGGAATTGGCTTGGTCTCAAATTTCCTCGAAAATGCAATTGCATAAACTTTGAATTCGAATTCACGTGCTCGGTGGGATCAATCGATTTTAATTTCTCATATATTTCATTGAAAAAACAATTTTCTTCGCGACTCAAGAAAAAATCATCTACCCAGAATCGTCTTGGCTGTTTTTTCTTCCTTTGTCGTTCATTTTTTAAAATCATTAATCCGGCAGCCACTTTTTTTTTCTTAGAGGAAATCATACTCATACGGAACAAATTTAAGAATATTTTAAAGCGAAGGCGTGCGTCGACAATAAATGTATGTACCGAACTGAAGTGAAAATTATTTCAGGTTTGACGTTTGAGTTTTTCTGTTTATAGTGGTGCGTTCAACGCGTTCCCCAAAGAGTGATCCTTGGTTAAGTATACGAAGGTATCAACTCGTTCATCAACTAGTTGAGCAACAATATCGAAAACGCAGTTGATCAACTCGAAACAAATTTTTTTCTGTCAAAATCGAACAAGTTTATCAACTAGTGTACGGGGTTATTTAACATTTGAGTAAGTTGGTCAACTAAGTGTACGGAGCTATTCAACCATGGAATAAGTTTTAAGAGTTGATCAACTAGGTGTGCAGGGTTAATCAACATATGGGAAAGTTGGTCAATTATGTGTACGGGGTTCCGAACGCATTTTGTTCAACTTTAGTTGCTCGACGTGAATTACGTAAGTTGCTGCACTAGTGTAAGAGGTTGTAAATTGTTTATCCAACGAAAGAGTTGAATAGAAAGTTGAACGAAGTTAGTTGAACTTATCGTGCACATAGTGGACGACCGGCATAATGAAATGATCAAACGAAACGAATCTCTTCGCAGTATTCTTACTCGCATGCACCGTCAAAATATAATACGTACCTATAGCTGTTTTTGTTTCACCCCCGGCACGCGCCGCGCGGCACTTGTCTCATACTTGTCTGAACCTGTTTTTCGCGCCGCGCGGTAAATAGTAGGCATTGGATTAACGATTAACGGACTTAACGTGGATTAACGGATTTAACGTGTCCGTTAACATTTTTAAAAGTTAACTTAAAAGTTAATCCGTTAATTAAAATTTTAACTTCGTTAATTAACGATTAACGGATTAACGAGTTAATGCCCACCTATGACCGAGACCCATTAAAATTAAGTGAACGAACAGATCCAATATATGAGAAAAGAAATTATAGAACAAATGCCCAACTTATTGTTAAAGCTCTTACACAAAATAACTTATTATCAAAAGTAAGCGGATTTTGCGCTGACAATTATTGCAATACCAATTTTGGTGGAAGACAAAGGAAAGGTTCGAACAATGTCTATTCGAAGTTAAAATCTTAAGTCAACCAAAAAATGATAGGTGTAGGATGTCCACCACATTATTCAATGCGATGTACCATGGATGTGATACTTTACCAGTTGACGCCGATATCATAATTGTAAAAATATACAACTATTTCTCTATCTACACAGTCAGAACGGAAAGACTTCGAGATTTTTCTGAATTTCTTGAAAATGAATATAAGCCTTTCTTATACCATTCGAAAACCAGATGGCTTTCTCTCTATCTTGCTAAAATATTGCAAACATTTTTTAAAGACGACTTAAGCGAGGCGTATTTATTTTTATTTCATTCTCTCATGTCAACATTCAACGTCAATATTCAAAAACTTGAAAAACAAGACATTTCTGTTATTGAAACCGTGAAAATTTTACAAAATATTGTCAATAATATTCATGAACGAATCGATAACGATTTTGTTCCACTTAAAATTAAATCTATTTTGAAGAAGCTTGATGATTCCGGCTGTAAAGAAAACGTTATTAAATTCACGTGGACAAAAGATAGAAACAAACTGTTACCTGAGACCGTCAAAGGAATTATTTTAACAAAGGAATTAATTTAACAAAAAAGAAACAGTGATATACTTAACAGTATTAGATGTAATGAAAAATACAACAAGCACTGTAAAGGCTATTTATTTAAAAAAAAAAAAACAAAAAGTTCCTTTTTTTATACCTCAAAGATGTTTTGTAACTTAAAAATGTGATTTTTAAACTAAATATTTATTTTTATTTAAATGTTAATACAATTTTTTGTTTCCTCTTACAATATAAATGTGTTTATTCTGTCCTTGTTTTGTACTCTTTTTTCAATCCTCATTTGTCCGGGAAAGTCCGGGTTTTTGAAACTCCAGTACTAGTTTCATCTAAACATATCTGGCTACCCTAACTATAGGGCAAGTTCTGCATTTGGAAAAAAAATCGAACTCGAGATTTTGATCAAAGTTGACATTACGATGATAGCGAAGACGAAAAAAGTGGGTCCGACAGTTCCGTCTGTCTGTCTGTATGTCTGTACCTCGAACTACAGCCTAAACTACTGGAGGTATTTTCTTCAAACTCGGTAGTTAAGGGTCTTCGGTGATTCCCTAGAGGACAAATTGAAATTTTTTTTTAGCTCCAAAACTAACGGTACCCCCCATACACCAGTAATGCAAAATCTTATTTATCTCGAAAACGGCTCTAACGATTTTGATAAAAAAAATTAGGTGTGATATTATGGACATGGACTACATTTTGGTTAAAAAAAAATTTGGGGCAAAATGTTATTAGGGGTACCTGCCATAGACCCGTTTTTTTAATTTTCGACTTTCTCATTAACGGCTCTATGGATTTCAACCCAAAATTTTCAGCAGAAGTCCCCTTAAGTTTAAAATAATATTGTGTATAAAAATATTCGAAAAAATATTTGTTGAGTTTTTTTGAAAAACAATTTTTTTTTGTAAATCAATATCTTCAAAATCTATGAACGATTATTTTTTGAAATTATTTTTTTAAAATCAATATTATTCAATACTTAAAATTCGCACCCCACATTTTTTTCTTGAAAAATTTTAGAGAAATTTATTTAATAATAAAACGCTTTTTTAAAGTTTGTTTGCATAAATTCATACTTTTCTAGAAATCAGACGGCAATTTTATGCATTTGAACATTTTTATCTCATTAAATCCATGTTTTATATTTATAAAATGTATCTTAAAATTCAAAGTACTTTTACATAAGAGCAAGTTCGTGCGATCCAGTCGTGCATTTTATTTAATAAAAGGTCAACATTTGCTAATAAGTCTTAACTATTTATGAAATTTTTGACCAAGTTCAATTATTGTAGATTTATTTAAGAGTTGTACATTAAACATACTACAACAATTTCCACGTAAGTTTGTACCATGTCCGCCATACATAGTATCACTTATGTAAAATAAATTTTTTGTATAAAATTGGGGGTGGCCGTGGCGCGATGGATGTGTGCTCGCCTGTGAACCTCATGATAACAGGTTCGATCCCTGTCGTCGTCTATGTCGTTTTAATTCCATTAAAACCTTCTAAAAATTGTCATCAATTGGTTGCTGGTTTACTCACTGCATGTTGTTCAGGCATAACACTAACAACATGTAATTGAGTTAAAGTAGTATGCCCAACAAGGATGAACACGAATAAAAAAATGTGAATTATAAGCGACATAGAAATAAGACACGGCATTCTCCGCTTTAGTTCAGCCGCCATCCCTGGAGATAAAATATCTGAGACAACAACCTTCAGTCTCAGAACATCGTGCCACACATCTTTCCTATCCTTCTTTCTCTTCTTAACTTCACGCCCGCGCTGTGTTGAAACATTTAAAGGGTAATCATAATCCCTTGAGCGCGGGTAGATTATAAAAAAAAAAAATAAAAATATCCCCTGAAGAAGACGGCAACCACCGTCGAAACGTTGGGAAAAAGGAAATGGTAAAATCTTTCATTTAATCAACATTACGAACAACACAGCCCATGAGAATCAACTCTTAAATAAATCAATAATAGTTAACTTTCCTTTTTACTCATTTCGAAAATCGTAAATCAAAATCATAAATTCGTGACTAAACTTAAAGTTTAACTATCAGAATATATCATGTGGTAAAATAATTTCAAAAATATCTTCTTTGGATAGATTTGTGTTTTTATAATTATTTTTTTGATGTTTTGGAGAGTTTTCTATTTAATATAAACAGGGCAACAAGGCAATTAAAAAAAATCGTCTTTTATTTAACAAAAATAGATATAGTAGATTTAAATAAGGAATAATTGTCCAAATTCTTTGAGTAGTCTTGTTCTATTTGGTTGAAAAAAAAAACTTTCAAAAATTAAAATTGATATTGCAACGTCAACTCAAAAGATGTAACAGGAGTATTCTTGAATGAAAGAATCAATCTACAGTTGGAACTTATAAAAATTAAATGCTTTTTTTTAACAATGACTGGTTAAGTATTAATTTTTTATTTTTTTTTTAACAGAAAGAGCTTCAGAATCATTCAACTCTTTGACTACTCTTTCAGTTTACCGTTTCTCATTTTAAGTAATTTGTTTTGATAAGAAGCGTTTTTCTTTTTCTGAGCAGAGCACTGAACAGAGCTTGAGCATGCCGAGAACGCTCTGAGCACACTTTGAATAGAGCTACCGGGATACATTTGTACATCGTCAGCATACATATGTAACGAGCAGTTATCAATGACGGAGAGAATATTATTGACGTTTAGCGAAAAAAGTGATGGGTCAAGAATGGATCCTTGTGGAACTCCACTAGCGGTAGGGAGAAAATTGGATAAATTGTTACCTGTTTCAACAGTTTGCATTCTATTGGATGAAAAGGAAGATATAAGTTATATAGCATAAGGCGAGAAGTTATAAAGCTGGCGAAGTTCATCTGCAATTTTCCCGTTTACAACTGTGCCGAATGCCTTTGAAAAATCTAGGAGAACCATTCTGACTTGCACTTAAAAGATAAAGCGTCTTACGAAAGTCGCCCATTTGATTTTTCAAGATCCTTTCAAAAACTTTCGAAAGGAAAGATAAAATTTAAATTGTCGAAAATTCGTTACATTTAGTATTTTCGGTTATGGGTGGGACTTTCGCTTATTTCCAATCAGAAGAAAATTCCCCTCTTGTAAGTACGGTGTTGAAAATATTATTGATATATGACAGAATAATTGAAAGTATTATTTTTAAAAAGGCAGAGCGCAGTTCATCGAAACCGATGGCATTTGAACTTACTGAAAGTATGCTTTCAAAGACTCCAACACTCCTTACCTCTGTGAACCCAAAAAAATTAAACTTATTCGATTAGATTAGATTTAGAATGATTAGGCATTGTTTTTTGCAACAAATAAAGCAAATAAGCATTTTAATGAAAATTAAAAATTTAATTTTGAAAATTAATGCAATCATAGATTTTTCCGATTGTTCTTTCTTAAAAATATTTTAGCCTATGTTTATATAAAATCAATAATGCAAACTAAATTAATCATTTTTATATAAACTAAGTATTTAAATTGAATTTAAAATCAAATAAATATGGAAGCATTAAATTTAAAATCTCCTAAAAAGTTTAAAAAATATTACAATTCAAGTCTTTAATAAATAAAATGCACGACTGGATCGCACGAACTTGCTCTTATGTAAAAGTACTTTGGAATTTAAGATACATTTTATAAATATAAAACATGGATTTAATGAGATAATAATGTTCAAATGCATAAAATTGCCGTCTGGTTTCCGGAAAAGTATGAATTTACATACATTTTTTATATACGAAATTTCTCTAAAATTTTTCAAGAAAAAAATGCGGGATGCGAATTTTAAGTATTAAATAATATTGATTTTAGGAAATAATTTCAAAAAATAATCGTTCATAGGTTTTGAAGATATTGCCGGACCCACTTTTTTCGTCTTCGCTATCATCGTAATGTCAACTTTGATCAAAATCTCGAGTTCGATTTTTTTTCCATATATAGATATAGTACCTATATCGCAAGTAAAAATAATTTGATATCCTATCTCGGTCTTGAGATATCCAGTTTTTAGCATGTTCCGTTCTCTTTTTTTTTTTTAATTTTACATGTTTCAGGTTTTCCCAAGTAGGTACGAGTATCGTAAAATCTATGGGTTTTTCCGAAAACTTGTCATTGAGTTTTATTTTTATTATTGTTACGTTTATTCAAAAAAAATAAAATGCACGACTGGGTCGCACGAACTTGCTCCTATGTAATAGACTAGGAATTTTAAAAACGGATGTTATTAAAGAAAACTGTTCATAATGATAAAATGAATTTTTTAAATTCTTTTAGTAGTAAGAGATAAAAACAGAATGCTATGCAAATATGAATTTATGCAGCAACAAAAATTAAAAGTCTTTGTAGTGGTTCCTTAAAAAATAAGCTTTTATGTACAAAATTTTTAAAACATTTTTAAGAAAAAAATTTGGTACGCCAATCTTAAGTTTTTATTATTGTACGAATAAAAGTCTAATTTCCAAAAAAAATACTAAGCCGTTCTTGAGATATCGATTTTTTCAAAAAAAAAAAAATACTTTTTTTTCTAAAAATTGAAAAAAATATTTTTTCTTAAGTTTTTAAATGCAATGTTTTTTAAACTTTTTTGGAGCTTCTTAATAAAAAAATTCGTTATGTTGATAATGAGTAATTCAAAATTCGAAAAAAATCGTTCTATGGTAGGTACAGTCAGTAATATCTAGATTTCAATTTTTTTTTTAATTATAGATCTTAAAGATTCATCAAAAGAAAAAAAAATTTAGCAAAATTCTCGGAACCGTTTTCGAGAAAAATACGATTTTCGAAAACCATTTTTTAAAATTTGTATGGAAGGTACCGTTAGTTTTAGATAAAACAAAATTTTTTTCTCAAATCTTGTAGATTATGTTAAGAAACTTTTATTTGTCAAATTTGAAAAAAAATCTAGCATGGGGTTTTCGAAATATTGAGTTTCCAAAAAAAAATTTTGAATTTTTTTTTTTAAATACAAAAAATAAAAAATTGAAAATTTTAATATATAATAATATTCAAACTTTGGAGGAGCTTTAGCATAAAAAATATGATTTAAATCGGCTGTACCGTTTTCGAGAAAATCAAAAACAAAAAAAAATGGACCCAGGGGGGCTACCAAAAATAACAATTTTTTGTAAAATTTTTTTCAATCATTAGCTAGTTTTAACCAAATGAAATTTTTCAAATTTTTTTTTAAAAATTCTGTGGGACAGTTTTTGAGAAAAAAAAAATATGTATAAAATTTCGAAAAAAAATCGTATGGCAGGTACCGTTATTTTTGGTCTTAAAAAAAAAACAGAAAAAAACGTCCGGGGGGAAAAAATTAAAACCCATATCTGCCAAGTTTGAAGAAAATCGGTCGAGCCGTTTAGGCTGTAGTCGAACCGACAGACAGACAGACAGAATTGCGAGACCCACTTTTTTGGTCTTCGCTATCATCGTAATGTCAACTTTGATCAAAATCTCGAGTTCAATTTTTTTTACGAATGCATAACTTGCCTTATAGTACCTATAAGTCGCAAGTAAAAATAGTAAAACGGTATGTTTATTACACATTTTCTGGAGGAACCCAAAGTCAAAAAATTAGCATTGGCAGGAAAAACGGTGAATGCTAGAAACTGAATATCTCAAGACTCAAATAAGATATCAAATTCGTTTAAACACAATTACAAAGGCTGGAATTTTTCTAAAAATAAAGGCCTTAATGAATTTTCTATTATTAGTACTAACAGCGCAATTACCGTTAACACCACCAAAGTAAGCCTTTTCTTAAATCCCTGTTATATGTTATAGAATCGGAGATAGGCCCTTACTGTAAAACGATTTGTTTCTATAGAATATACCCAAAACTCACCCTGTAAAATATTATACACGAATTAAGGGACACCCTGTATTTTTTTTTTTTTTTTTTATAATCTACCCGCGCTCAAGGGATTATGATTACCCTTTAAATGTTTCAACACAGCGCGGGCGTGAAGTTAAGAAGAGAAAGAAGGATAGGAAAGATGTGTGGCACGATGTTCTGAGACTGTTGGTGGTTGTCTCGGATATTTTATCTCCAGGGATGGCGGCTGAGCTAAAGCGGAGAAATGCCGTGTCTTATTTCTATGTCGCTTATAATTCACATTATTTTATTCGTGTTCATCCTTGTTGGGCATACTAGTTTAACTCAATTACATGTTGTTAGTGTTATGCCTGAACAACATGAAATGAGTAAACCAGCAACCCATTGATGACAATTTTTAGAAGGTTTTTAATGGAATTAAAGCGACATAGACGACGACGGCAGGGATCGAACCTGTCATCATGAGGTTGACAGGCGAGCACACATCCATCGCGCCACGGCCACCCCTAACCAATCTTAAACACAGATATCGATTTAGGTAGGTAGGTAGGTAGAGATGGTAGTCGCCAGCCAGCTGGGCCCGCGACTCAATTAGCGCTGGGGTGCGCCGTTTTGATACCATTAAACTCGTGTCAACCTAATAAGGATTAAGTACGGAAGAAAATGGCTTTTATATACTTTAGCGGAGCATTACTAAAGCCATTTTGTCGCATTCAGAAAGATAATCAGATCTTTGATTTTCTTCTCCGAAAGTTCGCTGGGGTCATCGAGGAAGGCTTTCCCAAAGGAAGCCATCCTGTAATTTGCTAAGGCGGGGCAATCGCAAAGAAAATGAACCACAGTTTCTTTTTCTTGTGGATCTCCACAACTACGGCAGTGTGGGTTGAAGGGGATGCCTAGCTTTCTTGCATGTTCACCTATGGGCCAGTGCCCAGTGCATATTGCTGTGATCCTGGCTATGTCGCGCCTGGGTCTGCATATTAGATCGTTGGAGCGTGAGTTGTTGTAAGTAGGCCATATCTTTCTTGATATGACACAGTTTGTGAGACTGCTCCACCTACGGTTGGATTCATTGAGAAAAATCGAGAAGATTTTTCTCTTCATAGCACCAAGAGGAATATTAACTTTTTCCGCTAGTGAGCTATGTAAGGTCGAGCCTTGCCGAGCTAAAGCGTCAGCCCGTTCATTACCCTCTATGTCACTGTGACCTGGAACCCAGATGAGAGTGACCTGGAGGTCAATGTTCAGACTCGCCAGTTCGTCCCGACATTGCTGGACAAGTACTGAGGTTGATGTAGATGATTTAATGGCCTTAATGGCCGCCTGGCTATCTGAGCAGATAGCTATATTTCTGAATTAGTTTTGGTTAGATTGGAGCAACTTGCATGCCTCCTTGATTGCTAGTATTTCGGCTTGAAATACACTCGCAAAGTCTGGTAGTCTGAGTGACTTGGAGATGTTAAAGGACTCGGAAAAAATTCCTGAACCAACACCGCACTCCATCTTAGATCCATCAGTGTAGATTATCGAATCGAAATCCTTTGTGACAACTTCATTCTTCCAATCCTCTCTGGTGGGAAAAATGGCTTTGAAATCCCCGCTTGGACCAAGAGGAGGTACGCAGTAGTCGGTGTTCGATAAGAAAATATCCGGAGGAATCATTTTTGTTATGTTTCCATGGCCATAGGGTTTGGAGAACCAACAGTTAGATTCTTTAAGTCTTACAGCACTGCATGCCGCTAGGTATTTTATATGAAGGTCGAGTGGTAAAAGGTTCAGGATAACGCTCAGGGCATCTGTTGGGCATGATCTGAGAGCCCCCGTAGTGCCGACGCTAGCCGTTCTTTGAACCCTTTTAAGTTTTCCGACGTTATATTGCTTGCTAAGTGCAGGCCACCAAACAATCGATCCGTA
Organism: Chrysotoxum bicinctum; assembly: GCA_911387755.1. Lineage (NCBI taxonomy): Eukaryota > Metazoa > Arthropoda > Insecta > Diptera > Syrphidae > Chrysotoxum > Chrysotoxum bicinctum. The sequence goes on from OU426990.1 coordinate 81,178,563, forward strand.
AGACAAAATTGGCCGTACCACTGCAGTGTACGTCCACAAAATCATCTTCGACTGAAGGCCCCACTTCTTACCAAAGGTCTTTCTGCAGGCATAGAAAGCTATACAGGCTTTCTTAACCCGTTCTTCAATATTTACCTTCCAATTCAATTTCGGGTCGAGAATAACTCCAAGGTATTTAGCTTTGGAAGATAAAGAAAGAGTTTGACCGTTAAGTCGAGGTAGGGTGAATGTAGGTATTTTAGTCCTGGTAGTAAAGAGCATCAGTTCCGTCTTACTCTGGCCCAGTTGCTAACTCTTTTCAGAGCCAATTCAGTGATTTCACTAATCACAGTGGTAAACTTAGCTGATGCCAATAAAACCAGATCGTCAGCATACGCTACAGTTTTTACACCACTACCTCTGAGCTTGACGAGAATTTTGTCCATGACTAAGAGCCATAGAAGAGGGGAGAGAACACCACCCTGGGGAGTTCCCCTACTAACATGCTTAGTAGAAATTGTGTTTCCTAACGTTGCTTGGATCCTTCTGTCACTGAGCATAGATACAATCCATTTGGATATGAAACTTTCTACACCAAAGTGAACAAGTGACTCGCGAATGGATTCAGTTAGGACATTATTAAAAGCACCCTCCACGTCTAGGAAGGTTGCCAGGGTATATTCTTTGTAGTGAATCGTCTTCTCTATTGTACGCACTACTTCATGCAGGGCAGTCTCCGTAGACTTGCCTTTTAGGTATGCATGTTGCGATTCATCAAGAGGACGACCCTCTAGTAAAACTCTGATGTGAGTATCAAGGATGCGCTCTAGTGTCTTTAAAACAAAAGATGTCAGACTAATAGGCCTAAAGTCCTTCGCGGATTCATGACCTCGTTTGCCGACCTTCGGAATAAAGACCACTCTTACATGTCTCCATGACTCGGGTACATGATTGAGATAGAGACAACCTTTGAAGATCATTTCTAGCCATGGTACTGCCAAGTCTTGCAGTTTCTGCAGCATAACTGGTATTATGCCGTCAGGGCCAGGTGATTTGTAGGGGGAGAAAGTATTAATCGCACATGAAATACTATCTCCTGATATAACAGAATTGATTTGCTCCCTATGAGCTATAATGGTATTTGTAGTGCTAAGCGTTTCGGGGTAGCTATTCTCACAACCCGGAAAATGTGTTGTCATAAGCAGTTCCAAGGACTCAGCTTGAGAGGCTGTCCAGATACCGTCACTTTTTCTCAGAAATGAAGGGCTGCAATGTTCCTTTGACAGAACTTAACTTAGTCTAGCAGAATCCTTAATATCTTCTATTGAGTGACAGTATTCTTTCCAGCCAAGCTTCTTAGATGCTGCTATGGCTCGCTTGTACACTTTTAGGCAGTCTTTATATGGTTGATAGAATTTCTCCTTCTGACATATGTTGAAGATCTTTCTGGTCATTTTTCTAAGTGCAGAAAGATCTTCATTCCACCAAGGAGGGAACTTTTTGCGGCTGTATTTAACTGGACAGGAGACCTTAAAGGCAGTGTTAATCGCTGCCTCGAAAGTCTTTACCTTAGATTCAAGAACTTCCACAGATTCTACACTAATTAATGGTAAATTGCCTAGTTTGGATTTTGCGATCTGACTGAATTTCTTCCAGTCAGTTCTCTTGGGATTTCTATATGGAGGGGGGGTTTCTACCTTGAAACCTATGTTGAAGAGGATCCATCTATGATCCGAGAAGGAATTTAAAGAGGAAACTCTCCAGTTTTCCACCACCACATTACAGTTGTTTGCAACAGTGATGTCAAGTACCTCTTCCCACCCGTCGTAGTTTTCCGAGCTTGGAAAAACGAAGGTGGGTGAGTCACCTCTGTTACAAACAATTAGGTTATTTTCAATAATAAAATCAAAGAGAGACTCACCTCGTTCGTTGATTTCAGAGCTGCCCCAGAGAGAGTGCCGTGCATTCGCATCGCATCCAATCAGGAGGTTCGTATTTTGCTGATTAGCTGCTTCAACCAATTTCCTCACCTCCTCAGGCGGTGATTGCCGGTTGTGGTCGTAGTAGCCAGATGCCACCAGTAGTACCTTTGCATCTTTATCTTCCAGCCTGACGACTGTCAAATCCGGAGTGCTAAAATTAGGACACAAAAAAGCTTTTAAGTGTTTTTTAGCTAAGATACAAGTTCTGGGATTACCTTGTTCTTGGGTTACTGTTTTGTATAACAGGTCGTATTGGTTGTCTTGGAGGCCTTTTACATTGAGGCCATTTACCCATGGTTCTTGAATAACGCCAATGTCAATGTTTTCCTCACTGAGGAAAACTCTTAGATTATCTGAGGCACATTTAGAGTGCTTCAGATTAATCTGAATGACCTTCAGCGCGTTTTAATTGGTTGAGGGTCCTGCGGCGCCAAGGACAACCGAACCGTCGACAACAGCGCTGATCTTAGCGCTCTCATCCACTTTATCGGTGTCTGGTCCCTGATCCTGCAGGATTTTTATTTTAGCATGCCTGATGCCAAAACGGAGTTTATAATTAGCCTTCTCGAGTGCCCCTCTGCTTTCTTCCGTGATCCTCAGAAGATATGAAGTGCTGGTTTTTTGCGGTTCTTCCGCCTTGATGACGACCCAGTCGTGCATGGGGACCAGCGGGTTCAACCTCTGAAGACCCCGGATCAGCTCCAGTCCGCTCGGTTTGATGCCCATGAGGGGCAACCAGATGCGGGCCTTTGGTTGTCTAGGGATCTCCTTAGCTGGGATAAGCTTGAGCTTCAAGCCCTCCCAGTCATTGCTGACCTTAGCAATGCTGTCTCTAAGGAAGTCCCTTGAAAACGCGTCCTCGCATTTGATCACCCTGTATCCCCTGAGCATTTCCCCAGAGTCGAAGCTGGGGTAGGGTCCTTCACTTGTAGATAGGGTGTACGTGAAAACCATCTCAGAGAGCTTGGCTTCGATTGAGCTCCACACCGACAGCAGACCTTTGCTGTTGGTGGAGAGTTCATCTACAACCGCTACCTGGAGGTCATCCCTGACGACCTCGCTTAGAGTAGGCGGTTGCGCCGCTCTGAGAGATGTGGCTTTTTTCTTCTTTATATTGCCATCAAGTTTCGTCTTCTTTTGGGAAGGTAAAGTCTCTTCCTGAGACCTGTCTCGCTTGACGGCTTTTTCTTTTTTTGTCAGGAGGTTATTGTATTCGTCAATAACCTTCTGGTACCTGATTTTATCCTCGGCATCCCTCTCGTGACAAGTTCCCTCCGCCTCATTCTTGGCAATCTTGCTAAGGATAAACGAGGCATGCAGGAACTGGTTCTTTCGAAGAACGCCAGGAGATTTCTTCTTACCACGATTAGCATTGCTATGGCTGGCATTGCTACCCGATGGCTTGGCAGTATTGATCGGTTTAGGGGGCAAAGGAGTACTATGGCTGGTACTCGCTATGCTCCCTGAAGGTTTGGAAGTTATCTCAACGGCTTCTATGCCGTGAGAGCTTCCTGTCAATGTCTCTTGGCTAGAGGCCAAGAGTTCGTCTTCGTTGTCAGTTGTGTCGCTATTATTTGTCGTTTGTTTGTTCATTTTATAGTTTTTTTTAAAAATTTTGGTCCCACGAGTAGGTCGGAAAAGAAAGGTCAGCCCCGGCAGAGCCGATATACCGGGGTAAGGCAAGTATTAAGACGGACCCGGCCAGGGCATCCGAATGAGCTCGTTAGTGACTGGTTTTCCCCCCAGCCTTCCATTTCTTCGGCACGGATTATGAATAATCGCTCACACCACCACTGAAAATTAGGGACCTGTATCTATGGTAAAATCGCATTGTTGAGGGTTGAACTATTGAGGAGTAAAGGAACCTTACAACATTGCGACCTGACCTTAGCTGATCCCCATCTTGACAACGCACAAGATTTCTGTGGTGATCATTACCGCCCGGCACCCACTAGGAGGGTTTGATACGAGGATTTATGCCGAGCTGATATCGATTTAAGAAAATCGAAAAAAATCATGTTGCAACAACTATTTCGATCATTATTCTTTTTGCATTTAAAAGAAAGAATTAAAATAATCAAAATAAGTAAACCCATTTTAAATAAGGGCCATGGTATTCGATTTCAAGGTTTAACGTGTACATTTTCAGCGTACCAAACATTTTAACTTTTTTGTATAAATTTTTACCGAAAAACTTCATTTCGAATGCCCACTTAACCGAATTAATTCAACAATTAAACGTGACCTGCTTTCTAATCAACAATTATTATGGCCTTTTCACAAAATTTCATTTTTTGTTAACAATTTTTTAATTAACCATTAGATATATGTTTATGTACAGAGATAGTTATAAATCCCTAGTACCTACTGTATCATACGGTCGGTAACTGAATTTACCTTTTTTTAGAAAACATATTCGTACTTACAGGTAGAATGTGCATTCGAATAAAGCTTTCAATTAACTAGTGTAGTCGGCCGAAACTAATTTTGTTTAAACTATATGAGCTTACAGCTTATGAACAATTCAGATGGTAATTGGTTTCTGTCGTAGGTCTCCAATAGAAAAATGAACATATTTTGAATTTAATGTCAGTTGTGTAAGACGTTTGTCATTGTATTAATCAGTAATTCAGAAGAACATCTAAATAAATTGCAATTCGCTTTCAAATGCGAAGTGAGAAGAAGTGGTGTAGCTTATGAATATTTCAGTTCACGTTTAGAAGATCGTATATTTTGTTTGAATGGATTAAGGCAATGTCTCAAAAAGTTTTTTTTTTTGCATTTGCATATTATTATAGATTCTTCATTTTAATTAAAATATTGTTTAACATGTCCAAATAGGCATTTTTTATTAAAATAGGATTATCATTTTCAAAATAATATACAAAGAAATCTTTTATGACGTTTGTAATGCGTATGTATATACTGTTGGATGTTATCAAAGAAAATATTACTTTACTTAAAGAAACTTAGTGCATTTACAAGGTTATCCAAATTGTATCTTTAGGCCATGGTCCTTCCGCAAAAGGCACGAGGCCATTCACTTCGAAGACTGATGCTGTTAATAAATTTCACACCTGAAAAATTCAGAATTTTTTTGTAATAATTCAAACACGGCCTTATGGCCAATTTCATTAACAAACACTAAAAGCACTTTGATCAAAAATTCTCTTATATTTTATTAGACTCTTAAATCTTTTTAGTTTTACTAATATATAAAAGGAAAATTTTTGTTAAAATTGAGTTCTCTTCACATCCTTGGAAAAAATAATTTGTTTTTTTTTTCTTTCTATCAAGAAAAGCAAAAAAAAATATTTTTAAAGATCGTGTGGCATAAAATCGTGGTTTTCGGTGATTCTATTATTCAGACTCGAAAATGGCTGCATTTATCAAGTTTCCGTCCTACAACAAGTATTGAATCAATAATTGAGTATATTTCGTTATCTAGTTGTATTGAGTATTCGCTTCAAGTTAGTAGGGAAAGATGTGAATTTGGACCAACTTAAAAAGGTTAATTTTAAAGTTGGCATTCCAGCTGAATCATTTGACTTTATTTTCAATGCAAACTTTTGGCCAAAAGGAATACGTGTGAAAGTTTTTAAACATCTTCAAAAAAAACGGGAAAGGCCGGGCACTGGAAATATGTACTATAATAACACTTCCTTTGCCCAGTACTATCCATAGTCCTTATCAAAATACCACTGAGGATCCAATTTCTACGGCCGAGCTAAATTCTACACTTGCTGATGAAATCCTAGTATACTACCAAAACGTAGGAGGTATGCGTTCTAAATTGTTAACTTTCCATGATGCTGTTATCGAGTGCAATTATAATATCATCGCTCTCACAGAGACTTGGTTGAGTGATGACATTTCAAATACTGAAATCTGCAATAAAAACTACGACGTTTACAGGAGGGAAATTAATATCTATTTTTTTAACTCTTATATTCCTCCAAAATCGATACTATTTCAGCTCTTAATTGTATTCAAATGAATAATAATGTTAAGTCCAATGGAAGAATTTAGGCCTTGTTTTTATACCAGAAGACCTGGAAATAAATTTAACTGAAGAGGATATCCTCTATTAAATAATAGTTTTCACCATAAAGCACTGCGATTAGAGTTAAAATTTATCACATTTAATAATTTGTATCGTTCAAAAAGTGAAGTTTATTAACAAGGCCGATTACATTGGTATAGATAACTTTTTAATAAATGTTGACTGGATGTCGACATTATGTTTCCATGGCGTAGAAAGAAATTATAAGAATTTTCTTAACATTGTATACGAAGCTTTTTCTAACCATGTTCCTATTAAACGGATGAAGAAAAATAATAAACCCGTTTGGTATACGAAAAGTTTATCCAGATTAAAGAATTTAATGATGAAAATGGATAAAACAAGTAGGGTCGATATAAGTATTGTCGTTTACGTAGAGAATACGATCTTAGGTGGGGGGAGAAGAAAGGAGGTGTCGATGAACATTGGTCTTGAATGTTTGCAAATAGAAATTTGCAAGGGAAAACCGTGCCGGAGAAATTATTTTATAATCGTATTGTGCGACTAAAAAACGATACGATACGCGACTAAAAGGTACGACTTTTTGCTTCAACGACAATAGACAGCATTGAGTTTTCGAAGCTTTAAACACTATACACGGTTTTTTATACCCCATTAAATAATGCTGCAAAGATCAGAGTTTAATGAGCTTATCATACGATACCGTTGCAATTCCACTTCCGGAGGTGATGCACGTGAAGTTGAGAACGAGTATTAGAAGTTGAGAGTAGAATCGCCGGCAAAACAATGAAGTGGATTAGAAGTTTCAGACAAAGGATCATTTAAAAAAATTGGCAAAAGAGTCGGAGACAAGCCCTGCTGAACACCAGCATTTATTTTGTGAAGATCAGATTTGAAACCGTCCAATTAAACATGTATTGAACGATCTAGAAGGTAATTTCTAACCCAACGAATAAGGGTTACGTTGATGCCAAACGCACGCATTTTCGATAAGAGGGCCTGGTGCCAAACTCTATCAAATGTCTTAGAAATATCGAATGCAACAATCTTACTTCGTCTAAAAAAATGTAAAGATCTCTTCCGCTCTGTTGCCATTAGATAACCAGTGGAACGATAGCTGCGAAATACGTATTGCCGGTCATTAAGAATCTTCCGCTCTTCGAAATATTTCTTGAGCTGATATGAGGAGGAAAGGTCGCCTTGCTGGACAAATGCTGTTTTCCATCTTCTTAGGGAAGATTCCAGAACAGTAGGGGCGATGGAAATATTAAAGATATCTTAGCATAAATTTTGCACTTATAAAATAAAAAACCCATTTTAGGTTTGTCAAAAACTTTCGACGTAACATACACGTAGCCTTTGCAGTATCCTTTTGAAATCCGATCTAACTCCTATATTTAGAGCGGCCTCAATCTCGACGAAAGAAACACTGACAGCCTGTCTAAGTTTTTTTAGAGTAGGTAATTATCAGCACTATTTTTAAAAACGACCATCAAGATACGTAGCACTATCCATCCTCAGTAAAATTCTCAAGCTGGTTTTGGACAGAGTTGGCAGATAAAAAATTAACTTTAAAACCCAACGGACAAAAGAAACACCTAATTTTGTTGGAAGTTTTTTTTTATTCGCAACTCATGTTTTTACATTCATTTTTCAATAAAATAAAGGAGGAAATTAGTTTGCAGTCGAGTTGAAAATATCCAAAATCTTGTCGAATGAAGGTATTAGAAGAGTTTACGATTTGTCTTGTTTGTTTTTATTTTTGGTTTTTTTTTTTTTTTTGAAAATTTACATCTCTGTACGTCTAAGTTTATTTTGAAAGTATGAAATGGAATCGTAGTAATCTCAGGCGTCTTTTTGAAGAACAAAATTATTGAGTAGTTAATTGAACAGGGAAGTTTTAAGACTATTCCCTCCAGATTTCCACCTAAAGATGAAAATAAGACTTTAAATCTAGGAGGAATACACTTAAATTGGTAGCCCTGGCTTGGTAAAAGTCTTATGTTTTAAAATGAATGACCAAGCAAATGAAGGAAAAGGACAAACATGCAGGAAAAGAATGCTTTTTCTCAGAAGTATGTTTGTCGCTGGAAACCATTCAGGGCCGCCGCAACCGCATGTGCAATATGTGCGGTGTACAAGGGCGCCAACGTCTAGGGGCGGAAAGTTAAGGGATCGATCTAACATAACCTATACAGCATACTACTAAAGTTTTCCTTAAGATATTGGAACCTGATGTTTACATTTGACCGTTCACTACGTAGCGTCCACACACAATTTACTACAAATCTTTATTCATATATTGTTTGTGAATGTCGCCTCTCTTCGATTGCAGTCATAGTCTAAACTGCTTAACGCCATGTCGCCATATATGTAGATTGACACCAGGGTTCGGAGACCCACTTGTTTCGTCTTCGCTATAATCGCAATGTCAACTTTGATCAAAATCTCGAGTTCGATTTTTTTAAGGAATGCATAACTTGCCTTATAAGTACCTTTAAGTCTCAAGTAAAAATAGTAAATAATCTTTAAAGGATGCAATTACGCTATAACACAAACTCTCAAACTCATTAACAGGAGACTCCCCAAATCCTAGTCCGACTAAGTTCATTGTATAAGAGAATTTGGTGTAGATTGGAACGCGATAACACCCGAGATATGGGGCTGCAATTTAAGGTTCTTGCACGCGGGCGCACGAACAACCAGCGGCGGCACTGAACTCATTATACCTCATGGAACTGTTTTAAAAACCCACATCCATATTTTAATTAGTTTTGTTTTTCCTGTTTTTCTTTCATTTGTGCTCTTCTTTCTCTACATTTTTAGTACACTTCTAAGCAAGTTAGGACTTTCTGGTTTTCACTATGTGAAAGAGCGTCTCTAAAACTATCCTAACCCAAAAAAAAGTGAAAAATAATTTTTTGAGTCATAAGCCACCTTTTCATAGGCCGGGTCACATATACTGCAGGTAAGATTTTGAATTCGAGCTTTAACATTTTGGACTGCTTACGAAAATACGCTTATGCACTTTAAAAGTATCGTTGAAACACGATCACAAATTTAGTTGCCCCGATTCAAGTACATTACGTTGAATGCAAGATTCCCCTAGGCCAGGTAACTTCCCGAAAATTCCCACTTAAAGTGGTGGGTGTTCTGTCTTGTGTGTACTTCGCCGAAGCGATGCTTGTTAATCGAGTGAAAAGAATGTTTGTGGTTACAGTAGTTCGAACTCAGTCTTAATTAACTAATGCAATCGGCTAAAACTAATTTTGTCAAAACTGCATAAATGTGTAAAAGTGGTCGAGAACATTATCAGAGTACTGCTTCAACACAATTTTATTTACCTCAAAATGCTGTTGCTTTGCATGGAAAGAAATTATTTTGACATTTGTAATTCAATATCGACATTTTATGTCGTTAGAAGTTTTATGCTTCGACGATTATGTGTAAGCATAAGATCTTAAATCTCTGTCATTTCCACGCGAAAAAAACTGGTTGTATCGATTGTCAGTTGCAATTAAGTATAAACGATTAAAAACAAAATTGTTCAAAAATATCAAAGACAAATAAACGCTGCATATTTTCACTTAGAGATTCACGTTAAAAACTAAACCAATTTAATTTCAAAATTGATTATTAAATAATTTATTAAGATATTTGAAAAAGATTCAAATTTCTTCAAAATATTTATGTATCTTTGTTTTCGAAATGATAAACAATTAAAATACATACTATGTACGTACATGTTTATTTTTTTCTCGCCTGGTATTTTTAAACAATAAATCTTAAAACAGATTTTGCAAACTTTGCTTTTAAACAGTTGTGTAAATTTGAATTAAAAATGTTTATAAGAAATTGGTATGGAATGTGATAAAAAAAAACTTAAATATAAGTTTATTTGCTTCAATTTTACACAATTAACAATAGATACAGTTAAATGTTAATTGCCTCGTAAGCTGGAATTTAAAAAGAAATATAAAAATACTCCTGGTTGACAAGAAGCGTTCTTCTCAAGTTTTAGATTTTGATTCAGAATTGTATCAAAAAGTATGCATTGTTCATCATTAACACACTTTTTTAAAAACAATCTAAGAAAAATTTAATTCAAAACATAAATTGATTTAAATTTAAATATGTGAGACGGCTCTTACATGTGATTTATATTCCCTCGAACTTACTCTAGGGCGCAAAATTCAAAAAATTCCTCTAAAGATCTTGTAATGCGAACAAATTTTATCCCAAACATTCAAAACCAATGTTCATGGACACCTTTTTTCTCTCCGCACCCAATTTCCTTATCGCCGTGCTGTGTTTAGTTTTGAAGAGGTGTTCTTTTACACTATGGTAAAACCATTGTAAGCTTTTCTATCTGTCATACTTTTAGGATATCTTTCCGATTAGATGAAAAACAGCATTTGTCCAGTCGATCACAAAAAAAGGTGGATCTTCCTCCTCCAACAATTACCGACCAATTGTACTCATCATCATCATCATCGGCTCGACAACCGGGTTCCGGTCCTGGACTCTTTCAACAAGTCTCTCCACCTATCCCGGTCTCTAGCCGACGCCATCCAGTTGCGCACCCCAAGGCTTCGGGCGTCCTGGTCTACACCATCTCCCCAGCGCAAGCATGGTCTACCACGCTGTCGTCTACCATAGAATGTACCACAAAGAACTTTCCGAGCAGGTTCCTCTTCGCTCATGCGAGCTAGGTGCCCTGCCCATCGGAGTCTACCGAGCTTAATTTTTGTCACGATATCTGCTTCAAGGTAGATTGCGTACAGTTCATGATTGTACCGTTTCCGGAATCGTCCTTCCTCACATATGGGGCTAACAATTCTCCTTAAGACTTTTCTCTCGAATGCAGCTCAGAGGTCGGAGTGAGTTTCCCTAAGCACCCAAGTCTCGGATCCATATGTGAGTACTGGCACGACCATGGTCCTGTACAGCAGCAGTTTTTAAGTTATGGTGAGATTTCTGGATTTGAAGAGCTTTGACAGACTATAGTAGGCTCTGTTGGATTTGAGAAGCCGCCCGCGTATTTCTTCTTCTACGAGTATATTGTTATCGGCTGCTACTATTGACTCAAGGTATTTAAAGGATTGCACCACTTCAAATTCGTGCTCCGCTACCTTGATTGTTTGACCAACTGTTCCTCTCGCATTCGACGCCACCATGTACTTTGTTTTACCTTCACTAATGTGCAGCCCCAGATTTTGTGCCGCCTGCTCGATCTGGATGAAGGAATCGTGTAAAGTTTGTTCGGTTCTTCCGATGATGTTGATGATGTCGATGTCGTCTGCGTAAGCCAGTAACTGACTGGCCCTGTTGACGATGGTCCCACTTGTTGCCGTGCCAAAGTCACGGATTGCTTTCTCCAACGCCAGGTTGAAGAGGAGGCAGGCCAAACCGTCCCCTTGTCGGAGTCCAGTTGATAGGTCTGGATAGCAATCCGGCTACTTTTACTTGGCTTGTTACGTTGGTCATGGTCAACCTACATAGTAGTGTCAATTTGTTTGGGATGCCGAATTCTCTCATGGCTTTGTAAAGTTCTACCCTGGCTATGCTATCATAGGCGGCCTTAAAGTCCATAAGCAGTTGGTATGTTGGGATGTTAAATTCTAGACATTTTCCCATCGCCTGCCTAGGGGTAAAGCTCTAATCAGTTGTTGATTTACCTGAAATGGAACCACACTGATATTGTCCGATGACGGTTTTAGCGTATGGGGTTATCCGGTCTTGTAGGATAGAGGAGAGTATCTTATAGGCGGTACTCAACAACGTGATACATCTATAATTGCTGCACGATGTGACATCTCCCTTCTTATGTATGGGGCATATTAAACCTTTTCGCCAGTCTTCTGGCATTTCTTCCTGCTCCCATACGTGTACTATAATATCATGAATTGCTTGACGTAAGGCTGGCCCGCCGTGATGGAATAATTCGGCTGGTATGCCATCGGCTCCCGGGGCTTTGTTCTGTTTGAGCCGGCCTATAGCCTTCTCAACCTCTTCTATGCTTGGTGGCGGCAACATAGGGTATTCTTCTTGAATTAGTGGAGCCTCTACTTCTGCAGTGAGCGTGGTGCGTACTGCGTCATGTTTCGGACGTATTGGTAGAACTTCCGCGCCTGGTGCGGACCTCGCTCTCGGCTGTTTTCTATTTCACAGATTAGGTTCTTCTCCCAGGCTGATTTTTTTTGTCTGTGAAGCCGTTTTTCTGTTCTTCTGAGCTCTTTATATTCCTTCTTCGCGTTCTATGAGATTGTTGCATTGCTCGGTACGCAACATTCTTACGTTCAGTCGCTGGCTTGCATTCAGCATCAAACCAGTCGTTCCGATTTGTACGACTGCTGCCTAAGATGGAGTTGGCAGTACTAATAACAGTATTTTTAAGACGTGTCCAATTCTCATTTACGCCCAGCATACTGGCTCCAGGACTTACTCTCCCTAAATCAAGTGATTCTAGGGCGAGTCCTAACGCATTACCAAAGGTGTTACTGGTGTTTTCATTGCGCAGGGCAGCCGTGTTGATTCGAACCTGATCGGCGGATGCAATGCGTCTTCGCAAGGCAATCCGCCCTCGGAAAACCATACCAACAAGATAGTGATCCGAGTCGATATTGGCACCTCGGTACGTTCATACCGTCATCAAGTTCGAGTAGTGGCGACGGTCTATCAACACGTGGTCTATTTGGTTACGAGTGACTCCATCAGGTGATACCCAGGTGGCTTTGTAGATATCTTTACGCGGGAACCTGGTACTCGCAACGACCATGTTTTTCGATGCTGCCAATTCTAAGACTCGAAGTCCATTGTCATTAGTGTTCTCATGCAAACTATGGGTGCCTGCGTAATGCCTGAATACCGGCTCCCGACCTATTTTTGCGTTCAAATCCCCAAGGATGATTTTAACATCATACCTTGGACAGGCATTGAGGGCCCTCTCGACTTGTTCGTAGTAAGTCTCTTTTTCTTCGTCTGAGGACTCCTCCGTAGGTCCGTGAACGTTAATGAGGCTGATGTTCGTAAATTTGCCTCGCACGCGAAGGTACATAGCCTTTCGCTTATAGCGTTAAAGCCGATGATAGTAGACTTCATTTTTTCGCTGACTAGGAAGCCTACCCCGAGCACATGGTGTTTTGTATGACAGCTGTAATATACGTCATATTCTTTCTTCTGTAAAACACCATTCCCTGTCCATCTGATTTCTTGGAGAGCTGTTATGTCAGCTTTATATTTTGACGGGGCATCGGCTAGCTGCTGAGCAGCTCGAGCTCTATAGAGCGATCGTACGTTCCATAAGAAAATTCGTAAATCGTTTTTTCGTTTTCTTTGCCTGGGTTGTCGTCGTGTGATCAGTCTTTTTCCGAGGCTTGTTGTCGGTCTCATAATTCTTTTAGTTTTACGGGACAGGGAATCAACCTGTCGCCAACCTGAGGAACCAGCCTGATCATATTAGCCAAACCTTTTTTAAAAGGCTTGTTTCTAGCGGCCGCCGCAGAGAGGCTATGATCACACTTCCACCAGTCCCGAATAGTTACGGCACGTACATGTTTTCGTATGCTACATGATGTTCCCCCTATTCGTCTGATGGCTGACCGCTGACCAATTGTACTAGCGGCCCTTTTTTCAAGGTAAGGTCATGGAAACGCCGGTCTATAATAAGCTTAAGAAATATCTAGAAGAACGAAAGCTCTTAAATGAATGACAGAACGACCTTCGTAGCAATAGGTACACTGGTGAATTGGTGGCATATCTCACCGAAAAGTGGAACCACTCCTTACATCATTTGCAACAAATATTGTACTTGATATTTCTAAGCCATTTGATAGAATTTGGCAAGAAGTTCTTTTATCAAAAATGCATGAATTTGAAGTCTCTTTATCGTTGGACTACAAATTCAATTACCTTTCGGTCGCTCAATACAAGTTGGATTGGACAGTTTGAAGTCTGAAATTTCAAAAAATAAATGCTGGTGTGCCTCCATTCTCCGTTTTGTCTCCGACACTCTTCCCTTTCTTTATAAATAATCTTTCATATGAAAAATTCTAATCTGCTTCATTCTTTCGCTGACGACAGCACCCTCAGCTTTTCATATTCAATTCCAGAACTGAAACGGTTTTGACATCACGAAAATTTGTATCCGGGTGTACACTGACACTGAATTTTCTCTCCGGTCAAAATGAATTGAAATAAATCAACTTAAGAATCAATGAGCCAAAATGTTTGGGAAGCGCTCGTACTTTGGTTTAGACTTTGAGGAACAAGAAAATTGCAAAGTCCTGATCATTTAAAATTATTGTGAGGTTTTCACTATTCTTTATACTATTTATATGTACACTATATTCTTAGAAATTTAAATTAAAGTCAATTTACAATTTCCAAGGTTCCTTGATATTGTACATATCAACAAATAAATACTTGCTCAGAAGTTCGGTCGAAAGTAATTAAGCATCACCCATAAATTATTCACTTTATAAAATATATTATAGTAATTGACACAAAAGAGTGATAATTCTGATTAACGTTCATTATTATCAGATTTGAAAGCAAACAGCAATTAACAGAATAAATGTTGTTTGTATGACTTTTTATTTAGAACAGTATTTAGATGTTAAATTACTAAATAAAGACCATACGATCGTGGTGTCACCATGTTAGATGTACACAATAAGCTATCAAACAAAAAATTACCCGACTGTGATCTTACTGCTGCCCAGCTTTTGAAAGGAATCCCATCAACAGCCTTCAAAGAAATCCAATTTATAGTAAATATGTATGTATATACCTTAAGCTCTATTGTAAAATTATTGAAATCATCGAAAAATTCCAAAACATATTTTTTTCGTTGAATAATAAATGCGCCTTCAAATAGAAATGCTTACATCCGCGACTCTTAAAGTCATATTAAGTATACGATAGTCTTTTAAAAAAGAAAAATTATTTGTCGTTTTTTTGTCTTTTGAAATTTCCACCTGGGAAAGAAAACAAAAATCACGAATCGGATATTTCCCTTCCCCTTAAGTGCCTTGGGGATAAAATCGAATTTCTGAAACACCTTTAACAACTTATTTTACAATTCCGAAGGTGAACTATTTAAATGACAAACATTACTTGAAATTTCACACTTCAACTGATATGTCAAAGTTTGTGGGTATTTTCCAGATATTCACAAAAGTGTCAACAAAAATTATGTTATTTTCTGTAAAATTTCCATTACCCAATCCTCTTCGTATTTATAAACTCTAGAAGTTCACCTTGAAAATCCATTTCAAACTGCTTCGAATCGTTTCATTGACTTCCAATCGAAATCATTGCAGATTGTTGCCGGTAGTTTAGTGGGTATATCAGGGGCGTATTTACCCTAGGACTAAAAGGGCTACTAGGGGCGGCTAATTTGTAATATTTTTTTGAAGCGATTGAACTTTCAAAACACACATACAAACAAAAAAGGGCAAGCCGCCCCTAACAATTGTCTAATTTACAATATTTTTGAAAGATAAACAAAAAATACAAAGATTTAAAAAAATGCGATTTTTTGAGTTTTCAAGCATGGAAATTTTTTCAGTGCCGTGAATGTTCGGCTGTGAGAGAGTTCACTGTAACATGTCACTCACTTTTTTCACCCTTTACTATTCTTATTGTTTATAAACGATTTTTTATAATGAAAATTCATAATACAAATATTTACAGACATGTACCTATTCTTTGGAATAAATTCCAATGAAACGAAAACATTATCAAAAAAAAAAAAAACTTGTTGCTATGTAGCTTTAAAAACATGGGTCAGAAAAACTTTGGCTCGACGGATCTTAATTTTTTGTTTCTGAACCATCTACAAAGAGTCCCTTTTTATTAAAAAAAAATATAAAATCCATCAAGGCGGATTCAAGATATAAGGTCAGGATATAAGGGTGTTATTCTTTTTATATACCTAGCTTATCATCATGAGGCAAATATGCTCGAATCGCTTTTACACTTTCCGACCACATCAAATTATTATTTAGGAGTTGCTTGGACGAGGAGAAAGAGGAAGCAATCCCACACCTTCTTTGTACATGCCCTGCTCTTTGTTAGAGACACAAACTTCATCTAGTAGAATACTTCTATAATGAACCAAGCGATCTTTTAAACACAGACATTAAAATTCTCCTTCGCTTTATCAGGGGCCTATTTCACCAACAACAAATTACAAGAACAAATTTGTGAATTGTAATTCACAAATACAAATTTGTAGAACACAACTCGGTTTCACAAAGTACAAGTAACTGTTTCACAATTTTGTGAATATTGCAAAAAAAATTACAACTAGCTTTGGAATGCAACAAGTTTGTGAAAATACCATTTCATGATTTTTTTTATTTCTTGCAAACAAGAAGTTTTTTTTATTAACTTGTAAAACTCGAAGCCTACAATGGATAAGCAAACTAAATTATTGTTTGCATCTTTAGCGGGCGAGAAAAATGATGCAGCATTTAATGACTTTTATTGCTTTACGTGGTTGTAGCCGCAAATGTTTAAGGCAAGGAAATTTTTCTTTTAGAATGCCAATTGCATTTTCCATTATCCTGCGAGTTGATTTATGGGCTCGGTTGTAGCGGTCCTTGGCAATGCTTGTAGTTCTAAGAATCGGTGAACAAAACCAATCTAAAGAAGAGTACCCGTTATCTCTTAGTAGCATAGCGCGAAGAAAAGGCCTGAAACTCCTTTCAAAAGGCGCGTAAAGTAGGCTTCTAGTACTCTTGAATCACACTTCCAGGCCAATTTCAAACATTATAAAACGTTAAGTCCGGATCACACACTAGCATACAATTAATAAAATTACTTCTATGTCTATCAACATACGCAGGTTCAATATCACGCGGTGCATCTATATTGATTAAAGTTCCGTCAATATATCCACATACAGAAGGCATGCCTTTAAAAAATATGATATTCTATTTACTGCATGTCGAACTCAAAAAAAAATTACCTGCAATATGATGAAAGTTTTTAGGAATTGTATCCATCTCATCAGACCATCTTACAACATCTTCAAACAATATATATGTACCTATCAACAATCGCTGAGCAAACCCGGTTACGCATCGGCATATTGTGGCTTTTCAGATACCATGCTTATCCGAAACACCATGATAATGCCCACTATTTCCAATACAGTGCAAGACAGTAAGTAATTGCTGCCTTGGAGAGAATGCACAATTTTTGTACCTTCTGTGGCAAAATTATTTCTTCCACTTTGCAGAAACTCACACAAAAACCGTCATTAAAGTAAAAACACTACGAAATATTAAAGTTTATCCGCGGACGATAAACCCGAAGTAAGTGCTTCGGCTCGGTTTAACTATTCCAGGTTGAGCCCAGTATTAGTGAGAAATAATAAATAAGGCTGCTAAAATATTACTTTCAAGAACTTGTATCAAAAAAAACTTACGTCTTTACTCGTGTAGAATTTTTTTACAAATAAAAGGAAACTATTGTGATTTTGTTTTCTTTAGTGAAACAAAAACACACAAGAAACTAGAAAGCTCACAAATTTTGTACTTGTAAAATACAAGTCTCGGTGAAAAGGAAACTTACTTTTTCACAAATTTTAAATTGTAATTTACAACTACAATTTTGTCACTACAACAAACTGGTGAAACAAAATTTATCGGATTTTCACAAATTGGTGAAATAGGCCCCAGAAGCTCCAAATGGTTTTAACTAGTAGGAAACCTTTTTGTTCCCTATTAGATCGGGGTATCACAATGGGTCTCTACTGGTCTAAGTGTGTCAGACGTTTTAATGATAGCCACTTTAACCTAACCTATCAAATCATGCCTCAATTTTTTTTAGTTTTGGCTGACTTGTGTCTTAAGAAACAATATAATGATTGTTTTTTGAACAATAGTTAATAATGATGGATAAATGAAAGGATAGGTATTATTTTAAGAACTACTGGCGCAAAATTTTAGTCGAATTAGTGCGATGTTAAGACTATTTTAGTCTTAGACTAGGTTAAAAGGACGATTTTTGCTAATTTTAATCAAATTTAGCATCATGCTATCTCTAACATTTTACTAAAGTTAAAATTGTCGAATACCTATTTTATCTTTTTTTAGTATCGTGCTAACTTCATATGCCTCTTGCATGCTTCCAGATGTCAAAAAAGGTCAGCCCACACACACAGCACACATTTCAATACACCGGCACCGGTGCGTGCGCATCTGTGGTGCTAATGGGAGGCTTAAGGGTGTTTGCTTTTGAAACAAAGGGTGATACGTTGACAAAGCGATTAATGGAAAACACAGGATGTAGATATTAATGTCATTTTCCATTGGAGCGTATGTTTTGTTTTAGGCAGGCTGTCTGAAATTGGTTCGGTACACACATTTGGTTTAGACCAGTTTTTCTGTTCCAAATTTTATCCCAGTTACTGTCATATCGTTCCTACAAAAGTTTTACTTCAAAACATCGTTTATAAGCAGCGTGAAAAAAGGAGAATAATTCGACTCCTACGTTTCAATAGAAATTTTATATATTACCTACAAATTATTTTTTTTGTTGGACACCCTGTTCCTCGTTTTAAAAAGGTATTCTTTTCTTGTACCTTTTTCACATAATTTTCTTGACTAACATCTACATATTTATCGTGTAGAGTGGCATAACGGTATCCTCAAATTATAAATTCTGCTTTTACATAAAGTGCAAAGATGCAGTGTTTTGGTATTGGTATTTAATATAATATTAATATAAAACTCTTTTTACCGTAAGTTACTGAAGCGTGTAAATACTTACATAGGTATTTCTCAAAATCGTTGTCTAAGAATAAATTTAGCTTTATTTTCATTGTTCTAAAGGGCGGCAAAATTTATCAGCCCGGGGCGCCAAATCCTTAAATACGCCTCTGGGGTATATGTATAACTTAATGAGTATCGATATCGAAAGGAAAAGTGCAGTTAAATTTTAAACTGATAGGAACAACAACTCGCTCTATGATGGTCAAGTTCGTTCCGAGTGTGTTAAGAAACAGATGCATCGAAACCACTTTCGTAGGCCGAGTAGAAGTACAAGAGTAGAAGTAGGTTCTCCATGTACTTCACAATAAAATTGAATTGAGCGAACTTGTTTTGGAATAACTTTTATTCATTTTGTGTTTTCTTTTTTTGTATTTTGATCGCAAAAAGTAAAAGAGTCAGATGAATTTTGATAAAATTTTGTCAACTAACTTGCATGATTCAATATAAATGGAGATACTAATTATGGCTTAACTTAAGTGGATGAAACTCAAATATACAGTGGGGAGCCAAAATGAGTACATGTTTTAAGAAAATGAAACAAAAGGATAGAATTTTATGTTTTTTACAAACAAT
The DNA here is from genome assembly GCA_911387755.1 of Chrysotoxum bicinctum. NCBI lineage: Eukaryota > Metazoa > Arthropoda > Insecta > Diptera > Syrphidae > Chrysotoxum > Chrysotoxum bicinctum. Next base: position 81,197,906 of record OU426990.1, read on the forward strand.
TGAAATAAAATTATTTGTATTATGAAAGTTTAGTATATAATTGACAACTAAGGAAAAAAAAAACAAACATTGTTTAAAAAATAACAGTTAGTAAAATGTTTATTAATGGACGCTCACATTTACTCAAATTTGCACGTTTCAGAATATTTTTTTGAATCGCTTTTTTTCAGTATTTAGTCCACAGCCCTTTATTTTATATGACACTTCTTACTCTCCTGCGCATACCCTCGACTAAATTTTCGATATGAGCATGTGAAATATGTTGCCACTGCTCCTAAACTTGCTCCCATAAGTCATTCAAGTTTCTTGAAGGATTATCGTAAGATGCCAATCGTCTTTTGAGAATTGCCCACAAGTTTCGATCTGGTTTAAATCTGGACTAGGTGCTGGCAACTTAATGGTTGGAAATAACTGCATTACAAGCCAGCTCTGGACAATTCGTGCAGTGTGCTTGGGATCACAGTCTTGTTCGAAAATGATCTCCTCAGTGGAATAAGGGCATTCGTCTCCAAATTCTGGTAAGTTATTATGCAGAATAGACAAATATTGTTCCTTCTTTATTGTTCCTTCGATTTTAATCAGCGGACTGACTTTCCACGACGTAAAGCATCTCCACACCATCAAGTTGCTACCTTCATGCTTCATGGTTTCTTTTACCTGTTCCTTTTGAAGAGTTCCATTCTGCCGATGCCAAAAATACTCTTTGCCATTTGATGGAAATCGATATATTTTAGTCTAGTCCGACCAAACCACCCGTTTCCGATCTTCAACACTCCAATTTTTTTTTTTGCAGAATTTAAGACGTGCTTTAACATTTTTGGTAGACAGACTTAACCAATCTTTTGTAGGGTTCTTCTAGCTGTCCATTCACTCACGTTCTTATTAATTAATTTCGCCGCTGATTTCGGCATCTTGAAGTCTTTTATATGCATTGATCGCTCCATTAACCATGCGTCACCACCAGTAAGCATTTTCTGTATGCCTGGGTGATTGCTGGTGCAAAGCACATTTAACTTTTTTTTATCAAAAGGACATTGCGTTGGCAGATTTTCATTCTCTCAAGCACTTTTTCTTGAAGATAGTTCTACTTCAAGTTGAGAAACTATGCTTTTTTCCACTTCAAGTACAATTTTTTTTCATTTTTATTTATCTTTTCTGTAAACAGTGAATATTTATTTTTTAAGCACTAATTAAATGGCATAGAACTTTGAAAACAGTACATTTTCCTTCAACATTATGTTATTTTTAAGGAAACGCAAAATAAACAAAGCAATTTAACTAAATAAGAGATAACGGCGAAACGTGAAAATCTGAGTACATGGGGGCGTCTATTGAAAAACATTTTACTAACAGTTATTTTTTAAGCAATGTTTGGTTGTTGTCAATTATATAATAAACTTTCATAATAAAAATAATTTGTTTCATTTGTTTATAAAAAAAAACTTAAAATTCTATCCTTTTGTTTCATTTTCTTAAAACTTGTACTAATTTTTGCTCCCCACTGTAGATCTTCAAGCACAAATTAAATAAAATGCACGACTGGATCGCACGAACTTGCTCTTATGTAAAAGTACTTTGGAATTTAAAATACATTTTATAAATATAAAACATGGATTTAATGGATTTATAATTTATAATATCTTGAAAACGTGTGACCGATTATTTTTTTTTTAATTATTTCCTAGAACCTATACTACTAAACTTAAAATTGGCATCCCAAATTTTGTTCGCTAATAATTTTAAAGAAATTTGTTATATAAAAAATTACTTTCATAATAAAACAATTTTTAAACTTTGTTTGCATAAATTCATACTTTTCCGTAAATCAGATGGCAATTCCATGCATTTGAATATTTTTATCTCATTAAATCCATGTTATATATTTATAAAATGTATTTTAAATTCCGAAGTACTTTTACAAAAGAGCAAGTTCGTGCGTTCTAGTCGTGCATTTTATTTTTATCAAAATCGTTAGAGCCGTTTTCGAGATAAATAAGATTTGGCATTACGGGTGTATGGGGGGTACCGTTATCCTTGGAACTAAACAAAAATTTCAATTCCCCTTCTATGAAATCACCAAAGACCAAAGACCGAGTTTGAAGAAAATAGGTCCAGTGGCTTAGGCTATAGATCGAGGTACAGACATACAGACAGACAGACAGACGGAATTGTCGGAGCCACTTTATTAGTCTTCGCTATCATCGTAAGGTCAACTTTGATCAAAATCTCGAGTTCGATTTTTTTTTTGCAGAACTTGCCCTATAGTACCTATCACAAGTAATTTGTTTTGTTCTTCTATTTTGTCTTTTCTAGGTTGAAATGTATGCATCTTCATTTCTATAGCTCTGTCTAGATATCTAGATGAAAATTCAGGTTTTAAAGCAACTTGATTTGGTAAACGTATAAATAAACATATTAAAATTTCGTTTGTCAACGGTAATTTCTAATAAGTTCTAATGCAACATAACTATTCTTCCTAAAGAGGTTAAAAAGAGAGTTAGATAAACTGCGACATTACTTTCAAGTAATCAGGAATCTTCATTTGAAGAATTAAACAAGAACACTTTAAATTTATCTTCAAAAATGAACATTTTAGTTAATTTCATTCTATCCTATCTATCGTCGTTATCTATCTGAAAGATAATCACAGCTCTATGAAACTTACTTCAACAGATTTCTTTCACGCTCTTAGCAATCATATCATCATATTGATGTAAGGTTTCACTTTCTCCGTGACAAAATAGCTGCAAACAAGGCTAAAGTCAAATTTGTGGAACCTCATTACATGACAGCGGATTTCTTGAACAAAGCAACATTAAGGCCAAAGCAAAAATTAAAGCAAAGGTAATTGGTGTTGGACTGTCATCCAAAAAATTGTCCCGATTGACAAATATATCTACAATCTGAGCACTAAGATGCTGAGAAAAATCCCAACCCATCCCAGTCCTCTTATTAATTTAATTACAGGTAACTCAGCCAAAGACGACCGATATCTCCAGGTGTTCTCCATGATGGACCATGCATTTGGAATAGCTGGAGAAGACAGCTTCGCAAACTTCTATGATGTTGCACGGACGCAGCACAACAGAGGTTGAAGCCACCAAAAGACCAGACAGCAATCAACAATGACCCATATCCACCCCTTCATCACCACACGAGCCAACGACCGTTAGCACTGCTCAAGCTGACGTAAATATCATAGATAATAATAAGAAAAAAAATTTAGACCTAAGACACAAATGTTATTCAAATGTAAAAAGAAAACATAACCAACCTAACGAAGCAGAGCCCCTTTTGTGCTCGCAGATTTATAAGATAGACTTAAGAAATTAATTATTGTAAATATCATATGAACATATTTTGAGTGTGTGTCATCCAAAAATTCACGGATCGATTGCTGGCCACTGAAATTTAAAAACAGAAAAAAATGTCCTTTGCCATGAAAAGCACTAACTTCTGATGTTAGTCGTTCGGACTCGGAAGGAAATGGTAGGTCCCCTCCATTCCTGCCGAGAACACGCACACAGGAATGGTTGATATTGATAGTTGAAAGTTATATCTACGAGCTTAAGAGCTTATGCGCATCTTATTTATTTTCTTTTATGATTGGTGTTTAATGGCTTAGTCATCTCTGAGGAAAATGGAGCAGTTAAACTTTTTCGAATAAAATCACAAATAACAATACAAGTGTAATCATATTAAAATAAACATAATAGTTTCTATTATACGATTCTCAAAACAACTACTATCATTTTATTGATCATAAAGATACAACAAAGGCGGCAAAGCTGAGGTACTTAATTTAAATGCATAATTGAGGGCAACTTCATATTGGGTGCATATACTTAAGTACAACTCGTATACAAATATTCAAACTATCCATCTCTTCCCTTTTTAACAAGTTTTATCTTTCAGATAAAAATGACTACACACGTGAATCCAACATTTGTTGGCGACGATGGCAAACATCTAAACAAACATACCAAAACACAGTCAAGTCACCCACCTGATCCATCAAAACCAACGCCCATAAGTGTAATATTTTACTTATATCTTTTTTATCATATAAATAATTCTAAATTTTCTATAAACAGAATGGAGCTACCAAACCTGGCACAGAACGTGATCTCTGGGGAAATGACATTGAATTTCTATTCTCATGCATAGCGATGTCAGTTGGTCTGGGCAATGTGTGGCGTTTTCCTTTCACGGCGCTGGAAAACGGTGGCGGTGCTTTCCTCATACCTTACCTGATAGTATTATTTTTAGTCGGTAAACCGATCTATTACTTAGAAATGATCGTTGGACAGTTCTCAAGTCGGGGATCTGTCAAGGTATTCGAATTATGCCCCGCTATGAAAGGTAAGTCTTGAAAACTCTTCTAATTGTGATGATTCTTATTTCATGTTTCTGAAATCATTTTGAAACTCAGGCGTGGGTATAGGCCAAGTGGTCTCAATCTCAATGGTCACAACTTATTATGTGGCCATAATGGGTATTACCCTTAAGTACATGTATGATTCCTTCTATACTGTCTTGCCATGGACGGAGTGCCAAGAAGTTTGGGGTTCAACGTGTCTATCTTCAGGTATTAATAGCACTGACAATAGTAGTTTTATAGCTGGCGAAAGACAAACCTCAGCAGAGCTATATTTTATGTAAGTTCTATAAACTATTCCAATCGGTAAAAGGATTTGGTATTAATTGATAGGATGGTGGTGGAAATGTTTTTGTCTTCTCAACACGCAAAATAACGCTTCTTAAATCTTAACTCTATTAATTCACACCGGTATAGGTCAGTTCCTTCCGGACTCGGATGATTCCATAGACACGAGGTATTGCAACAGATTCTGTATCATTTGATTGAGGAATTTTTTTATTTATTACTAATAAGTCAATTGATATCAAAATGAAAATAGATTCGAATTGAAGAGTTCAATCAAATTGTCAGCCTAGCTGGCAAGGGCTTTGGTTGAAGTGTGAACGGTTAACTGTGTTTCTTGTGATAGGCAAGATACACTGCTCAATAAACGGAAACAAGCAGTTTATATTTGGAAGGTTAAACAAATGTGTCAAGAATTACATAAACTTCGAAACAAGAGATATATGTATGTAGGTGATGTATAGATATAAGATGTTTTATTTTATATTAAAAAATTCGAAGAAGATGGTTAAGAAGCGGGATGAGTCTAGTGTGAGCGAGGACATCCGTGGCATTTAAAGATATCGCAAGTTTTTTTTTTACTGAAATATTTATTCCAGGTTGAACATAATTTTTTAATAATTATTGTATAGGACTCGTTTTTATCTCACGTAGGTGTCATAAATATCATAAATGTTAATGGTCAAAATTAAACGTCAGCATCACATTTAAAAAAAGATATTTTCTTCTTGAAACATAGTTAACCCGTTAAACTGTGAAGCTGGGAAAAAGTTTGTTTAAATATATATCTAGCAGAACGAGGAACAAGAAAAGAACGGTGTTGATACTTGTTTTTTTGACTCGAATTTACCGAAAGTCTATGTGATCTCAGCTGAAAACATTAAAAATAAAAAAAAAGGTTTGAATTCCTTTCTGAAAAATCTAAAACTAAAAACACAGTGGGTAGTGGAGTGTATTCAGATAAACTAAACCTTAGTCTCTCTTTTCACCTATCAAACCATTGTAGCGTATTCCAAGCGGAAATTCTGGCGATAAAGGAAAAATTGTCTTGGCTTAAAGAAAACGTGATTTCCAGTTCGGATATCCGCATCTTCTCAGATAGTCAGGCTGCTTTAAAATTCCCTCGCATCAGTCTCTTCAAACTCAATTACACCCCAAGACTGTCGATCTTCTCTGATAGGGATGGCCAAACAGTTTAATATTCACCTATTCTGAGTGCTCGGACACAGGGATATTCCGGTGAATTGTAAAGCCCATGAACTAGTCAGAATTGGAACGGAAATGCCTATCTTGCCCGACAGGGTAAATGTAGGTATGCCTATAGCTACTAGTAAACTATTTCTATTGTGAACCTAGTGATCTCATAAACACAGACATCAAAAGTCTCCATCGCTTCATCAGAAGCTCCAAATGTCTTAACAAGTAGGGAACCTTTTGTTCACTATTAGATCGTTGTATCACAATGGACCTCTACTGGTCTGGTGTGTCAGATGCTTTAAATGACAGCCACTTTAACCTAACCTAACCTTCTCAAAAATGCATTAATTCTGTTTTGGAACATCAAATTTTTAATAACAAACAATCAATTTAAAAAAAATAATTTTTTGAAAGTTTTGGTATACAAACTTTAAGAATAATTATTCAAAATAAATTATTTTATTTTCGATAAATTTTTATTGAATTTGGTTCATTAAAAAAAAAAAACAAACCTTAAAGACAGTTTTTCAGATAAACAAATGTATTACTTTTTGTCCTAAAAAATGAGAAAACATGTCTGGGGGCTTACCAAAGCTAATCAAGATTTATGGAAATCAACGTAGCCGTTAGGCTTCTCATCGTAGTGTTAAGTTTCATCGAAATCTCAAGTTTTCTTCGAATTCAGAACTTTCTAAATAGTATATCGTAAGTATTTTAACTATATTTCCTATTTTTCTAAAGCTGGTAATGAGCCTTTAAACATTTAAAACAGATACACGTAATCGAGTTTTTACATTTGTTCATACAGAACAAACGTAGTCTTCACAATTTGAAGAGATGCGTAAGGTTCTCCATCTGTCCTGCTCTACTGGTCTCTTTCCCAGTGGGTGGAAAATAGCATTTGTCCAGCCTGTCCCTAAAAAAGGCGAATCATCTTCCTTTTCTAACTATCATCAATTTACACTTACGTCCCTTCCGATGATGCTGATAAATTATCAGCTCAAGAAATATCTCGAAGAACGAAAGCTTTTCAATGACTGGCAGTACGGCTTGATGGTATATCTCACCGAACAGTGGAACCAGTCCTTACATCGTTTTTGAGAAAGTAAGATTATTGCACTTGATATTTCGAAAGCATTTGTTAGAGTTTAGCATCAAGCTCTCTTATCAAAAATGCTTTTGATATTGATGAATCTCTTCTTGAGGGGATTAGAAATTACCTTCCGACTCTCTTAATCATGTTTATCAATGATCTCCTATCTGAAAGTTCTAATCCATCAAATTGTTTTGCTGATCAATAAACCTTCAGCTTTTCTTATTCGTTTCCACATTCATTTCCTCGTTCTTCGGAAGTGAAACTTGAACGGCAGCGTATGATAAGCTCATTGAATTCTGATCCTGACAGCATTGCCCGTTGGGGAATAAAATAACTGTGCAGAATTCAATGCTTCAAAACCTAATGATGTCTTCTATTGTTCAAGCGAAATCAGTTTTCAAATCAGTTTCAGTTCTTGGTATGTGCATCACAAACCACCTTGCGTGAATAGATTACATATTCGACGTCGCCAAAAGTGCTGCTAAGTGTTTAGGTTTTCTCCGGCGCACAGTGGGGCAAAATGGCGAAAAGATGGCATTAAATCAACCAACAGGTCTAGAAACTTGAAATTTGGCACAAATACTACTGATACCAATGTTAATACATGGCCAAAGTTTCTAATGGCCACGCTCAAACGGCTCAAACGATTTAAATGAAACTCTGCGTGTATTGCATCCTTCGTGATTGTAATACAACTACATTTATAAAAAAAAATTAAAAAAAAAATATAGGGTTACCATTTCGGGATATTTTGTGTTACTAATTTTTGTTTGCTAAACTTAGGGCCAATTTATTCACACTCAATTAAAAACAGTATTTTATCAAGTTAGCTAAATAAGCTTTAAGGTATTAGCGCAATTAAGTATTCTCCATTTAAATTTTCTATTTATTCACTCCTCTTTAGTTAAATACTTGTTTTTAATAAGACATTTAAATTTAAATGTTTGTTATAAAAAATCCCAGGGATTTTTACGTTTTTGTAAATAGACAACCGCCAACAGTTTGAATATTTATAATAATTTCAAATTGATATATTATTAAAATGTCGACAATACCCGAAAGGACTTCAAATTTTACAGAATTGGAAAAAAATATTCTCCTAGAATCATCTTACAACGGTCTAAAGTACCTAATAGAAAATAAAAAAAACCGACGCATGCACCCTGAAAGAAAAGCAGCGCGTTTGGGAGGAAATTGTATTTAGAACTTCTCGCTAGCTTTAGTCATTTCCAACATAGTTTCAGGCATCCGAATAAATCTCGATCGATTTAAAGCGATTTTTCTGTTACTTTTGGCAATAAAATGCAAACGGAGGAGATGCTTACACCAGCAAAATTAGCTATAGAGATTTGCATTGATCCAAGTGCAAAAAACGTAATGTACGAGTAATCAGCAGTTGTGCGATTGCAGAAGTATACGGTGACACAAAACAAATTTTACTGAAATGCTATCTTAATTTAACATTTTTAACATTGTCCACCTTTGAAGAGAGTACTCCACATATGGTCAAAAAATTTCAAGGACCTTAACCACTGTTTGGTTGGTAAGAAGAAATCTTTGGAAGAAATCATCATCCCATTTTCCCGTGTTAATTCTATCAGTTATTCTACTCGTATACTGCCATCGTTCGGGTGCAAGCAAATTTTCGTCGTTCTCATCACTTATATCCAACAAATATTCTAGATTATTATCCATTTTGCAATTGTTTTAATTAAACACCGATGACAATTTATTTTTGCACAAAATAAACAAAACTTGATTGTCAGAGCTAATTGAGACTGAATAAATAGAAATACTTCAGTTAAATCCTATTAGCGCTCAAAATCGCTCTTAAAAGGTGTATTTTGTCGTTTTAGTAAAACACGTATTTAGATTAAATGTATAATTTGTTAATGAAGGAAACGTCAATTTAAATCGTTAAATGTGGGTGAATAAATTATATTTTTTTAAATCGATGAATTTCCCATTCTTAATGATAGATTTAAATTTAATTGAGGTTCAATAAATTGGCCCTTAGTATCCTTTCTTTAATAGAAATAAATTCTTTGCTTTTCAGCTACATGTACACTTTTAAAAATTCAGTTTTAATAGGTCTACAATATCTATTTGAGCTTGGACATGGATTTTCGTATATTATTTTAACACCAGAAACTAAGTGGAACAAGGCAAGTAAGAAAAACAGTCGATTCTACCTGGTTCAATTCATAAAAGGCTTGCTTATTTGAATAGTGACCAAAACTCCTATCAAAGTCCCATTTAGAGTACAAGCATACATTTATCAGTTTTTAGTGAAGTGAATTAATCTCGTCTTTTTGGAGAATAATTATGCCTTTAACTGTTAAGTTTAACAAACTTTGTAAACTTGTACTCACAGAAGTTTTCGAAACAATGATATATGTTCAGGATCGGGATAGCGCAATTTTTTTAACACTACTGAACTATTTTATACGAATTGAAGCTTTTGATCTGATAATTTCATATTAAAATTTAGATAAGCCTGCTTCGAAAATTAACGCAAAAGCTTCTTCACCATTCATCGAAGTAGGTTAAATGGACTCTCTTAAAGCTTTCCTACACTGTTTGACTTTTCTAGGACTTTGGGGTACTTTGTGAATTAGTTTTGCAGCTACCAACTGCCCACATGTTCTCAAACTAATTTCAGATGCATATGCCAATTCAGAAAGAATGTATGTCATTTCAAAAGTTACCCAAGTATTGAGTTTGCCTTACAATTTCTTCCTTTAAAAAATCCATCTGGATATTAAATCCTTGGCAACTTAACTTCTTCTTTATATTAAAAAGATCTTCCCTGGTTATTGGTAATATTTTTGATTTTGTTGGGCGTAAGAAATGTCAAAAATGCAATATTGACGAAAAATATCTTTTTCTAGAAAGTGACGTCACCAATAAAAATGTACACAACACACAGGGGAGCAGATTGGAGCAAGAAAATTTTGCACGTTCTGAAAGGAGAATGTTCACTAAACAAAATGACATATAAAACTTATTGGCACCTTACGGCGAACACAACTAAACGTCTAAGGATTTCAGAGAAATGCAAAAAAATAAGCAATTTTTTAACTTTTTTTTTATATTCAACTACGAATTAAAATAAAAATAGTTTAGTTTTTATAAAAAAAAAACATACAAAAATGCTCCTGAGCTTACTGATTCTATTGCAATTTAATTTAATTTGATACACGCAATAAATAATAAACTGTACACAATTTACTTAACCAACTCGAAATGACAAAAAGAGGTCTGCTATCGACTCAAAACGTGAACTTACTCTTCATTTGAGACGATCTGTAGAAGTTTACGTGATTCAAATAAACTTTCTCTCTCTCATTTCTAATTCTGTATCATAATTGGAAGAGAAATAGAACGGTTATTTAAGACAAAGCTCAACTTCATAATTTGATTAAATGCCAGCTTTTTTACGTTTTGCCCCATTGTGCGGCGACGTAAGAAATTTTCTACCTCTTTTGATCTGGCAAAAATCTATGAACTCTATATTCGTCCAAGGCTTGAGTACAATTCCCATATTTGGGCAGGTACTCCAATAACCGACTTGAGTCTCTTGGATAGAATTTAAAAAAGAGCTTTAAAAAAGGATAGGTATTAAAAATATAACGGAAATATTTGCATCTCTCGAGCAAATGTTTCTCGTTCTACTTTATATTGCCGTGATTTAAAAAAAAATGTTCTAGCGAGTTAGCCCATTAAACACTTCTACCGTAATACTAGCGCTATTAGCAATGCTCACCCTTGAGTCTAACTTCAGACGTACTGTGAAATACAGAGAATCTTTTTTCAGCCGGACTACACGAATGTGGAATACTCTACCTGGCTCTATTTTTCGTTCCCATTGTAATATTCAGAAATTGAAAACTAATGTGCATCGGTATCTCATTTTACACCCCAAAATTTCTAAAACAATAACGGAAGAATTAAAAATATCAATAAATACATATTAAAATATAGTTTTATCATTTTTACTTTACTATGTACTTCTACATAGATACAATAAGGCAATTTAAGCATTTTAAATAAAAAATAGAACTAGATTTTGATCAAACTTGACATTATTATAACAAAGAACACGAAGAAAATGGGTCCCCCAATTCCGTCCATCTGTCTGTCAGTATATCTGAACCTCGAACTACAATAATGAGCTCTTTTTCAATTATCTGTCTCTCTTTCGGTGTGTTTCGTAAACAATGGAAGGACTCGTTCATCATCCCTACAAAAAAGGATGTAAGAATGATATTACTAACTATAGGCCCATTGCCAAACTCTCCTGTATATCTAAGCTTTTTGATAGTATAATTCATGACACTATGCTTCTCCATTGTGAACAACTATTTTCTCCGAAACAACATGACTTTCTTAAAGGTAGATAAACGATCACAAATCTTACAGAATTGGTTTCCAAAACCTTATGTGCTCTGGAATCTGGCCATGAAGTGGATGCAATTGCAACGGATTTCAGAAAAGCATTCGATGAAATCTCCCATGACATTATTATTTTTAAATTTAAAGCATACGGGTTTCCTCCCCTGATTGTATCCTGGATACAGTCCAGCCTCAACAATCGTCAGTAAAAAGTTATGTTAAGGTCATGCACTTCTCAACCCTATTAGCCTTATTTATTATTTTTCACTATTACTGGGGCCCTAGCACGTAACTTGATACGATCGAGTTAGGTCGATACAATCGAGTACATGCAGTTCTTTCTTATGATCAGCCGATTATTTTCGATTCGATTGAATCAAAGAAGGAACTTCCTATACTCGATTACATCGACTAAACTCGATTGTATCAAGTTACGCGCTGGCACCCCTGGGTTCAACCTCTGAATAGTTAAACCGAGCCGAAGCACTTACTTCGGGTTAACGCCACGTCAAACAAATCCTTATTTATAATATATTTTCTTTGCCGTTTTAGCTACGCCTTCCTTATGTCAAATATACTACCAAAAAAGTCACAAATCTAAAACTCTGGTTATTATACACGTAATCAAACCCCAGCTGATTTCCATTATTATTCGTTTTATTATAATTGTATGCATATTAATAATTGAATACATTTAAAATTGGATTGTATAATGTTAAAATCCAATAAATGAATGTACCAACTACATTGCGTACCCAATACCGTACAACTGTTAGAGCGTTTGAAAAATATAAATAATTTATCAATGTAAAATATCTATCCTTTTTGTCTTAGTTACAAACGAAAAAAAAAATTGCCTGCACTCCTTTTTGTAAATTTCACAAGATGTCATCTCAAAATGACATTTAGATACTAAAACGGCCTTAAACCTCATAATGAACCAGTTTTAGCTTATTCCACCGCTATTCCTCGTGCATTTTCATTACAAATAAGCTTTTCAGGATCAGAGTCGTTGTAAAGCCGAACTAACTTTACTCCGTCGCTAAAAGAAGTTAGTAAATAAGGCCGTATATATTCAAATTCAGCTGTCCCGCCAAGGATGTCACCTAAGGCCCCTCCCTTATTTTGCTATAAATTATCAATGATGTTGAAATTATTCTTAGAGGATCTGATCCTGAGATCTACGTTTCAGGTGCGCAATCGCTACAAGTAGACCTTTATAACTTCTTTACCTGGTCAACATAAGTTTCCGCTTACTCGCGGACGCCCTTGCTGCAACGTCAATACCTGGTTAATAAATCAACCAATTTCCACAGTCATTTCCATTCTTAGGTGTTATTTGACTGTCAACTTAACTTTCGTGAACATATTAGCAGTATTATTAACAGAGCTGATTCCACACTTGGGTTTGTTAAACGCTGGTTCAAAGAATTTTCAAGACCACCCTACGTCACCAAGTCCCTTTGTAAGACCCTTTCTAGAATATGGCTTCCAGGTCTGGTCACAATACCATCAGATTCATGTTCAACGTATTTATGGGGTTCAGCGTAGATTTTTACGATTTGCATTACGTGGTCTTATTTGGGATGACCCATTCCGCTTGCCTCCCTATGAAAATCTTCTTAAACTTATAAATCTTCATACCTTATATCGACGCGACGTCGTGATAATGCAGAAATTATTTGTATACACCAACTGGCATCGATTGTCCAGCTCTTTATAAAAAAATCAAATGGAACGTAAGCCAACGTTATTTAAGAACCATATCACTTTCATGTATGTATTCTCTTCCATCGAACTGAATACGGCCAGATGCCGATGACTAGAATGCTTCAGAAAGCTGACAGCTCAACCATTTTCGTTCCCAATCTCTCCAAATCCTCCTTTCTACGCGCTCTCCTAACTTAATCCTAAGTTTGTTATGTCCATATTTCCTGGCTCCTTAGTTTTAATTTTATTTTAGTCTTCAGACTTTAAGCGTCCAAGGTGTTTATATGTTCTATAAATTCCAAAGTATACATAAGAGCAAGTTAATGCGATCCTAAATACTTCTGTAATCCAGGATTTTCAGTTCGAATTCGTATTCCAAGGCACTAAAAACCTTTGGAATTGAACATAGTAAAATATAATATAATTAGGTTATTTTGCACATAGCATTTTTATTTTATAGGTATGTATGTATATATAGGCAAACCATTTTAGTCCATAAAAAATATGTGTAGGGTTGTGGTTCGCTTCTCATCTTAAATTTCAAGCGGGAACTTCGTTCTTTAATTTTTTTTACATAATCCATCATCACTAACGATTTATATTTTTTTTTTTTTGTCTAACACATTCAAATAACTTATCACTCATAATATCATTAACCATACATAAACGCTATTTATATATTTAGTTAATCATTAATATTAATTTCTAAGGTGTTGGACTTGGGCAAGTGTTTATGGTGTTCCTGCTTGGCACATATTACGAATCGGTAGTGGCACTGATCTGTTACTACTTTGCAAGTTCGTTCAGATTCCCATTACCATGGGCTTATTGCCGTCCCGAATGGGAGGCCCGTTGCTTTGATTCATCATCAGGAGGAGAGTTTAATAGTTCTGCTTCCATATCTAACATAGAATATCTTAAATTTGTGGAAAAAACTAGTAATGACACAATAATGACAAGTTCTGAATTGTTTTTTATGTAAGTTATGGTCTTACTTATTGTTTGGTGTTTGGTTAAAGTTGTTTCCTCTAAAATAATCATCTTTTTTATAAAATTTATTTGATTTTTATTTTTCTAAAATTCAGTAAAGAAGTCCTCAAAGAGAAAGACTCAATTGTTGATGGCATAGGATATCCAAATTGGCCATTAGTTCTGGGACTTTTCGTATCATGGATTATGATCTATTTATTAATCATCCGTGGAGTTAAAAGTTCGGGAAAAGCTTCCTATTTTCTTGCCATTTTTCCATATATCGTGATGTTTATTTTACTGATAAGAGCTGTTACTTTGGAAGGATCTGCTGATGGAATAATCTATTTTATCAAACCTCAATGGGAGAAGATCTTGAGTCCAAAGGTTCGAATAAGCCTAACGTATATAAATCTAACTAACATTTGTTCTCATTTTTTTTCATTAGTTGTCTTCCTTATTTATTGAAATCTTCTTTTGTTTCTTCGTTCGCACGAGTACACTTGTCTTTTTCCTGGTTGATTTCCTTTTTCTTGATCCACTTCCGAAGGTCCTTAGCCTTCTTCTATCACCTTCTTCGTATGTTCATCTTCTATTTGCACGTTTTCCGTTTTAGATTCTTCCCTTTCATGTTCATTATATCTACTCTCTTCATCTTTACAGAAATATTTTCTTATTTCTATAAGATTTATATTTGCCTTTGTGACTCTTCCACAGGTCTGGTATGCTGCAGTAACTCAAGTCTTCTATTCTCTCTCCGTTTGTTTTGGAAACATCATCATGTACTCCTCTTATAACAAATTCAACCACAACGTCTACCGAGATGCAACTATTGTAACTCTACTTGACACATTCACCTCACTTTTGGCAGGTTTTACGATATTCGGTATATTGGGACATTTAGCCCATGAAATTGGAACAACTGACGTTGGGACTGTTGTAAAGGGAGGTACTGGTCTTGCTTTTATTTCATATCCCGATGCCATTGCTAAATTCAAGGCAATGCCACAGATTTTCTCCGTTCTCTTCTTCGTCATGCTGTTTGTCCTAGGGATTGGCAGTAATATTGCCATGACATCTTGCACAATGACCGCCATAAGAGACAGTTTTCCAAAGATTCCGCAGTCATATTGTGCTCTTGGAATTTCGGTGTTTAGTTTCCTTCTGGGATTGCTTTACGTTACACCGGTAAAATCTAACTTTCAAAATTTAGAGACATATTGTGATGTTAGTTTTTTTTTTTTTCTTTTTTTTTGCAGGGAGGCCAATTTATCCTGACCCTGGTCGACTACTTTGGAGCTTCTATGATTGCTCTTACCTTGGGAATTATTGAATTGTATGTCTTCGCTTGGGTCTATGGCGTCGATCGATTATGCCGAGATGTCCAATTTATGATCGGAAAAAAACCAAGCTTGTATTGGAGGATTTGTTGGGGAATAATTACACCATTAATTATGACATCGATTTGGGTTTACACCTTTGTTGCATACGAGCCCCTCACCTACAAAAATGTACAATTTCCCAACTGGGGATATGGTAAGTTCACTATAATGGCTCTTTAGAAACAGTTCTTTCATTGAATATTGTTTTTTTAACTTCAGCAATTGGATGGACAATTACAGCAATCGGAGTAGTTCAAGTACCCATTTGGGCGTGTGTAGCAATAGTTAAACAGCCTGGTGATACTTTAATGGAAAAAGTTTGTGGTGCATTCCAACCAAAAGCCAATTGGGGGCCAAATGATCTTGTACTTCGT
The DNA here is from genome assembly GCA_911387755.1 of Chrysotoxum bicinctum. NCBI lineage: Eukaryota > Metazoa > Arthropoda > Insecta > Diptera > Syrphidae > Chrysotoxum > Chrysotoxum bicinctum. The sequence continues at coordinate 81,213,692 of OU426990.1, forward strand.
GAGCAATATCACAAAGAAATGGCAATTTATAAAGACTCAACACGGAATCTAGGCTTTTTTGGAAGTATCAGACAAAATCTTTTCGGATAAAAATATCTGAGAAGTCAATCCGTGACTGAGGCCTTAATACTTAAATTAGCTTTAAAAAATAAATAATATATTTAGTTTAGTTTTGTTATTTAAGAAATACACAGTTTTATAAACTTTTAAATGAAATTTAATTTAATTTAATTGTCTGGTAGGATATGGGTACTTTTAACATCAGCTTTTGAGCAGGTTGACAAATATTACTTTCTAAATAATTTTGATTAATAATATAAACCTGAGCCTTGGGTATATAACGGAGAATTCTTACAACAAATAGAATAGACATAATGTAAGTAGAGTATTTGGTACGATCACACAATTTGGTTTGATTAAGATCAATTCACTTACAGTCATTAACCTTAGTCAAATATTTCTACAGAAAAATGTAAATTTTGTTTGTTTTATTCTTCGGAAACTCGAGTACAATTCCCATATCTGGGCAAGTGCTCCAAAACCCACTTGCGTCTCTTGAACAGAATTCAAAAAGGAGTTTTAAAAATGATAGGCGACCGTTGTCTAAATAAAACATTTGTTTCTTTCGAGCACCGCGGCAATGTTTCATGTCTATCATTATTTTACCGCTTTTTTCATAAACAGTGATCTAGTGAAACGTTCCAATTCGGAATAAAAAGAAAGGTAGGCCTAAACACTCCTGGTACAAGCAAATGCAAAAACACCAGCATTCAGTTGGCCTCAGAAATGGAACAATACAAAACCGGGAGGCTTGCCGCCGATTTCTGAGGTCAACCCGGCGAACCCCACAGGCGGATCACTAGTGTGAAGCAGATACGTGGGAGAGTTATGATCCCCTCGACATCGAGATCATAACAGCGCCGAAACAAAGGAAGAAGAAGAAGAAGTGATCTAGTGAAATAGCCCGTTGCATTCCTCCCCTCCAAGAATTCAATTTTTCACGGACGTATAGAAACAAAACGACAAAGTTAAAATATTGTAACTTCGTCAACATAAAATTAATTTACTTTCCAAATTAAAAAAAAAATACCCGTTTAACTAAATATGTACATATGATATTTGGTATGGACGGGCCTTTCAGCAGTTTCAGTTTGCACAATTACGGGACTCCATGTGAATTCAACTACCCACTTAAATTTGTTTTATATATACCAACATATGTTTAAAATACGATTATAAAAGATATACACCTATGTTCTGCATTTCACTTGTGAATTCGAGCAAGAAAAGTGAAACGACTTTTGTGATTTGTTCATTCCGAATGTGAAATGTTGGTGTTCTGAATTCCACCCGAAATGAAGATTGTGAAAGTGTTTTCGGAGATGAAAATTCGTGTTCTACATTTCGAATACCAAGCGTTTTACGATGAATTCAATTCACTTAGTTTTGTTTGGTGAAACTTTACATTTGCGCGACAATTGACAAACACGTAAATAAAGCTTTGAATTTTTAATTTTATTTAAATAAATTGTTGTTTACAAGGAAGTACAAAAGAGCTTCCAACAAAAAAAAGTTTTGTTGCAATTTATGAAATAAGCAGAGATCAAAAGTAAATCTCAACCTTTTGAAAGGTCTCTTAAATTACTCTCACTTGTTGAGATTTAAAAAAATGATCACTTAATAACCAGTTTACTCAAATTTTTTTTTTTTTCGGTTTCTGAGAGAGAAACTTTTATTTTGATTTTTTTTAGGTTTTGGTTAACCGGTGACCACTTATTGCTGAGAGAAAAAAATAAATCTCATTTGGAGATTTTTAATTTACTTTACCCGTTAGAAAGTTCTTTGTTTAGAATTTCCAAGAAATGTTTATTTAGTCATTTATCAACACCCTTTGAGCAAAGTTTATTAAAAGTGCTTAGTGATAGTGAGTGACTTAAAATGGGGCGAAGGTCAAATTATAATATTAGAAATTATTTTGATTTTAATCAAATAACAGGAAAATCAAAGTGTAATATTTGCAATTTTGATCTAAGTGGGTCACATTTAACAAATTTAAAGAGACATTTAGAACTAAAACACAAAGAATTATTAGATAACGGTATAATTCAAAATAGTGTTCAAGATACGGTGGTGGTGCCAAAAAAAAAAAAAAAAATTTCTATAGAGTATAATAAAGAGGATTTTATTAATTCCATTATAAAAATTGTAACTAACGATGGGAGGCCATTCAAACACTTAGATAGTGAAGGATTTAAAGAAATTGTTGGCCCAATATTTGTAGGGTTGGGTATTTCACCAATATCTTCCCATAACATCATGGAGTTTGTTGTTATTAGACTCCAGTCTATTAAAGACCAAATACGAAAAATGACAAAGGGGAGAATTTTGTCCCTAAAAATTGACTGTGCGACGCGATTGGACAGATCAATTCTTGGGATAAATCTCCAATTTATTGAACTTAAAAAAGATTCGTTAAATATTTGTGTTAAAACGTTAGGTATGGTCCAACTTTTTGAGCGTCACACCGGACAACTCATAAAGGAAAAAATTTTAGAAATTCTGTCTGATTTTCAAATTGATATTAATCAGATTTATAGGTGAGTTTTAACTGTTTTTAGTAAAAATGTTTTGAGGAGTATTCTCCATACCTAGAGAACCATAAGTTCCACAATCAAAATTTGACCTTAGTTTTGTAAAAAAAATTATTTTATATAATTTTGCTATATGGGTCATTTTTTAAAAATTGACATTTTTTATTGATCGTTTCAAAAAAAAAAAATTTTCAGTTTTTCTTGGGTTTTAGTTTCTAAATCTATAGTAAACAAGTAGAAAAGGAGTATTCCGCAAAAATAATTTCAAATATTTTTCATTTTACGAGTATTTTTCGATAAAAATTAAAATTAAAAATTTCGAATGTATTAAAAATGTTCTTTTTTGCATAAAATAACAACAAATAGTATTAAACAATAAATAGTAGTAACAATAAATAGTTGAAATTTTGTGGAAAGCAAATAAATTTAATAGGATAATTAATAAAAAATACAAATTAAATAAATTTTGTTTAAAAGCATGAAAGAGGCAAAAAAAAATGTTTAAATAACGACACATAACTTTCTTGGAGCTTTTACTGTACTAATACTGTAAGGAATGATAAAATTCAGTATATTTATCTATAATATAAAAATATTTATAATAATATGAGCCATTATAAACTAAAAGAACATAATATTAAAAAACAAATACGAAAATGGCCACGGAGATTACACAATCGACTATTTCTTAATTTTAATATAGTCAATATAATTCAATGTCACCCAAATTATATTAGGTTCAAGTATGATTAAATACCTTTCTTTTGGCGGTGGTTAGACTAAAAAATATTAATATGGTACAAAGATAACAAGGCCACGGAGATTACACTGAATTTTTCCTCGGATGAAAAAATTATTTTGTATGTAAATTTTAAAGGAATTAACTGCAATAATTAAATTATAATAAAACATGAAATTGAAGTTTTTTTTGACGAACTATAAGATGATGCATCGTAAAAAATTATTAAAAATTGTTTAGTTGTGTGAAAAAGCGAAAATGTTTAATTATATTTTTTTTTCAAAATCTTGTCACACTCATTCAACTAAGTATTGGGACAACAAAAAAAATTTTTTTTTTTTGCATATCATACAATTGAAACTTAAGAGAAGGCCTTTGAAACGACAAGGCCCAAAATTAAAAAAAATCATTTTCATCATTAAAAATATTAATAAAACTGATTAAGCATCAAAATCACATCCCAAAAAGGCCACGGAGATTACACATTATTAATTACCATGGATATTCGTTACCATCAATCGATCTGCAAATTTTTTCTTATAATGCTGACATATAAACACAGTTCCATGCCAAATTTCAAGTCTTTAAATTGAAATGCAAAAAAATAGAAGCTATAACGCTAAAAATGTAATTTTTTTAAAACGACCCATAAACAAACTTTTACCAAGAAATAGTAAAAATTATTTTTTATTTTTTTTTTTCAAAATTCTGAATTTAAAAAAAGTCAATATATGGCTTTTAAAAGGTATATCATGATATTGTAGGTGATGCCGTTGATTTTTAATAATTTTTTTAGAAAATTACCCCTCTTGCCTAAACAGGGGGAATAATACCCCTTTCTATACGATTTGTTTCTTGTCTTAACCCAACCTACAAATTCTAGTTTTCTGTAATATCATATGCGAAATACCCTGTATATGTAAAATTAAAAATAAAAATACAGAAATACTTCAAAGAACATACAACATGCGGTATTGATCTCGAAATAACACCAAATGAACAACCAGTTCTGCTACAATCAAAGTTGAATATAATTTTAGAAAAATTTGGAAAACTACTGTATAGAAGATACGAATCTGAAGCTAGGTCATCAGTATTTAGAAGTCACTATAGCCGTTTGAATTTCAGTTTGCAGAATAGAACGTATCTGCTAAATAGCAATCCTTTGGACAAAATAAGCATTATTTTTAAAGTAAGAGGAGAATTGCTCAACCTTAATTATATGCCACATCGACCCGATCTACCTTTATTATGCAGTCTCTGTAATATGAAAGCTCGTGAGGATACCTTTCACTTTGTTACAGTATGTCCAGTTTTGAAAGAATTTCGGATTATTTACTTCAATAAACGCAGCCTCGATGAAATTGAATTCCTCAGTTTACTAAATGGAGAAGATGGCTGGGATTCACTTTATAAGTATTCGGCTACTGCATTAAAATATAGAAAACTTATTATCCAAGAAGTGTTTTAAAGCTAGAACAAAAATTCTTAACTATTTAATTTTGTATTCCTATATTTATTGTTTTTTTTTTCTAATTTTGCTATATAAAATGTATTTGTATTCGAAAATGTCAGTCTGGTAGACGGCCATAAGCCATACCTATACGACTTATGAAATCTGTTATTTTATATTTTATATATATATATGTATATGAAAATGTTATATTTTTTGAAATAAAAGGAGTCAATCAAAAAAAAAAAAAAAAAAAAAAAAAAAAACATATAACTTTATTTGTTTCTCAGTTTAAAAATAATTTCTTCTTATAGGTACAAAATTATTAAAACTATCTATATATTTTATTCTTTTATAAATCAAGATACATATTTCAATTAACAGAAGTAGTACATCTAACTACATTCATTTACTTTACATACCTACACAAATTTTCTAAAGCCATATAATATAATTATTTTCCGAAAATTTATGTATTTGACCCATTTTAACCCTATTGGCTTTTTGTTTTTTAGTATTACTTCAGACAACGGGAGGAACATGCTGAAAGCGGTGGAAATTCTTAATGAAACTTCCGAGATGAGTGAAGAGTTAGATCTAGGGGTAGAGGAAATTGTAGATTCCATCACACTTCCGAATATTCAATCTATACGTTGTGCGGCTCATACACTCCAACTATGCGTTAATGACATAAATAAAGATATCAATATTTGTCAGAAAATTGAAACTGCGAGGAAGTTATGTAAAACTTTAAGAATTCCCAAAAATAGGTATTATACAAATTCGTAATTGCATGCATATGTGCAATGTACATAGTACATGTTTGTTTCTATTATTTTCCTATTTGACAAATAAAAGTATAGATACGAACGTCTTGTGAGCTCTAGATCAGGTATTGTTTTTTTAAAACAAAAATATTTTCAGTTATATATTTCTGTGTCTAAAAACTATGTAAAATAACTGACCTATAGCTCAAAATCGTTCGCATACTAAGTTCGGTTTTTATAATAAATTAAAACATCTTTCAATGTCTTGTTCTATGCCCACTATATGTAGACGCATATTATTGCAATCGGATAATATCATACCTCCACTTGACGTTTCCACCAGGTGGAATTCCACATATCATATGTTACAAAAGTTATTAGAAATAAAATCATTCCTTATGGAACAACAGATTTTTGAAGATACGGTAGATTGGCAATGGATTGAAGAGTACGTCGAATCTTTAAAGACTATTTGGATTGCTACACTTAAAATGCAAGAAGAACAACTTGTATTAAGTGAGTTCTTCAAAATTTGGATGGAGCTTAAACTACATTACGAAAATGCTTCCTGTGATCTGAAAATTAAACTAAAAACAGCATTAAATGAAAGAGAAGGTTTGCTTTTAGAAAGTGTACCAATGTTGAGTGCAATTTATTTTGATCCTCGAATCAGTTTGGTATTGACTAACAACCAAAAAGCATTGGCAAAAGCTCATTTGAAAAAAATTGCAAAAACTATTTTGAATATGAAACAGGTACAAATTAAAAAAGAGGGCGGGTCGAAATTCTGTTTCCAAAAGTCCTGATATTTTGGATTTTAAAAGTGAAAGTTCAATTAAATAATAATAAATAAAACAGATTGCCATTACCATACAAATCTTCGCCTTAAAATTTGTTTCCAATATTTTTTTTTTATCTCTGAGAATACATACCCACATTTCAATCAAAAGAAAGTAATAAACAAAAATATGCAGTTTTTATTTTATGAAAATGCTTTTTACGGCTATTGTATTAAAAAATATGTTCATAATTCCCATCCTCATTCTATGAGATAATTAATAATTATTTTATTCCACCAATATCTCTTTCTACTCCTTAACTTGTGCATTAAATCTAAGTTGCATTAATAATTAGGTGTGCCTTACAGAATTTTGGCCCAACTCTAATCAAAATGTAATATGAATTCGTTTGTTGTTGTTGTCTTTTCTGTTTGTTTCGTTCTTAAATAAAGTATAATTCCATTAAATTTAATCTTCTTATAATATTCTTTATGTAGAATATAACCTCAGTTTCTCAAGAAGCAAATCCAACGACAAGCAACGAAAGTCCAAATACTGCAACAAGTCAAGCCAGCGATACCGATAACTCACTTTTAAACTTGTATTTAAATAGAATTGAGCAACAAGAACGGGAAGAAAATGGAACCAGTGACGTCAGTAATAACGAAACACTTTCAAAATTATACGTGGACATCGAAAATTTTGATTCGGTCTACCCTCGTTTGCCGTTTTTCAAAATCTCAAACTAAAATCTCCTAACATTTTTGAGATCGCTCTGGTTGTACTGGGCGTTCCAGCAACGCAAGTATCAGTGGAAAGGGCATTTTCTTCTCTAAGTTTTATACTTAGTGAAAGAAGATATAATTTAAATCCAAAAACTCTTGAGAGTTTAATTTTAGTTAGGCTTAATAATTAAGAATTAACTTTTTTTACTTGCAAAATAAAGAAAATAATATAATTTATCATTTTAACCATTTTTGATTTATTTTCTACGGAAAAGGTTTAAGGTTAACCATTTCCATTTATTTTTAGTTAAATAAGTCAACAGATAAGAGATATTTGTGAACTTAAATGATAAATCTCACCCAAAGACCTAAAAAATTAATTTTTAAAAATAAATCACAGACCAAGACCAAAATGAAATTGGCGAATTAAATAAATCTCAGTGAGAAACCGATTGAAAATAAAGGTCAACGGTTATTTTGGATCTCTGGAAATAAGTTAAGGAAAAAGTTTCGTGTTAAGGGAATTGAAGTCGATTTTATTAAGAGATTTATTTCCAAAATGTAAACAAATGCTTCTTCGTTTAGTCTGAAGCTTTTTTTGAAACTACAAAAAATTCAAATAATGTACATGTTAATTCATTCCCCATTTCAACTTACACTCCTTCTGGGAGATCTAAAATTTTGACTTTACCACGTAAAACTTTTCTACGAACTCTCTTCTTGATTTTCGTCCCTTCTTCCATTTAGGTTAATAATAATAGTGAATCTATTTTCGCTTTGCACAAGAAACAATGTTTGCATAAATGATGCAAATTCGCGACCTTAGAACAATAGGGTTCTAACTGACATTTTTTTTCAAAAATGAGTTATACATGACGTGGTCGTAGAAAATCGAGTATGCTCTTTCGATTGGTTTTATCCATTTTTGTCTATCTCGTTTAGTTTCCTAATTAGTCAATAAAAATGCATGAAACAAAATTCTATGTACATCAATTTATTAAAAAACTAAGTTCCCAAAGTTCTAAGTGGTAAATAGAACCTAGTTTAGTTAGAAAAATTAAAAAAAATGCACATAGAACTTTGTTACACAACAGGATGTAGATTGAACTTTGTTGCTTCAAAATATTCAAACGAAGCTCGTAGTTAAGACTATTAAGGCTATGAATTTTGTGTTAAAGTTGAATTTTATCTGAAATGCATTTTAAAAGTTTGTGCTGTGTGATTTTCAAAATGTTTGTTCTAAATATCCATACATTTTAAGAAGTAAAGGTAAGTATTTCTATTCCAAAAGCAAACAGGAAATCAATAGGTGTACTGTATTAAATATACCACTCATTTAAAATGTCGTGTTAAAGAAAGCTTTTACAGGAATGTTTTCAGTACGAACTTTAACCTTGATTTTCACCATCCCAAGTTTGATAAATGTGGCAAATGTGAGGCCTATAATGCAGCAAGAAATGAAGATGCATTAAGTGAAAAATTTACGAAGAAACATGAGGTGCACTTAAACTTAGAAAAAAAATTTGTTATATCATGAAAAGGTTAAGAAACTTGCCATATTTGCCATGCTTGAATGCATCACAAAGCCCGAACGGAATATCAAAAGATAAGCAAGCTAGATTGCAATGAAATTGCGCCAGATACTCTAGTTGTTATAATGCTACTTCGTTAAGAAGGATTGAAGGCTGTTATCTTTGCCAAACGTTTTACAACTTTCAATAAAAGTTCTGTGCCTCTTCGAACGAAAAGCCAAGAAATACCTTTTACTGCAATTTGTCATGAGGGTACTTCCGTTCGACACTGAGTTCATAGCACTTAACTTTTTTAAGTCAATATATAAAGTCAACTTTTTTTGAACCATCATCATTTGTTTGCTCCCAGCCAAGAAAAATATCAATCGGCAGAATAAATGTTATTGAAAAAAATCTTTTCCAACTGTTTCCTGAAAATATAAAACAATTCTTGAACAATCTTTCTGTGACCGAGCTTAAAGCAAGCTTAGACTAGTTTTAAAAATGTTGCAAAAACAAATTTTTCTTAATAAATGATTAAGTTTTGTTAACATAAATTTATGTTTTCTTTTTTAGGTATATACAGTTCAGTTAAAAAAGAAGGAATTTTAATAGAAATAGTTTGCAAATTGGTGTACATAGGGCATTTTAAATATATCTTAATAATTAATTTCTATATTCGGGTTGCGTGAAGAGATTTTTAGCGTTTTCCTTTATAACTCGGATTATGAAAAATGTAGTTAGGGCCTTCACGATATTATGGACAGTGTGAGCTTTACTATTAATTAGCTTTTCTTTAATAATGTTAATTTTTTTCCTTTATAAAAAATTTAAAAAAAAGAATAAAAACTTCGTTTAACAAAAATTCTTATTTATTTTAGATTACAGGGTTCTATCTGAACAATTAAATTTCTTATCGTGAAACTAAGTTCTATCAGGTAATTAGAACCTTATTGTTCTATGCTCAAATGACTTAGCGTTGAGAAACAAGGTTCTATCCATTTTTTCAACCACCAGTTACTTAAAAACTATGAATAATGTTGTAGATTTTTAAATTCAGATCAACATAACTTACATAACGTACAAAATTTGTGTTTTCAAAAAATTATGTAGATCCAAATAAAAATATAAAAGTTATAGACAAACAAAAATTCAATCAGTTTTCTCAAAAGTGACTTGAGTGCAGTTAGAACCCTATTGATCTAAGGTCGCGAATTGTCTTTCAGCTGATTTTGACATTTCGAAAATAAATTCGGAGTGAAATGAATCTACTCGGAATATAGAACATGCTTTTTCATTTAAAATTAAATTGAATTTTGTTTTCAATCCACTTTAACTCGGAATACAGAATATGGTTGATAGAAAAAGGGCAACTTCAGTCGGTTGTCTAATTAATAATAATACCAACTATATACCTAAAGACTACAAGAATAAAAATATTTTTGCTACCTGTTGGTTGGTAGCAAAAATATGAAGTGAGATGAAAATCTATTATACTATTCCGATTCTGTTGCATTTTTTAAAACTTTTAAAACTCCACAACTTCACAGTAAAAAAAATCACTTTATTTTCGCAACCATCCAACAGGTATACTCGTACAAAACAATACCATCTAATTCTTAGCACTTATGTGCTTTCCAGCTGCCTGGTCAAAAATGCAAATCAGATTTCCGTTTTTTGGTGTAACCAAACCAGTTGGCAGCGACTCTTTATCAACAAAAATTCTCTACAAGAAAAAAAATTCAATAAAATAACATCACAATCTTTATCATCTCTATCCATACAAACCTTTACAATAGCAGCCTTTCCTGCACCACAAATTGCAAACATGCAACAATTGGCATTGTTTATCAATGGATAGGTCATAGTGACTCTCTTTGGTGGTGGCTTTGGGGAATCATCAATTGGTGCAATAAGACGACGCGTTTCACTCAACAGCACATGGTCTGGGAACAATGAACAAGTATGTCCATCGGGTCCCATGCCCAGAAGCAACAAATCAAATACCGGAATAGATCCATCTTCTATTTGGAATTCTTTGAGAATTTTCTCTTCATAATCTTTGGCACACTCTTCAAGAGTGAGATTAGTGTTGATTTTAATGAATTGCTCTTCCTTCAATGTCGTTAAAGGTAGCAATGCAAGTTTATAGGCACCAAAGGTCGAATCTCCATCATTCTCAGGGACGAAACGTTCATCACAGAAGAACAATCGCCACTTCGATAGATCTGTCTTAGTTGCTGGAATCGCGCTGCATAAATAGTTTACAATGGACCCACCTAAATTAGGTGTTTATGTTGGTTTAGGTATTTCTAGTTTAGAAAAAATAAAATTGCATCAGTGACCTTGACACCGGCAACTCACCTGATAGACCAACGCGAAATACTCCGTTATCAGCAATGGCTTGTTGAGCTAAACTTTCTATTTGGTTTGAAAGTTTCTGAATGACGTCATCCTCGCTTTGAAGAACGAAATTTACCATATTACAAAATAACAAAATCAAAATGAAAAATAATAATGGAATGCAAAATAAACCAAGCGGCTATTTCGAATTTAGGAATGACAAAATGATACGATAACGTCGGTGTCGGTCACTTGGATCTCGTCTAGACCGCTGAGCTGAGCGCTGAAATGAAAATGAAAACTAATTTGAAATGACAACTACTGACAGTCTTGGTTTTGACAGTTGTTGCAGGTTCTAAATGATAAGCATAATTCCAAGTAGGTATCATAGCACACCTAAGCGGCCATCTTTACATTACTGTGACGTAATATCATCTTTTAATATTATTTTCTTGTTTAAGTAAATACAGAGTTTAGTATTTAGCATCCAAACAAATTGTTTTCAATTGAAAATAACTGTACAATTAAAAAAAAACAGTAAAAACAGTCGAAATAAAGAAACACCAAATTGTACTTTTTGAAACAAACCAGACGATTGTGACGTCACGAAACAAATCAGCACAGGCATAGTTTCATTTTAACTTTGGATGAAAGCTCACTGAATGCAAGCTTTCTGTTGAAATATCCACTAGATGTCAGAAGAAGCTCATGGCGGAAAGCTCATATCAGGGGTATGCAAACTTATGAATTTTAAATTACATAGGTTTTCGGTTTTTTTTTGTTTCAACATAAATTTGAAATTTTACCGAAATTCGGGTTTTTATGCTATAACAAAAATAAAATAACAGGATAATAGTATGAGATTCGAAACAATATAAATAATGTGTTTTACCACAATTTGTTCTTCTCGTTACAAGTTATCAATCCACTTTTAGGCTGGTATTCACCGAGTGCTCATAACTTAAGAAGCTCATAAATCTATTCACCAAGCAATATTAGTGAAGATATACGAGCCATCTTCAAAGTTAGGAGTGGTCCCGACCACTCCTAAACTTACGAGTGCTCTCTTCGAAAGTTTGTTCGAAAATTCGAAAACTAAACAAACTAAACAAACAACGGTGAGTGCAAAACCAAAACCAGTTATCGTCACCAGCAACGCTCCCCAAGCAAAATACGAAATTGACCGAAGGATTCTCACTGCCAGCTATCATTCAAGTTCGAAAACAGTTTGATTTCACAGTTTGGGTATGCCTGAACAAGAGAAAGTGGCTCTCATTTTCGAACTTCGAAAAACACTAGTGAATGAATACCCCAAAGAAATTTCAAGTTAAGAGCCTCGTAAAGTTAAGAGCCGTTTAAGAGCGCTCGGTGAATACCAGCGTTAATCATAAACTGTAGTTCAATTAAACTTAAATATTTAAGTGCACTCTAAAAAACAATTGACAATGCCAATAATAATTAATTGCTAAACACAAGCTTATGTAAATACTAGTTTAAACTTTAAAGACGAGTTAATTTTCGTGTTTACCAAAAACCAAGTTAAACAAGCGTTTTTCTAAATAGCGCACTATTACAATTGTGTTATCTTGAACAACAAAGAAATGCATTTTTTAAATCTTAAGGTGACGTTTAGGATTAAGCTAACTATTAAATTGATTTAGTAAATCCCAAAGACGAGTTCCTTCACTTCGAAATTTAAGGTGAGGTTTAGCGTTAAGGTGACTATTAAATTGATTATTGGCATGGTTAATTGCTTAGATTCCACTTAAATATTTAAGTCATCTCTTAATTTGATTGTTGGTAAGGCTAATTGTGTTGAATTTAAAGTCTATTTTAGATTTTAAACTAACAAGTGCACCTTCGACTTGCTTAAAGTACTCTTATTGGTACGAGCCAAGACTATAGCTCTACAGGATGTTGCACGACTGGGTCGCACTAAAATGCTCTTATGTAATCAACTTAGAATTTCTAAAGGAAACTCTTTTAAAATAGTTGAATTTAAAAACAGAATGCCATGGAATTTCTTAAGAAAATTTAATCTATGCAAGAACAAAAATTATAAATAAAATTGCGCAAAATGTTAGTTGAATTAAGACAAAATTAAGGATGTTTAAGTATGAAACTAGCTTAAAACAACGATTTTGCAAATTTTAATCGTATATAGTATCACACTTTCTCTACACTTTTATTAAAATTAAAATCATCCAATAATAGGCTGTTTTGCACCAATAAGTTTTTATTTATAAATTTTTTGAATTATTCTCAGTATTAGTATCAGTACAATTTTAGTAAGCCAACTTTCAGTTTTCATCATGTACATACAAGAAAAATTTGAATTTAAAAAAAAATATTAGCCCCATATTTGAGATACTGAATTTTCAAAAAAACATTGATTTCCAAAAATTATAAAAAATATGTGTTTTTAAGTTTTGATATAAAGGGTGGTTAAATTTTAATGGCCGATGTTGAATGTTAACCACACCTAAACGTCAAGTTTTTTTCTACATTTCATTTGACATTTCCCAATTTCAGACTAACTCAATTTGAACCATGGAAAGATACACAATCGAGCAAAACGCGTTAAAGTTATTCAGGCTTATTATGAAAATGGGCCTTCAAATCAAAATGCATATCGTGCACTTCTTGATTTTTTCGGTCAATTTAATCGTCCAAATGTGCGTACAATCGGAAAAATCGTGCAAAAATTTGAGCAAACCGGGTCTGTAGGAGATGTGAAAACACCATAGTGCATGCTCGTACAGCTCGTACTGCAGAAAATATTGCTGCTGTTCGCGATAGTGTGGCTGAAGAGCCGTCCACCTCAACTCGTCGTCGTCGTGCCCAACAATTGCACCTCTCACGCTCGTCGTTGATGAACATTATGTATAAAGACTTGCATTTACACGCTTACAAGGTGCAATTGACTCAAGAACTAAAGCTTCTTGACCATTTCAAACGTCGTCAACGGTCAGAAGGGTGGCAAGAAATGGCAACAGTGGATGATGAATTTTCGAAGAAAATCACCTCAGTGGATTCCTCAATAAGCAGAATTGCCGCATTTGGGCAATTGATAATCCAAGAGTGACTGTCGAAAAACAAATGCAGCCACAAAGACAAAGAGTGACTGTTTGGTGCGGTTTATGGGCTGGCGGCATCATCGGGCCGTATTTTTTCCAAAATGAGGCTTGTCAGGCAGTTACTGTGAATGGTGTTCGCTATCGTGAGATGATAACGAACTTTTTATGGCCCGAATTGGAAGATATGGATGTGGACGATATGTGGTTTCAACAGGACGGTGCCACTTGCCACACAGCTAACTAAACAATGGCTCTTTTGCGCGACAAATTCAATTGCCGTGTTATCTCACGTGGTGGCGATGTCAATTGGCTTAACACCGTTGGACTTCTTTCTTTGGGGTTATTTAAAAGAAAAGGTGTATGCGATAAGCCAGCAATAATTCAAGAGCTAAAGGATGAGATAATTCGGCACATTAACGGCATAGAACCTCAATTATGCCTCAGCGTCATCGAAAATTTGGAGCATCGGATGGTGATGTGCCGCCGAGGTCGTGGCGGCCATTTTGCCGATATTTTGTTCCATACAAAATTGAACCATACCAATATTATCATAATAAAAAGAAATGACAATAATTTCCTAAATAATTTGTGTTGTATTCAAAATCAACATCGGCCCTTAAAATTTAACCACCCTTTATATGTAATACTAATCAAGTATTGGAGATCTACAACGTCATTTAAGTGGCTATCTCGGCTAGCTTCGCAGTAGCGCATTCTGTCACTCCAGTTTTCCAAGATCTATTTGATGGTTATGGTCTGTAGCGCACTAATTGCTTGGATGATCTTGGCCTTAAGTGTTTGAATCGTTTCCGGATTGTTGGCAACATCGATCCTTCACGACTGATCAAATCGAAGCTCCGTGGCTGCTAATTTTGACATCGCCAAGACGGCTGATAACACAATTTGGATATTTGGTACATAGATCTATTTTGGCATGGGCTTTGTGGCAAGGTGCGCCATCCTGCATGACCGAGAAATCATCCAAATCCAAGTCTTCATGTTACTGAAACATGGTTCTGTAACACCCACCATCTAAATGGTCCAATGATGATGCCACCACTCTACAATCTGCACCGAACTCTGTGGATGCATTGGCTTCTGGACAATAACTTGCGGGTTTTCGAAACTCCAGATGCGGCAATTGCGTTTGTTAACGTAGCCGCCCAAAGTGCGAAGCGATAACGAAGCAGATTGTCGTGCGCCTTCAATCGTTGAGACAATTGAACATTATAAGCGAATAATCCGATATATTTGTGGAGAACTCCCCTTAGGCTAGTGCGTGAAATGTAGAGCTGTTGAGATCGATAGCCGCATTCTGGACTGTGCGCACCGCACGAGGTACTAGTCTCACGAACTTTTTGCACAAACTTGCGAACAGCAGGCGCGGTGGATGCTTCATTTCGGCCAAAACTTCTTTTAAAAAAACGCACTGTTTGGGCTACACACCACTGACTTTCGAAATAAGTTTTCAATATTTCCCAACGTTATTCAAGCGTTAAGTGACTCATTTCGTTCCGCGGAGGTATGAACCTAGCTAAACATTACCTATTCCGACTTTGTTCACTACACAAATAGTAACATTTTTGAGCTAATCATAATCGGAAACTGTTAAGAATCCCGGAAAAAACTATCATATAGAAGCCATCGCAGTGGAAACTCTCATACAAATTGCAACTACGAACGGATTTGGTGGTAGCTTTTTTCGTGATTCGTTTAAGTTTTTGATTTCGATGAAATTCGTGATAGGGCTGAATATGCCTTGATCTTAGTTAGAAATTCCTACTTCTTATTTAAAAATTTTCTTAGAATTTTCAAATCAAAGCGACACATACATATTTCGCAAAAAGAAAAAAAATCCATTAAGACATTTTCCTTCCCTACAACAACCAACAATTATATATGTTGAATAGACTCCTCAATCAAAAACAGTGCACCACTTAAGTTCAGGTGATTGTGAAACACAATTTCTGTTGTCATCACGTTTCACGTGTCGGCTTTAATTATTTACAGCCCCCGGTCCCACACGCAGACCACCCTCGCCACCTGCAAAATTAAAACACACACCCAGGTGTACACATGTCCTTTCAATTTATTGCAACCAAATGTGTAAACAATAACAAAAGTATCCTTGCGTGCAAAAAATCCCCATCAACTAAAATACACCAACTAGGTATAACAACAAAAAACAAAAAATTGCTATACCTATACCAGCCCAAACAACCAATCATCCATCCAGTCGGGTCCCCAACTCGTTCACCCAATTAATTCCAAGTGGCATTGGAGCAATTTAATGCCCACCCCCATCAGTCCAGTTCTAGCGCCATGCCAGTCCAATCTCTGGCCACTAGCCCTGGACACTCTGGTACATTTTAATAGCCAGAGGCATATGCCATGTCAGTGAGTATGTTCGTGCGAGTGCACAAGTGCGTGAAATGCTTAGCAAGGATTTTTAAGCTGTGACGGGACAGGCGAGGACGACTCGTTTTCGCGAGAACATGGCGTGAAACCACAAAACGTTTTTCGCGGTAGCCGGTTATGGAGATTAATTGCAACCCCCTCTCGGCACAGGATAAAAATTAAACAAAACAAAAAAAAAAAACTCTTCTCCCAGGACTGGGTGAATTGTGGTGGAACATTTGTGTGCAATTAGCGCCAAAATTCCCTCCCTGAATAGGAAAAAGCTTTGCTATTCATCCGATATGGTCGGTCACTAACGGATTGGATGTCGACCATGCTGCTGTGGCAACAAGAACATATTTTTGGCAACATTTAATCGCAGCTTAATAAAATTCCACATTGCCAGCTGTTAAATGTTCCCTGTGCAATGAAAATTAAAAGCGTTTCTGCGATACAGGGGGAATTAAAATAATAATAAAAAAAAAAATAATAATTAAACAATGCGGTAAATGCACTAATGCATGCGGCCATAACTATACAAATTGCAGTTTTTTTTAATGTTTTATGCCCATCTATAGATTCCTTTGGTTTTGTGGGCGAATCAAAATTTTAAAGTTTTTTGCTTTTCATTAATGCAAATTAAAATCAGCTGGGAATACCTATGTACATTTCTAATTAAAAAAAAAAAAAACCTAAATGCTAAAATGCTAATGCAGTTCTAAATGAATGGATGAATGGGACTAGATGAGTTGCGAAGGTTCCCAAGAGCATTACGTTTTTCGTTTGGAGTTACATTTATTTCGAATCTGACATTTACAATTGGAACCAAACCAGCAGCTAAGTACACTGTAAGCCACATGCCATCTGTCTAGGTTATATGCAAAACGCTACATCAAAGACTTACAATCCTACCTTCACTGTAACTAGGAAGTCCAAGGAACAACTTATTCTTAAGGAATGTTTTTGTATACAGTTGCTCCTGGAAATAGCACACAATATGGTTCATTTCGATTTTTTTTATTAAATTTGAATATAAAACAGTTCAGATTACTAAAGCTTACGTCGTTTTTAGAAAATTGAGAATACACGGTGGGCCATCTGGTGGACGTTGGGAAATATTGAAAACTTATTTCCAAAGTGAATGCTGTGTAGCCCAAACAGTGCGTTTTTTGAAATGAAATTTTGGCCGAAATGAAGCACCCGCCACGCCTTATGTACGCAAGTTTGTGCAAAAGGTTCGCGAGACTGGTATGCTAGTGGACAACACTCATAGTCCCCGTCGTCGTAAGGGCGGGTCAATAAGTCCGCGACTTTTTGAATTTCTGACCTCTTTACTGAAACAGCAACACTGCTCCTGTCAACAGGCATCTGTCAGTTGACTCCTGTCAAAATTTAAACTTGCTGCGTCAGTTAGTTTGTGTTTGACAGACTACTCACTAATTTGAGGAGAAAATGGAAAAAAGTGAATTTCGTGTGCTTATTAAGCATTATTTCTTGCGAAAAAAAACCATTACCGAGACCAAGGCTAAGCTTAATAAATACTATGGGGACTCTGCACCATCGATTTCAATGGTAAAAAAGTGGTTTACTGAATTTCGTTGTGGCCGTACAAGCACTGAAGATGCCGAACGTCCTGGACGCCCAGTTGAGGTCTCTACACCCGAAACAATCGAAAAAATTCACGATATGGTGTTGGCCGACCGAAGATTGAAAGTGCGAGAGATTGTGGAAGCCGTAGGGATCTCGCTTGGCTCAGTGGTTTCAATTTTGAATGATCACTTGGGCATGAGAAAGCTTTCCGCAAGGTGGATGCCGCGTTTGCTCGCAGTCGACCACAAACGCAATCGTGTAACAACTTCCAAAAATCCATGAATTGGGCTATGAATTGCTCCCTCATCCACCCTATTCTCCAGATTTGGCTCCGAGCGACTACTTCTTGTTCCCAAACCTGAAGAAATGGCTTGGTGGAAAAAGATTTGACTCCAATGATGAAGTCATCTCGCAAACAAAGGCCTATTTTGAGGACCTCGACAAATCATTTTTTTTGGAAGGGATAACAAAATTGGAGAAGCGTTGGACAAAGTGTATAGAGCTCAAGGGAGACTACGTTGAAAAATAAAATTATTTTTTTATCAAAAAATCTGTGTTTTATTCCAAAAGTCACGGACTTATTGACCCGCCCTCGTACATTGCGAACAGAGACGAGAATGGGGCTGCTGTTCACGAACATTAACTCGCTATCGATCTCAATAGCTCAACATTTCATGACTAACCTGAGAAGAATTCTGTACAAATATCGCGGATTATTCTCGAATTGCGATTACTGTCAAATTGACTCAGCAATTGAAGGCGCAAAGTTGTGTTCTATGATTCATGGGAATGTTTGCTCTTACTAATAAAGCCATAATACATGGAAAAATTTAATTTTGTTGATTTTATTGCATTTTCAAAAAGAAACTTGTATTTAGCGCACCCTTTCGATACGAGAATCCATAAATTTTTTGTATTTCAGTAATTTCTGAAATAAATATCAAATACTGGGTGATTGTTTTTACTTTTTTCTTTTTGGCAACACTGGTTTCGCTAGCTCACGCACGTTTCGTGTTTTGTGTCACTGTCAAACATCCTCAATTTGTTCTATAATTCACATACAGACGAACAACGCTTGCAAATCATTGAATTTTATTATCGAAACGCGTGCTCTGTTAAGAAATTTCATCGCTCGCTTCTTCGATTTTATGGTCAGTTTAATCGACCTACTGAGGCGGCTATTCGAGCTATTGTGACTAAATTTACAATGTTGTAGGTACATTAAACCACCAACACGCTTACGTAGAGTGCGAACTGAGAAAAATATCGCAGCTGTATCAGCCAGTTTTTGTGATGACCGTGAATTATCGATTTTTACTACTTTCAAAACACAGCTGCTGTATGAATTGAAGCCGAACGACCTACCACAACGCCGAATTTTTGGTGAATGGGCTCTTGAAAAGTTGGCCGAAGATCCACTTCAGCGACGAAGCTCATTTCTGGTTGAATGGTACGTGAACAAGCAAAACTGCGCTATTTGGAGTGAAGAGTAGCCAAAAGCATTGCAAGAGCTACCAATGCATCCAGAAAAAGTCTGTTTGGTGCGGATTATGGGCTGGGGGAATCATTGGGCCGTATTTCTTCAAAGATGATGCGAATCGCAACGTTACTATGAATGGTGAGTGCTACCGTGCGATGATAACAAACTTTTTTTTATTCAAAATGGAAGAGCTTGACTTGCATGACATGTGGTTTCAACAAGACGGTGCCATCACATGCCACACAGCACGCTTAACAATGGACCAGTTGACAGGCGAGTTCGGTGAACAGTTTATTTTACGTTCGGGATCGGTCAATTGCCCTCCTACATCGTGCGATTTAACGCCTCTAGACTATTTTTTGTAGGGCTATGTTAAGGCTCATGTCTATAGCGACAAGCCCGCTTCGATTGACGCACTGAAAGCCAAAATTAAAGCATTTATTCGTCAGATACCGGCCGAAATGTTAGAAAGAGTATGCCAAAATTGGACTAAGCATGAAATAATCTTCAAACATTAAATTATATCGACCGTACTATCGATTCAAATAGAAATTTTATAGATTTTTCTGCATTTTATGTGTTTTTACTTGCGTCTTAAAGGTACAAGGCAAGTTATGCATTCGTAAAAAAAATCGAACTCGAGATTTTGATCAAAGTTGACATTACGATGATAGCGAAGACCAAAAAAGTGGTTCTCGCAATTCTGTCTGTCTGTCTGTCTGTTCGACTACAGCCTAAACGGCTCGGCCGATTTTCTTCAAACTTGGTAGATATGGGTTTTAATTTTTGCCCCCTGGATGTTTTTTGATTTGATTTTTTAAGACCAAAAATAACGGTACCTGCCATACGATATTTTTCGAAATTTCATCAATATTTTTTTTTTCTCAAAAACTGTCCCATCGATTTTTTTTTTAATTCTAAAAATTTAATTTAGTTAAACCTTGTTAATAGTTGAAAAAAAATTTCCAAGAAATGAGTAGTTTTTGTCCCCCACTGGGACCATTTTTTTGTTTTTGGTTTTCTCAAAAACAGTCCAACCGATTTTAATCATTTTTCTTATGCTAAAGCTTCCTAGCAGTTTGAATATTATTGTGTATTGAAATTTTCCAAAAAAAAATTTTTTTTGAAAACACAATATTTCGAAAACCCCTTGCTCGATTTTTTCAAAACTTGACAAATTAAAGTTTGGAAAAATAATCTACAAGATATGGGAAAAATAAATTCATTTTACATAAAAATAACGGTACCCTCCTTACAAATGTTAAAAAATGGTTTTCGAAAGTCGTATTTTTCTCGAAAACGGTTCCGAGAATTTTGCTTAAATTTTTTTTCTTTCTATTATTTTTTAATATCTGTAATTTAATAAAAGATTTTTGAAAACATGTTATTACTGAATGTACCTATTATAGAACGATTTTTTAAAATTTTGAATTTCTCATTATCAGCACAACGGATTTAATGAAATTTCGCAAAGAGAAGCTTCTAAAAAGTTTAAAAAAATTGCATTTCAAAACTTTAAGAAAAATATTTTTTTTGAATTTTGAAAAAAAAAAAAAATTAATTTTTTGTTTTTTGAAAATTCAATATCTCAAAAACTGCTCAATACTTTTTTTGTAAATTTAATTTTTATTCATACAATAATAAAAACTTCAAATTGGCTTACCAATATTTTT
Organism: Chrysotoxum bicinctum; assembly: GCA_911387755.1. Taxonomy (NCBI): domain Eukaryota; kingdom Metazoa; phylum Arthropoda; class Insecta; order Diptera; family Syrphidae; genus Chrysotoxum; species Chrysotoxum bicinctum. The sequence continues at coordinate 81,234,817 of OU426990.1, forward strand.
TCTTAAAAATGTTTTAAAATTTTCTTTTATAGAACCTTATTTTTTAAGAAACCACTACACAGACTTATAATTTTTGTTCTTCCATAAATCTATATTTACTTGAATCACATGGCATCCTATTCTTACCTTTAACTATTAAAGAAGTTTTTTTAGTCATTTAAAAACTGAATTTTATGCTTATGAACAGTTTCTCTAATAACATTCATTTTTGAAATTCTTAGTCTTTTACATAGGAGCAAGTTCATGCGACCCAGTCGTGCATTTTATTTTTTTTAATTTTCGATAGTTCTTAAAAAATCACTCATTAATAATACGAAGTTTATATTTAATCGTAGACAACCCGCAAAAGCCAATTTATCTTTAAATTTCAACACTAAAGTTAAAATTAAGTTGGAAATCCCTCATTTGTAAAAACATGTTGACATCTTTTGGGAAAACTTTTCACCTATTTTCTTGAGCTTTCTAAATGATGTGTTTTTCCCATCAAACCCAAGCCTGCGACACGACACTGTAACGCACTAACGATTTCATTATAAACGCTGCAGTAAAACAATTTTACGGAAAATGTACTTCGCATGCAAAGGAATTCTTACTTACTTTCACTTTTCAAAGTGGAGTTAAATTTGGACGAGAGAGGGCGAAATAGTGCAGGGAAATAAGTAACGAGGAACTAAGTCCACTGAGGGATTAAGTTCTCACTTGTGCAGGGAAATAAACCCCAGGAACTAAGTCCACTGGGGGACTAAGTTCTCACTTAATGGGAGCGAACTCCACTTTACTAAAGTCGTCTTTGTTCCCATGCAAGGTGGGAAATTCGTTACAAAAAACTGTGGGTTTTAGTTCCCTTTGAATGTGAAATAAATTCCAATGTTAAGCCATTCTGTATTAGAAAATGCTGTAAATAGGTTGAAAAATAAAAATCTTTTAATTCCGTTTTTTATAATCCCGTTTCTTATTACGCCACGTATAAACAGCATTTTGTCGGACTCTACCTGCTAAAATCAACTTAGATTAAAGCTTTCTATTTCTTTTAATATATTTTCTTTTTGTTATTGGTTGTTTTGATTTGGGCTTCAATTTATTCTTCTTGTCCTGGCAAGATACCTAACACTAACCTACCTTAATTACACGCCCCCTGAATAGAAAACCCCAATTTTTATTTTTGGTCCTTTATATGCACTTTAAGCCCTACTGTTCTACCAAATTTCATTGTTCTACTGCAATCGGAAGTGTGCCATATAATTTACATCAGTTATGAGGAAGTGGGCGGTTACTACGCCCCTGAATGGAAAACCTCAAATTTTATATTTTTTTCCTTGTAAACAATTTAAGCAATGCCACTTTACTAAATTTCATCGTTTTACAACAGTCGGAGGTTCTACATTCAACCAAAACCAATTTGGAGAAAGTGGGCGGATACCACGTCCCCTGAATGGAAAACTTCAAATTTTCGATTTTATCCTCTGCTTGCATGACAAGACCTACCGTTGTGCAAAATTACAAGATCCTACGATGCCGGGAAGTGCTCTATAATTTTGATGATCTGTCAGTCAGTCAGTCAGTCAGTTACGGTTTTTGTGATTTTTGAGGCCTTATATCTCAGGAACAGCTTATGCTGGAAAATTGAAATTTGGTGAGGCGCCTGTGCCTGACTAGCTAAGCAAATATTCGGAATTTTAAGTTTCTGACTTCATTGGTACTGAAGATAGAGAGGGGTCAAAAATCGCCTGAGTCAAGATGAGCATTAATTCGACCGTGAAAAGTGGAACAAAATCACATTGGGAGAAGTTTAAACTTTTAATACTTTCCCATAGCTGTAAGACCATCAGCTTATGAGGCTTGATTCTTCTACATTGTCCGAACATTGTCTCTTACATTTAAGACGGTTTCTTTCTCGGAGTTGGTATGATTTCGAAGTCTCTGATTGTGTGATAAAGCGTGTTTTTAACCACTTCTTTGACCATTTTAATTTGAAGGTCACGATGTAGATCACTATTTCTTTTGTACCAAGGGGCATTTATTATTTCACGAAAGACTTTGATTTGGAATTTTTGGATGGGTTCAGTATTTGCTTTCTTTGTACAGCCCCATAGCTGAATATTATACGTCCCCAAATGGGTTTCAGCACTTGCTTGTATAACATTATTTTGTTCCAGAGGGATAGGCCAATGTTCTGTCCTATTTCTGTACTTTAAGTTCAGTTATTCTATTTTCTTTTTGATGTGCATTTTCCATTTTAGCCTTGCGCCCAAAGTTATTCCAAGGTATTTGGCAGTATTGGCGTAAAGTATATCTTTACCGTTGATAAAAATTGTAATATTATTTCGTTTTTTGTTTACAAAATTATACCTATGCGTCGATTTTGTTTTGTTTAGTTTAATACGCTATCGTGTCGGGTCCAATAACTTTATTGACTGCATTTTGCAGTAACGGATTTATCAGGCACTAATATCAAAGTATCGTCAGCAAAGGTGGCTATGATAGTGTTGATGACTACTGGAATAACCTTAGTATACTATAACAAATACAGGGTTGGTCCAATGACTCTTCCTTGGCGTACACCGGCTTCAATTTTCTTTAGTTCCGAGTAATTTTGGACGTACCGTACTCTAAAAATTCGGTTCGTAATTTAGGATGATTGCAGATTTCGTAATACTGCCTGGGAAGGTCCCTATTCAAGTTATACTCAATTCCTAAATGCCAAACCTTATCAAAGACTTGAACAGCATCTAAGAATAGAGCTGAACTGCTCCATGTGAAGCATAATTCGTATGGAATTATTAACCTTTATCTATCTAATGGAACAGATTAATAACTCCAAATTTCTTTAGCGATTCTTTCTAAAGTGCATCGGTCGACTGTGGTTAATATGCATAAACCTGCGGCTTCAGGAAACCCTACATGAAAAATTCAAGTGGGGTCAAATCGCATGACCTTGGTGGCCAATTCACGTTGCTACTGCGAGAGATAAATTTACCCTGAAATAGTTCATGCAGAATGTCAATGGTGGCGTGTGGCGTCCGCTGAGTGGCACGCAGCGCTGCTACCGTCCTGGTGGAACTACATTTCGTTTTTCGTCAAAGTCCAAATGCTTCAATTTGAGTCATAAGAAATTGGTTGTCATCGGCGTTTTCGAAACAGTACAAACCAATGACGCCGCCAAAAGCCACACCAAACGGTAACTTTTTGGGGTTGCATTGTCACCTGTTGAATCTTGTGTGGGTTAGTGTAGTCCCACTGTCCCACATACGGTAATTTTGCTTTTTAACACAGCCATTCATTCAAAAATGCGCCTCGTCACTAAAGATAATTTTTTGGCAAAAATTTTGGCCCTCATCCAAACGGTCCAAAGTCCAGTTAGCGAACAAACGGCTTTGTCTATTGTCATGGACTTTGAGCTCGTGGGTCAGTGGGATCTTGTACGGATGTAGGCCCGAGTCCCGACGCAAATTTCGCCAAGTTGAAGTCTGCGAAAGGCCGGGATCTTATGCACGGCGAGAAATCTACTGCCTCGGGACTCTGCTGAACACTTTGACGTGGCGATCGATGTAGCGTTACTTTGACATACGAATGTTAGCTGATTGATTACCGAACTGGTCGTCTTGAATTTGGCTACCAATGAATGAATGAATGAATAAATTGGGGTATAAAAACACTGCGACCTAAAGATCTATTGTGTCCCCCATCTAGAACTGGATGAGGTTGGCTCATTATTACAGTTCTTCCTCCAAATCTGCTCCTCTGAGGAATCGAAGTATTTGGAGTATTTTAAGGGATGATAATTCACTCTCTTTTATGTGGTGCTTGCCCAGATACCTGTGCCTTTGATACACGAGTGCATCACATTTCCCCAGTATGTGGTCAGGTGTCTCTTCGTGAGTGTTGCAGAATCTGCAAGTCGCGCTGTTCACCAGGCCAAGGATGTTGAGGTGTCTTCTCAACCTACAGTGGCCTGTGAGAAGCCCCGTAAATTTCCTTAGGTTGTTCCTACTTAAGCTAATGCAGGTTAGAAAACGCTCTCGGTTGTAGTCCCCGAGTAGGAGTTTTGCCTGTCTTAGCTACCAAGCTTTGAAGAGTCGACTGTCAAGGGCCACCACATCTTCAATAAAATCTGTTCATTCGACGGATATGTCACCAAAACAACATGGCCGCCAAAATTTACTCCCGCAAATTGAAAATACATTTAGATATTTAAATCAAATTTGGAATAACGATGGGTACATAACACGACCAACAAATTTTAAATTTCTCGCTAACGCCTGCATCATTTTTTTGAAAGTGTATGTCCGTTTCATTTTCGATTTTCTCTTTGGCGTAATAGTTAGTGCTTTGGACTGGTTCGATTCACAGTCGGTGGAAAAATATGTTTTGACGGGTACATCCTCTTGCAAGGAAGTATTCAAATAGTAAATACTTATTTATTTATTTACATAACTAAATTGCTAGTTTTACAAAAAATTTCTTACAAAGGTGTACATTAAGATTCTTAAACAATTTCATGGAAAAATGTTGTTTTAAATTGACATGAATTAATTATTGTTTTATCAAACAAATTGTTATATTTAAGATTGTAAATATTAAATAGTTTAAACATTTTATTTAATGGAGAAAATTTTTCATAATTGGTACGATAGTTTGAAATAAGTACATATACTCTCCGGTATGTTCCTCAAAGTTCTTTGAGGAATATTAAAATTAATACGAGACAGAAGGTGCAAACAGTCTATGTTACCGTTGATTAATTTTACAATGAAAACGAAACATAAATAGGAACGTCTATTCTCGAGACTAGGTAAATCAATAAGTCTAAGTCTGTTATTATAAGGTGGAAGATCATAAGGATTATCCCAGCCAAGTCCCCTGAGGGCAAACCTAATGAATCTTTTTTGCACCTGTTCTAGTCTATTTTTATGACATTCGTAATGAGGTGACCAAACCTGACAAGCGTATTCTAGAATGGGTCGAACAAAGATATAAAAAGCTGCTTTGTCACGAAAGGGTCGGAAAATTGTTTCGACTCTCTTTTTATCCAACCAAGAATTGAATTAGCTTTGTTTGAAATGGAGTTTATATGTTGAATGAATTCGAGTTTGCGATCAAATGTGACGCCAAGAATAGATATAACTGTTTCACGGGATAGTTGAACGAAATAAAAGAAAACATTTTTTTGTAAAACACATAGTTTTACACTTATCGATATTAAGGAACAAACAATTACGAGTACACCAGTCAAAAAACGAATTAAGATCACATTGCAATTCTTCACAATCACGAGTGTTTGTAATAGTTTTAAAGATTGTTACATCATCGGCGTAAATGAGGCACTTGGAGTATCTTAACACAGATGGTAAGTCGTTTATAAATAAAATAAAAAGGATAGGGCCTAAATGACTACCCTGTGGAATTCCTGAGTTGATTTTAAACTTATTTGATTCGCAACCGTTAAATAGCACTGAATAAGATCTGTCTACTAAATAAGATTGAAGCCATTTTACAAAATTTTCGCTAAAACCTAATTTTCTTAACTTAAAAAGCAAAACACGATGTGATAGCTTGTCAAAAGCTTTACTGAAATCAGTGAGTACACAATCTACTTGTTTACTGTTTTTAAATGAATCAATACAATTTTCAACTAATTCTATAAGAAAAGTAACAGTAGAACGTCCTTTTATAAAACCATACTGATTAGGGACAATGAATGACTTGACATAAAAACATAAAGCTTCACAAATAATAGCCTCAAAAAGTTTAGGAATCACAGATAATTTGGCAATAGGCCTGTAGTAACAAATCCTCCAAGAGTTTGTCGTATCTTGTATTTTCCTTCCAATAAGATATTCAGACATTGAAAATCAATGTGCATCGGTATATCCTTTTAAGTCCTCTCCAACTTACCTAAATGCTTTCACTGTGCTCAAACATTTCAGGGGTATTCAAAATTAATCCCTTAGTGCGCGCAAAATACCTATATGTACATAGAAAGAAAATGCCTCAAGTATAAATAAACTTTACATGAGCCATTAGAAAATAAACCTTTAAATTCAAAAATATTCTCGGATGATCGAAACTTCCATGCATCCTGTTCTCTAAGCCTTTCACAGATAAAAAAAGAAAAATTATGTAATATACAAATCATGTCCTTGCATGTCATCCATGCATTATTATCTCTGTATGCACAGCGATATAGAAGCAATGGCTATGTTGATTTTTGCCCATGTCTATCACCTTTTTTTTCCCTTTACGAATCCCAATCACTACTTAGTTTAGCCACCACCCGACCATGGCGCGTACCAGCAACATTGTGTCACATCCTTCGTCCTCGTACGTAGTCGACGACTAATCCAAGGACGTGGCTTATCTGTTTGTATAGGCTCAGCCACTCATCGCAGTTCCTGCACCAGTCCCAGGAATAATTCTCCACAAGTTGCTAGCACATCCGCTTCCGTTCACACCACACACACAAAGAGTAACAGGAGTTTTACTACCGTTGATGTCGATCGTCATCATATTCGTAGGTAGGTACTGAAAATAAAAAATAAAATCCTTCACTTGATTTTTTATTTGTATTTCCTCTTTTCCGCACCAGTACCGTACAGCTCTGCGGAGTAAAATCCTTTTAAACGACTATTGGTATTCCACGATTCTACCTAATCCTGCACGTGGCTGGCAAGTGTAGATTTCGGAGCCAAAACAAACACATTCCACAAATAACGCCGCACACACAAAATGTCATCCACTTCGCACTCGTCTCGTATCCTGGTGCTTCGTCCTTTTCAATGGGTGCGGGTGGACTGGATGACAAGGACGGGACAGGACAGGGCTGGAGAGCATAGTATAAAGAGGTTTTGTGAATTGGGAATGTGAATGTTTGCAATGAGTACGCGAGATAAGAGATGCTCCCGGCAGGCAGCAAAGGCATTGTGACAAACGTTTATACACATTACGTATATATCCCAGGTTTCGGGTTGAGGGCGGAATTTGCGATCATAATGAGTATTTGCACTACATAATTATTAAGGGGAGTGTTTACTTTGTAGCTGATAAGGCACAAACACACTCTTTTTAGAACCTTTGCCAACCCGCTTTATTGGCATGGCACTGAGTCCTCCATGATAATGAGAATGTGGTTTCAGATAAATAATGCTGATTTGTAGTTTTGAGAATATATTGACCGCCATAATGAAATAATGAGAGAGCGAGCTCACGATGATTGAAGTTGGGGAAATTTAAATAAGTTTCATCAACTCTGTTTGCATGCATCATGCTCCTGAATGTTAAAATTTGGGAATATGAGCGTGTGTGGATGAAATATTTGGATGGATTTCGACAGTTAATCGTGGCAATGTTGTTTTGTCTTTTGTTGAAACACTCAAGACCAATCGCCAAGGCAAATTACAGCTTCGAGCCACACGTGCAAAAATATAAAACTTTATTATCTGAAGAAGTTTAAGGCGGATCCTGATTTGAGCAAAAAAAATCATCTTCAGCCACGATCCCCATTTTGTAACCTTCTACCGTAACCGTAAAAAGCAAACTTGTCGGATTCGGGACGATAGCATACTCGTGCTATCTCTGAAATTCAGTCTGATCTTTGCGCCAGAATCATTGATTGGACTGTTTGAAATCGCACACTTGTTCTTCCTCTCCCTGCCCCTAATATACGAGGGTGGTCCGATAAGAACTTAGCCTACAAAAAAAAAAAAAAAAACATTTTGGAAAAGTGGCGATTTAATTCTCAACATAGTCTCCTTTTAGCTCGATACATTTGTTCCAGCGATGGTCCAACTTCAATAACCCATCCGAAAAATAGGTTTTCTCGAGGTCTGCAAAGTAGGCCTCCGTGGCGGCGATAACCTCATCATTCGACTCAAATTTCTACCCGGCCGGCGATTTATTTTTTCAAGTTTGCAAACAAAAAAGCTACACGGAGTCAAATCTGGAGAATACGGTGGATGCGGCAGCAGTTCGTAGTGCAATTCGACCAATTTGGCCTTTGTCTCACGGTTGCGCAACGTGAGCAACGGCCGGCGGCGGCACCCATCGCGCCGACAGCTTTCTCATGCCCAAAACTTCATGGAGGATATGATCCACGCGGTCTTTTGAAATGCCTACCGTTTCAGCTATCCGGCGCATTTTCAATCGGCGGCGGTCTGCCAATACGAGATCCTGGATTTTTTGCCACGTTACCCTCCGTGGTAGCCATTTTCGGGGCACCTGGCGGGGCTCATCAAAAACCGATGTGCGAGCACGTTGAAACTCGTTATACCAATTTTCGACGTTCTCCATCGAACGAGAAGAGTCACCAATCACAGCATCCCAGCGCTCTTGGATTTCGCTGCTCGATTTCCCTTCCAAAAACAGGGATCGAAACACGCGGATAAGCTATCTTCCACACGTGGTGAAAACAAAACTACGAGTCCGAGTCCGTTTCGGCTGAAATTTTGACAGTAAGAAGAATGTACTAGACCATAGTAAATCTCTCTTCCGATACTAGCACCATCAGGCCCTGAGGCTAAGTACTTACCGGACCACCATCGTAAAAGAAAATAATGAAATGAATGTTCAAAACACGAAGGTGAAAAATGCAAACTGATATTTTCAGGATACAGAAATATTAAAGCTCAGTTTTTTTTCCCCAGCGTGTACAGGTTTCAAAACTTATGCGCGTGAGGCGTGACTGTACGATAATCATCCACATGTTTTCAAAAAAAAATAAAAATATTTTTTCGGAAATTTTTAAATACAGTATCATTTCAAATTCAAAGGAGCTTCTGTATATCATAAAATGTTGGTTAAAATCGTTAATGAAAAGTCGAAAAAACTGTTCCACGGCAGGTAACGTTAATAACATTTTTTGTTCCTAAAATTTCTTTGAACCAAAATGTAGTCCATGCCTATAATATCACACCTAATTTTATTCAATCCGTTTTCGAGATAAATAAGATTTTGCACAACGGCTGTAAGGCACGTGTATATGGCAAGTATACCTATATCTTTGGAACCACAGACATTTTCAATTACTCCTCTAGGGAATCACCGAAAACGTTTAAGTACCCAGTCTACAGAAAATAGCTCCAGCTGAATGGCTGTTCGTTCCGGTACAGGCATACTAAATACCAAAATATATTTTTAAGACAATGCAAAAAATAGTCTGCAAAACTGCAAGCTCAATTCATGTGGTATTATTAGGCGAACGTAATATTTGCTAGAAACCTTGAGAAAATTCAACACCTTGTATGGGCTCGTGATATTTTTCAATAAAGAAATGGGGCTCTAGTTCAAAGTTAATAATTGTTTCTTTGAATCCTTTTGTTGTGCTTTGATTTTCTTTATCACTGTTCGCTTTCGAATAAAAATAAAATGCACGACTGGGTCGCACGAACTTGCTCCTATGTAATAGACTAAGAATTTTAAATACGAATGTTATTTGAAAAAACTGTTCATAAGGATAAAATTAATTTTTTAAATTCTTTTAGTAGTAAGAGATAAAAACAGAATGCTATGCAAATATGAATTTATGCAGGAACAAAAATTATAAGTCGTTGTAGTGGTTTCTTACAAAAAAAAAAGCTTTTATATACAAACTTAAGAACAAATTTTTGTACGCCAATTTAAAGTTTTTATTATTGTTCGAATAAAAATTAAATTTGCAAAAAAAATATTGAGCCATTTCTGAGATATTGAATTTTCAAAAAAATAAAAAATAGATTTTTTTTTTCAAAAATTCAAAAAATATTTTATTTAAGGTTTTGAAATGCAATGTGTTCTAGACTTTTTAGAAGCTTCTCTATAAAATTTTTTATTAAGATCCGTTATGTGGATAATGAGAAATTCAAAATTCGAAAAAATGGTTCTATGGTAGGTACAAGCTGTAATATCTTAATTTCAAAATTTTTTTTATTAAATTAAAGATCGTAAAAATTAATTGAAAGAAAAAAAATCTTAGCAAAATTCTCGGAACCGTTTTCGAAAAAAATACGATTTTTGAAAACCATTTTTTTTAAATTTTTAGCATTTGTATGGTAGGTACCTTAATTTTTAGGTAAAATAAATTTTTTTTTTATCACATCCTGTAGATATTATTGAGAAACTTTTATTTATCGAGTTTAAAAAAAATCTAGCATGGGGTTCTCGAAATATTCAGTTTTGAAAAAAAAATTTTGAAGTTTTTTTTTTAAATCCAAAAAAATTTTTTTTGAAAATTTGAGTACACAATTCTATTTATGTTTTTGGGGAGCTTTAGCAGAAAAAAAATTATCAAAATCGGTTGTACCGTTCTTGAGAAAATCAAAAACAAAAAAAAGAGTTCCTTGGGGGGTACCCTCAATAACCATTTTTCGGAAAAATTTTTTCATCCAATACCTTTAATTAAATGAAATTTTTTTTTGTTTTTATTTTTAAAATCTGTCGAACAGTTTTTGAGAAAAAAAAATGTTTATAAAATTTCGAAAAAAAATCGTATGGCAGGTACCGTTATTTTTGGTCTTAAAAAATCAAATCAAAAAACATTGGGGGGTAAAAAATTAAAACCCATATCTACCAAGTTTGAAGAAAATCGGCCGAGCCGTTTAGCTGCAATCGAACGGACAGACAGACAGACAGACAGACAGAATTGCGAGACCCACTTTTTTAGTCTTCGCTATCATCGTAATATCAACTTTGATCAAAATCTCGAGTTCGATTTTTTTTACGAATGCATAACTTGCCTTATAGTACCTATAAGTCGCAAGTAAAAATCCTTTCGTGAATAAAATCCTTGTAAACAATTTATAACCAATCATTTTTTTCTATTCTTTTACTTGATTTACACAACTTTAAGTATTTATTTCTCACCAGTGTCATCAGTTAAAAAAATCAAAAACTTGCAGTTAAATTAAAATGTATTACCCAAAAATGTGCCACAAAATGTAGAAAATCAATGAAGTAGGCATATTAAAAAATAGATATTATATATATATGTAGGTTCAAGTGTGATTTTAAAGTGAGTGGTTTTACTATAATTCTTTTTCAGATCTTAAAGAGTTGCCATACAAATTTATTTAGTTAATCTAGTAGATCAGATATTAATTTTTTTTTTAATCTTCATTAGATCAATTGTTCTATAATTCGAAATGACATATCTCCATATCGTGCTCAATTATCTCGATGATTGTAATATTTTAGACTTTTTCGGAAACTTACCGCGTTATTTATTAGAAATATTTATTTATTTCTTCTTCCCGACGTTTCGAAGAAATTACACTCTTCGTAGTCTCGATGATTTTTCATTGTGCTGCACAAATGACACTTTCTTTATCGCGCTTTCACTTTATAAGAACAATTGAAACAACATTAGCATTTTGACTGGTGCTGTCTTTTAGTGCGGTGGAAACACCACATAAATCTCTTGCCTTAAATCACCGATTATCTTATGGTGAAAACGTAGTATAAGCTTCTTTTTTTGACATTCAGATTTCAGTGAAATCTTTTAAGTATCAACGGCCGCGTTCAGAATTCTATCCAAAGCTATCTGAATAGCTTTGTAATAATATAACCCCATCTAAAAACAGCTGATGACAAAACAGACTTTGGTAAAAAATAGATGTCAAGCTATCCTAAAAATGTTGGTATACAGAGCTATTCTATAAGAAACCTCAAAAACAGCTTATTACAAATCTGATTTGAGTTACTCGTATTTGGTGGAGTTGTTTTTTTTTCAGAAATAAATTAATTAATAATGAATGAATGAACAGATTTTCCTTTTTTAATATACACACACATGTATATTTATTGGAAAAAAAATAAATAAAACATATTGATTTGTGCACTAAATTTGCCGAAAAGAAAATATTTCTTTCTGCTTGTCAGCTGATTTTTGACACCAAACGTCGCCGTTCAGAAAACTAATGAAAACTTACCTATCCTAGTTAGCGTATCCAAGTGAATACTGAACGCGACCAATGACTTTTTAAACATTGCAAACATTTGGAAACATTTTAGGCCTGCATTTGAAAAATTATCCGACAGAAATTTGATTTGGACTTGACAAGTATGCGTTTCACATTGCTGCATGTCGTGCAGCCAAAATCAACACATTTTGGAAGTATAAAATAAAATGCAATCCGTCCATCACTAATGCAAAGGGCATTTGTTTAAAACATTGAATGAACCTGTAATGAAATCTAACACCAATTGTTTCGTAAGTAATCGAGATTTCAATCTATTGTGAACGCTTTTTGAGGAGCCTTTAAAATGCAAGCACGATGTACGCAATATTCCCAATGTAAACAGGCTCTTAAGCCTTTCGTAAAGTAATGTGCTACTCGAAACGTGCAACTGTAACGAAACCTATGTATACGTTAGACCTACGTTTTAGGTTTACCGTAACCGCCGCGCCACATGGCATATATTTTTACACATCAAAAAGTAGTTCAGTTTTTTATTCATCAACAGAGTTGTAAAAGAATGCAATATTATGGTATTGCATTCCGAAAAGTCCCACTCATTCAACTGATTCTTCGGGAATGCAATAGAATTTATCATCTCATTCTTTTAACTTCAGAAATCCATTCCCATTCTATTTTGAAGTCTTAAATAATGCAATCATCAAAAGCAGTCAAAAGACTTTAAAAAAAAAGAATGCATTCTTTTTTTTACTGCTTGCAGTCTTTGAAATCTTTGAAAAGACTTTTACATTCTTTGCAGTCTTAAAGTCGTTTGAATGCAATCAATGTATTGAAGTCTTTTTACTGCTTTAAAGTCTTATTACTAATTGAAGACTTTTCACTGCTTATGAAAGCCTTTCGACTACTGTGAAGCCGCGCTTAAAAGTTATAGATTTCAACAATTATTTTAAATATCCATTTAAAGATTAAAATTATGACAAAACTGTTCTGGTTTGGCAAAATTTTGATTTTAAGTGAAGATTTAAAATAATTGCTGAAGTGTGCTACTTTTAACCGACTTGAAAGCAGTTAAAAAGCTTTCAGCAGTATAAAGGATACAATCAATAAAAAGACTTCAAAGCAGTAAAAAGACTTCAATACATTGAAAAGACTTTAAGAATGCAAAGAATGTAAAAGACTTTTGAAAGACTTCAAAGACTGCAAGCAGTCCAAAAAGAATGCATTCTTTTGATTTGAATTCATTTGACTGTTTCAAATGATTTTTAAATAAAAGACTGCAAAATTGACTGGGACTTTAGTTTGAAAGTCACAGTACTGAGGTTAAATCAAAGGACTTAAAAAGAAGTCTTTCCATTCAATTGACCGCAATACTAAAAAGCTGCATTCTTTCACATCTCTGTTCATCAACAATCAAATGTGTAAAAAGGAGTGTTTAACAGAGAATCACCCATTTAGTCTTAAATCTATTTTGAAAATTTAAAATATTGTTTTTAAAAAAAGTATTGATTTAAAACAATTTTTTTTCGGAATTTGTTCCTCATTTCATTTTAAGCTAAAGGCAATAATATCTGACTGCAAAAGAATTCAGTAATGCAAAACTGTTTCTTATTTGTTGAGTAAAAACAATTTCTAATTCGTCCGTTAAAGTTTATTCTGTTTTATTTTATTTTTAATTGTTGATATTTTCAGTTCACTTAACCATTATAGTTCTATGAAATTTCGCACTTGCTAAAATGTGTCAAAACAATTGTTATATTTCAAAATCTGTTAAATGTTGTTTTTTAGCCTACACAACAATAAACGTTTTTCTTGGGGAGCCAAATTTTTTGGCTATCATTGTAGAACGAAGACTTTCTTTTTTTCTTTGAGTGAAGAATAAATGAAGTTCAAGCCTAGATTTACGGTAAGCCATCTCTCACGGAGATCCGCCATATTAAGAATCTTGAGTTGCTCCATATCTCGAGAATCGATTAGATTATATTAAACCGTCGAGTTGCAAAATCAAAGCTGTAGGTAATTAACTTACCTTTTTTGTTAAGAAATTTTACTTTTGAAGTTAAGTCGATTTTCCATTGGAGCTGATGGAAAATGAAACATTCTGAGACTTCCATGTTCCTCGATAAACTTACTTATATTTGTCATTTAAGCTTGAACTACAAAGGCTCTTAAATACTCCTAGTTGTTTGTTCCACATTTTTACTTAATAGCCCAGGACCAGGTTAATTGTCTAAGACTAATGGACTTTTAAGTTACCATTGCCATACACATAACATCTTTAAAAAATGTTCATATATCGTTTCAAACAAATATATACATACAAACATATGTATGTATTAACATATTTAAGAGAATTTTCTCAATCAAACTATTCATAACACAAATTCAAATCCAATCAGCGCTTAATAATTTTGTTTTCCAACCGATAACATGCCCAAACTTTGCTGCAATCTCTGATTAAATTTTAAACCAATTAATTATTTCTCTAAAGGGTGACCGCACAAGAAATCAGAAATAAGAAAAAGGCTGGTGGTCTGGAAGAACGGACAACCATTCCTATGTACCTATCCCAAAACTCCAGCCGAAAGAAAAGCATATCTCAAAAGCCACACACTTGCAAGTGACACTCCGCATTGCAAAACTTTTAATTTATGAAGATTAATAAAAACACCGGTCACGACCTGCATTAAGCTTACTTACGAATTCATTGTCTCCGCCCGACAAATACCACCGATTCCCAAAAACACACCAAACCGCATTCTCGAAAATCCATTTACATTGCACACAGAAGTAGAAGAGTCCTACCTTCCGAACCATACCCTTCTTTCATTGCATATAGCCAATAACAACATCAACAAAAAGTGAATTGGGGTGAGGTGGGGGCTACATGTCTTTCTGGCAATGGCATTTGCAAAACGGGAACAAACTATACACTACCAGTAGAACAGAAGCCCTGATGGCAGAACACATCACAGCCAGTGGCAATTAATTTCCATCGCAATTCAATGATTAAAATGGAGGTTTACTTAATCATTTTGCCAAAAACTTTTGCATCTGACAGTTTCATAATTAGGTATTCAAAATCTTTAATAATTCTCCAACCCGCCGCTGTGCCCCCACCCGGCTCTGTCCAATGCCGCAACCTCAATTTCTCTCTCTCTCAGTGATGTCTGCTGTGTTTTATACTCTCTTTCATGTTCATTTTGGGGGTTTGGCGTTGGGCGCCATTTATTGCGCCACATGCAAATCGGCTTTGGAGTGTATGAACTCTGTGGGGTGGGAGTTGCATGAGGATGAGACTCTACCCTTAACCCGCATTGCATGAGAGAGAAAGAGCGCATAGAGAAAAATAACCTTACTCACTTCCGTTCCGCATACGTCCGTAAATCGCTTCACAATTTTCAAGTTTTCACCAGCACACAAGACTCAGCAGTCTTTAGAGGAATCTCTTGGTATTGCTCGATTTCGTGCTATCAGCATACTGCTGCTGACGAATTAGGAGTAGGGGTAGTTGAATGGCACAGGGACATTTGAACATGAAAAATATTCAAACGAAATAATGAAAGTTTCTTTTCCTCAAAAGTTTCTATTGAAAGAATATTTGTATGGTATTCTGAAGTTCCTTATTCCCAATATATAGCAAAGAAGGAAAAACTGTGAAAACACAAGCCATAGAGAATAAGACTCTGCGGGAAGAAAAAATAAACGAGATGATTCCGTAATCAGTCAAAGGAGGTCGCTGCAGATGGCAGCATAATTACGACATGAGTTTCTATTCGCCGATGAAGCGAGTATACAATACTGCAATGATGATTTAAGAGAACAAACTGTTATTCAAGATATCCTTTTGGTATTCTTTTGGAAATGTTTCCATTTGGGATACTTCTGCAGCTGTGGTACTTGCGTGACATACTGACATGATAACAGAAATTGTCCTTTTCTATCTGAAAGACTTCCTGGATTACAGAGAAGATGTGGGCTTGGTTTTACAAAACAGGTGTCGTTGCTTTTATTATATCTTTTCTTGTGGTTACGAATATTATGTACATATTTGTACTAAACGGAAGCTGTAGGTTAAACAATGAGTGTATGTAATAATTCCAAGAATCTAGAAGATGTTATCTCAACTTGGAGTTACGTTTTAGTATTGGAGACCATTTTATTTACCCTGATGTGATTTAATTCATTAGATGATCCATTATAGGGTTGAAGGTGAAATTTTGTAAACTTTGTTTTAATAAAGGTTATTACCGAACTGTAGTCAAATCAGTTTTCTGTTACATGGTATGTTAAAAAACACTTCCATAAAGAGTTATAAATTGGTTGGAACTCTTCGACCTCCATCACTTCACCTATCACTTTTAATTACAATAAATTGCATGCCTGGGCGTACAGTGCCGAAAAATAAAGAAAAATAAAAAAAATATGTTTTTGAAATTTTGCATCGATACCAGTTTAACAATATCACGAATTGAATTACATAATTAGATTTTCCAAAAAAAACATACTAACCATAACCCGCCAAAAACCCATCTTGGCAATGTTAAGCTTTCAAACTTTTAAGGAGCTTTAGATTAAAATAACAGTTTTAGAGAAAATTGAAATCTATGAGAGGTGCCATTGAAAACCATTTTTTGGACAGCTTTTAAGAACGATTATCCAGTTTTTACTAAATAAATTTTTTTGATTTTTACTTCCGACTTATAATGTAGATACTATAAGGCAAGTTATGCATTCGTAAGAAAAATCGAACTCGAGATTTTGATCAAAGTTGACATTACGATGATAGCGAAGACCATAAAAGTGGGTCTCGCAATTCTGTCTGTCTGTCTATCTGTTCGACTACAGCTAAACGGCTCCGCTGATTTTTTTCAAACATGGTAGATATGGGTTTTAATTTTTGCCCCTGGATGTTTTTTTCTTTTTTTTTAAGCCCAAAAATAAGGGTACCTGCCATACGATTTATTTTCGAAATTTTATAAATATTTTTTTTCCTCGAAAACTGTCAGATTTTTTTAAGAAAAATTCAAAAAATTTCATTTAGTTAAACCTAGGTAATGGTTGAAAAAAAAATTCCAAAAAATTAATATTTTTGGTACCCCCCTTGGAACCATTTTTTTTTTTTATTTTCACAAAAACTGTACAACCGATTTTGATCATTTTTTTTTTGTGTTAAGGCTCCTCAGCAGTTTCAATATTATTGTGTATTCAAATTTTTGGATTTTTAAAAAAAATGTTAATATTTTTTTTTTGAAAACTCAATACATATTTCGAGAACCGGATGCTCGATTTTTTTAAAACTTGATAACTTAAAGTTTATTAAAATAATCTACAAGAAACAAAACTACCCTCCATGCAAATGTTAAAAATGGTTTTCGAAAATCGTATTTTCTTGAAAACGGTTCCGATAATTTTGCTTAATTTTTTTTCTTTCCATTAATTTTTAATAAAAAAAATTTAAAACAAGATATTACTGACTGTATCTTCCATAGAACGATTTTTTAAAAATTTGAATTTCTCATTATCGGCATAACATATTTTAATAAAAAATTTTAGAGAGAAGCTTCTAATAAAAATTTTAAAAACATTGCATTTCAAAACTTTAAGAAAAATATTTTTTTTTTAATTTTGAAAAAAAAAATCTATTTTTTTTTTTGAAAATTCAATATCTCGAAAACGGCTCAATATTTTTTTTGTAAATTTAATTTTGATTGGAACAATTATAAAAACTTTAAGTTGGCGTACCAAATTTTTTTCTTAAAAATGCTTTAAACATTTTTTATATAAAATCTTATTTTTTAAGAAACCACTACAAATACTTATAATTTTTGTTCTTGCATAAACCTATATTTGCTTGAATCACATGGCATCCTATTTTTACCTCCAACTAGTAAAGAAGTTGTTTTAGTCATTTAAAATTCTATACTATTATATAAAAGCGAAACCATTTTAAAGTTTGTAACGCACGATCTCAGAAAGTAGTCAACCGATTTATTTGAAATAAATTTTATTATTTTCTATATTGTTATAAGAGTGTTTATGGCTATATTTTTTTTTCATTAAATTTGTCAAACTTAAATATTATTAATTTTACATTTTTTGTCCATTTTTTTTCATTAGTTGACTTATACAACCACTCATATCTTTAAACCTATACAATAAGTCAATATTGTTGCGCAAATTTTAAGCCAAAATCAATTCTTAGTTACACATACAACCTGAGAAATAAATAAAAACAAATTATAAAATTATAAACTTTTTGAGTGTATTTTATCCAGGAATTAGATTTCATCACAATTACGAGGTCGCGAGGTCGCGAGGTCCAACATTTTTAATTTTCTTTTCTTCCCGTTCCAATACTCTCTCTCTCTCTTAATATCTGTTCCATTCAATAGTTACGTTTTTTCTCTTAGCTACCTACCTACATATTCAATTTTTCTGAATTGTATAGTTTATCTAACTAACCGACACACACACATTTTTTTTGTTTCTCTAATTCTATCGTCACATCGCTGAGCAATGTGGGGGTGGGCTCTTTTTACTTGCGATAAAGGTAATAGGTACTAACTAGTAACTATAGGGCAAGTTCTGCATTTGAAAAAAAAAAATTTAACTCGAGATTTTGATGATAGCGCAGACGAATAAAGTGGGTCCGACGATTCCGTCTGTTTGTCTGTATGCCTGTATTTCCGTATGTCTGTTTGTCTGTACCTCGATCTGAGCTATTTTTTTCAAACTCGGTACTTAAGGGTCTTCGGTGATTCCCTAGAGGAGAAATTGAAATTTTTAAAACCCGTAATGCATAATCTTATTTATCTCGAAAACGGCTCTATAGATTTTGATAAAAAAAATAGGTGTGATATTATGGACACGGAATACATTTTGGTAAAAAAAAATGTTTGGGGGAAATGTTATTAACGGTACCTGTCATAGAACGGTTTTTTTGATTTACGAATTTCTCATCAACAGCTCTAACGATTTTAACCAAAATTTGTATGCGTGAGCTTCTATACACTCGAAAAAATATAATCTAAATTTTTTTTTGAAAAAATAGTTTTTGATTTTTAAAAAAACTAATATAATTTTTTTTGACAATTCAATATCTAGAAAACGGATACACGTATAAATTTTTAAATTACGTTATAAAATGTATTTTATTGACTACTAATAACTTGCATATCAATTTTGTTTATACAAATTTTAAGGACAATTTAGTACACAAAAAACATGTGTCGGTGAGTCTGTATGTCTGTACCTCTTTCTCGAAGCCTTACCCACTAGCCCTATGTTCTTCAATCTCGGTAGTTAACGGTCTTCGGTGATTCTCTAGAGAAGAAATTGAAATTTTTTTTTAGCTCCAAAACTAACGGTACCCCGCATACACCCGTAATGCATAGTCTTATTTATCTCGAAACGGTGTGATATTATGGACATTGGACATGGACTACATTTTTGTCAAAAAAAAATTTGGGGCAAAATGTTATTAACGGTACCTGTCATAGAACCGTTTTTTTGATTTTTTGACTTTCTCATCAACAGCTCTAACGATTTTAACCAAAAATTTTCAACAGGAGCCCCCTTAAGTTTAAAATAATATTGTATATAAAAATATTCGAAAAAAAAAACTATTTCTAAAATCTATACTACCTAATACTTAAAATTTGGCATCCCAAATTTTGTTCTCGAAAAATTTCAAGGAAATTTGTCATATAAAAAATTACTTAAATATTAAAAAGATTAATCAGACGGCAATTCCATACATTTGAACATTTTTATCTCATTAAATCCATGTTTTATATTTATAAAATGTATTTTAAATTCCAAAGTACTTTTACATAAGGGCAAGTTTGTGCGATCCAGTCGTGCATTTTATTTTTTAAGTTAAGTACTTGAATACACCCAATAGCATTTTGAGTGACAACAATGGACATTCAATTGACTACAGTGCCGTGCACATGAACTATTCTTTAAAAGCGAAACCATTTTAAAGTTTGGGTTTAGTGATCTCAGAAAGTAGTCAACCCGTTTATTTGAAATAAATTTTATTATTTTCTATATAGTTTGGTTGTTTAATAATCTTTTATTGAGATAAAATTATCTGGTTTCCGAGGTTTATCAGAGTTTTCGCGTTTACATGAATACCCTTGGTATGAGCGTAGTATCGATACTAGGGTATTTTGCTTAGTATAGTCTTTTCCTTAGCGAAAACAGCTTCATTTTTCTAAAGTGAATAATAGTTTTACTTAAAATCATTGGCGCAAAATTTTAATTGAATTAGTACGATGCTAAAGCTGTTTTAGTATGATACTAGGTTAATACAACGAATTTGCAAATTTTAATCGGTTATAGCGTCATACTTTCTCTACCCTTTTATTAAAGTTATAATCATCGAATACCTACTTTATTTTTTTAGTATCGTGCTAGCTTCATATGACTCTTTGACATTTGCGAACATCAAAAAAGGTTCGTGTACTTACTTTTTTACACGAAATGTCATTGTTTTAAGTGTGTTCAGAAGCAATTTATTAAGAAAATTCTTTTAGTACGATACTAGTTAGAAAATGTTTAAAATTAAGAATAGGTTAGTAAACTACTATAAAGTTAGCAAATTGTTAAGTAGTATCATACTAATACCTTAATAATAGGCTGTTTAAAATTTTGCGCCATTGGCGCGAAATTGTAATTGAATTAGTACGATGCTAAAGCTGTTTTAGTATGATACTAGGTTAGAACAACGAATTTGCAAATTTTAATCAAATATAGCATCATACTTTCTCTACCCTTTTATTAAAGTTAAGATCATCGAATACCTACTTTATTTTTTTAGTATCGTGCTAGCTTCATATGACTCTTTGACATTTGCAAACATCAAAAAAGGTTTGTGTACGTACTTAAGAAATGTCATTGTTTTAGGTGTTAGAAAATGTTTAAAATTAAGAATGAGTTAGTAAACTACTATAAAGTTAACAAATTGTTAAGTAGTATCATACTAATACCTCAATAAAATAGGCTGTTTAAATTTGTTTAAATGATTTCTTAATATTTTTAAATTTGTGATTTCAAAATGGCAACAAATTTAAAAAAGGAAAGCTTCTGTGTTATGACCTTGGGTCATACAAGAAAATAAAATAGTTTTGAATTTACCAAATACTTTATTATTAACTTTATTAAAAAGACTATGCGGTTAAGCCGCCAAAATACAAGAGGAGAAGTCGTCCCGACAACAACGCAATCAATGAGTAACTAAAAAGAGCAGATGGCAATTACCCAGGGATGATCACTTGGTATTCCAGTGCTGCCTAAGCAATATAATTATCCTTGCTCTCAACACCTCCCTTACTTAAAAGAGGTCATAATCCTTCATCCAAATAGGGGTCTGAATATTTCTTCCTCTGGAAGACACCCTTTGAGCCTTTGAAGCTGAACTTGGTGAAGGAAATCCGTGTAACTCTGAAGTTTCTGAACTTGATTCCAACGCATCTTCGAAATTCTCTGATGAATCAAGGACTGTGTTGGTAGTTGGCTGCTCTTTGGCTTCAGAGAATCTAGACTTTATTTGGTTCGTATGTGAACGAATAAGTCTGTTCTTATTTTTATCGTTGACAAGAATATTGTAACCAACGGTTCCTATTTTTTCGATTATTGTGCCTGGAACCCAGTGATTCTTGTTTCTTCGATAAATTTTAGCGTATACCATTTCACCCACTAAGAAATTCCGTTTCTTAGCACCGTATTGTATGTTGAACTGACGATTCTGCTTTTCGTTTGTATAAATCGGCTTTTGTTGATTTGGTTTTAATAAATCCAGTGATGTACTTAACTTTCTGCCGATAAATGCTTCTGCTGGTGATTTGAACTCGGAAACATTGCGGTTTGGTGTGGATCGATATGTTTGCAAAAATGTTTGAAGGTTCTCTGAGCTGGTTCCCTCCTGCTTAAGTTTCTTAAGTGTTCTTTTAAGCGTATCTACAAACCGCTCTGCCTGTCCGTTGGACTGTGGGTGGTATGGGGCCGTTCGTAGATGCTGGATGCCTCGATTCTTCAAGAATCGTTGAAATTCAGAACTGGTGAATTGTGTACCATTATCTGAGACAAGCTGTTGACAATCACCGTAGCGAGAAAAGAAAGCCGTTAGTTTGTTGATTATGGTTGATGATGATAAGTTGGGTAGCTGCAAAACTTCCAACCATTTTGAGAAGGAGTCCACAATAAGAAAATAGTAGACACCCTCACAAGGTCCTGCGATGTCAATATGGACCCGTTCCATCGCAGAAGTTGTTATTGGCCATGACTGCAAGGTTGTTTTGACTGGAGACTTTGCTGCGAGAGCGCAAGCATGACATTGTTTAACAAAAAAAGTTACGTCTTTATCGATGTTGGGCCAATAAACATGGCATCTGGCAATGGTTTTCATCCTGTCTATGCCCGGATGACCTCGATGGAGCTGTTGCAGAATTCGCTTTTGAAAACAATCTGGAACTACGATACGGTCGTTAAACATCAAAACACCATCGATTACTGCTAGGCTCTCCCTTCTGCTGTAGTATGAAAACAATTCTGGTGAAGGGGGATATTTCTATCCGGAGTTCATAGACTCGATAATTGATTGAAGAATTTTGTTGCTCTTTGTAGCGTGCTGAACCATTTTGAAGTTGACAGGAAGCACTTTGATTGTTTCGAGCAAATGCGATGAAAAATTTTTTTCAAATCTCAAGCAAGCTATGACTGTTTCGTCTTCCAATTTTGATTTTGTGTCAATCAGACGTGATAGAACATCAGCAAAACCAAAATCATTTGTTGAGATGTACTGGATTTCAAAATCATACATCATTAAAATCAGTGCCCATCGCTGAAGTCTGTTTGCTGTGTACATTGGAATTCCCTTTTTACTACCAAAGATTGATAGGAGCGGCTTATGGTCAGTGAGAAGAAGAAATTTTCGACCAAAAATCATTCTATGAAATTTCTTCACGGCGAAAATGATTGCTGCGGCTTCCTTCTCGATCTGACTATACCTTGTCTCGGTTGGTGTCAAAGATCTAGCTGCATGAGCGATGACTTTTTCTGTTCCATCAGGAAAAATGTGCATGATACAGGCACCTAGCCCTACGTTGGATGCATCAGCTGCAACTTTTATCGGTATATTTGGATTGAAATGTGTAAGCAAAAGGTCTGATGCGAGAATGCTTTTAAATTTCAGAAACGATTGTTGGCATTCCTCTGACCATTCGAATTTAGCATCTTTCCGGAGCAAATTGTCCAATGGTGCTCGGATTTCTCGTATTTGCTTAACAAATTTGCCGTAATAGTTTACAGCCCCGAGGAAGGATCTGACCTCGGTTATGTTGGTTGGTGCTGGCATCGTGATTATCTTGTCAATTTTGGCTGGATCCGGACGTAAGCCATTTTTATCGACTATATGTCCAAGATATTTCACTTCTGGTACAAAAAATGAACATTTTTCGATTTTGATTTGAAAATTGTACTCCAAGAGACGTTGCATGACTGTGTTCAAGTTGTTCAAGTGGTCCTGCCAGTCCTCAAGATATTACTGACTGTATCTTCCATAGAACGATTTTTTAAAAATTTGAATTTCTCATTATCGGCATAACATATTTTAATAAAAAATTTTAGAGAGAAGCTTCTAATAAAAATTTTAAAAACATTGCATTTCAAAACTTTAAGAAAAATATTTTTTTTTTAATTTTGAAAAAAAAATCTATTTTTTTTTTTGAAAATTCAATATCTCGAAAACGGCTCAATATTTTTTTTGTAAATTTAATTTTGATTGGAACAATTATAAAAACTTTAAGTTGGCGTACCAAATTTTTTTCTTAAAAATGCTTTAAACATTTTTTATATAAAATCTTATTTTTTAAGAAACCACTACAAATACTTATAATTTTTGTTCTTGCATAAACCTATATTTGCTTGAATCACATGGCATCCTATTTTTACCTCCAACTAGTAAAGAAGTTGTTTTAGTCATTTAAAATTCTATACTATTATATAAAAGCGAAACCATTTTAAAGTTTGTAACGCACGATCTCAGAAAGTAGTCAACCGATTTATTTGAAATAAATTTTATTATTTTCTATATTGTTATAAGAGTGTTTATGGCTATATTTTTTTTTCATTAAATTTGTCAAACTTAAATATTATTAATTTTACATTTTTTGTCCATTTTTTTTCATTAGTTGACTTATACAACCACTCATATCTTTAAACCTATACAATAAGTCAATATTGTTGCGCAAATTTTAAGCCAAAATCAATTCTTAGTTACACATACAACCTGAGAAATAAATAAAAACAAATTATAAAATTATAAACTTTTTGAGTGTATTTTATCCAGGAATTAGATTTCATCACAATTACGAGGTCGCGAGGTCGCGAGGTCCAACATTTTTAATTTTCTTTTCTTCCCGTTCCCATACTCTCTCTCTCTCTTAATATCTGTTCCATTCAATAGTTACGTTTTTTCTCTTAGCTACCTACCTACATATTCAATTTTTCTGAATTGTATAGTTTATCTAACTAACCGACACACACACATTTTTTTTGTTTCTCTAATTCTATCGTCACATCGCTGAGCAATGTGGGGGTGGGCTCTTTTTACTTGCGATAAAGGTAATAGGTACTAACTAGTAACTATAGGGCAAGTTCTGCATTTGAAAAAAAAAAATTTAACTCGAGATTTTGATGATAGCGCAGACGAATAAAGTGGGTCCGACGATTCCGTCTGTTTGTCTGTATGCCTGTATTTCCGTATGTCTGTTTGTCTGTACCTCGATCTGAGCTATTTTTTTCAAACTCGGTACTTAAGGGTCTTCGGTGATTCCCTAGAGGAGAAATTGAAATTTTTAAAACCCGTAATGCATAATCTTATTTATCTCGAAAACGGCTCTATAGATTTTGATAAAAAAAATAGGTGTGATATTATGGACACGGAATACATTTTGGTAAAAAAAAATGTTTGGGGGGAAATGTTATTAACGGTACCTGTCATAGAACGGTTTTTTTGATTTACGAATTTCTCATCAACAGCTCTAACGATTTTAACCAAAATTTTTATGCGTGAGCTTCTAT
Source organism: Chrysotoxum bicinctum (assembly GCA_911387755.1). NCBI lineage: Eukaryota > Metazoa > Arthropoda > Insecta > Diptera > Syrphidae > Chrysotoxum > Chrysotoxum bicinctum. Next base: position 81,259,788 of record OU426990.1, read on the forward strand.
ACACTCGAAAAAATATAATCTAAATTTTTTTTTTGAAAAAATAGTTTTTTGATTTTTAAAAAAACTAATATAATTTTTTTTGACAATTCAGTATCTAGAAAACGGATACACGTATAAATTTTTAAATTACGTTATAAAATGTATTTTATTGACTACTAATAACTTGCATATCAATTTTGTTTATACAAATTTTAAGGACAATTTAGTACACAAAAAACATGTGTCGGTGAGTCTGTATGTCTGTACCTCTTTCTCGAAGCCTTACCCACTAGCCCTATGTTCTTCAATCTCGGTAGTTAACGGTCTTCGGTGATTCTCTAGAGAAGAAATTGAAATTTTTTTTTAGCTCCAAAACTAACGGTACCCCGCATACACCCGTAATGCATAGTCTTATTTATCTCGAAACGGTGTGATATTATGGACATTGGACATGGACTACATTTTTGTCAAAAAAAAATTTGGGGCAAAATGTTATTAACGGTACCTGTCATAGAACCGTTTTTTTGATTTTTTGACTTTCTCATCAACAGCTCTAACGATTTTAACCAAAAATTTTCAACAGGAGCCCCCTTAAGTTTAAAATAATATTGTATATAAAAATATTCGAAAAAAAAACTATTTCTAAAATCTATACTACCTAATACTTAAAATTTGGCATCCCAAATTTTGTTCTCGAAAAATTTCAAGGAAATTTGTCATATAAAAAATTACTTAAATATTAAAAAGATTAATCAGACGGCAATTCCATACATTTGAACATTTTTATCTCATTAAATCCATGTTTTATATTTATAAAATGTATTTTAAATTCCAAAGTACTTTTACATAAGGGCAAGTTTGTGCGATCCAGTCGTGCATTTTATTTTTTAAGTTAAGTACTTGAATACACCCAATAGCATTTTGAGTGACAACAATGGACATTCAATTGACTACAGTGCCGTGCACATGAACTATTCTTTAAAAGCGAAACCATTTTAAAGTTTGGGTTTAGTGATCTCAGAAAGTAGTCAACCCGTTTATTTGAAATAAATTTTATTATTTTCTATATAGTTTGGTTGTTTAATAATCTTTTATTGAAACACAATTTTTATTAAGTTTTAAGTATACTTTATTTTTAAACAATTAGAGAAACAACAAGTCCACAAAACGAATGATAAGAGTCGACTGCTTTCTTATGGACTAAAAAAGACTAGCATACAAGCTGGACTTACGATAAACATAAATACGATACTACGATTGATCTCTCCAGCATTATCTTCTCAAAAAGATAATATTGGAGAGAACAAATAAGTTCTTAATTTTTAGTACACTCTTAATGTATGAAGCTCATACGATAAGAAGTGTTGAAAATGTAAACTCTTATACTTAATGGGTGAAAGTCAGGTGGTTGAGAGAACATAAATACTCGTACTATCCATTATATATCCCCCAATAAGTATTTTTGGTCTCCAAAAATTTAAAAAATATAAACATAATTTTTCAGTTCTTCAAATAATCTTTTAAATACATTTTTTTTTTGTTACTTTCCTTTAAATATAACAAACAATTTATTTTAATTCGTTTTGTTTTTTATACTTCAACATTGTGTTTTTTTTTTTTTGTAATTATTTACAATTTTAAAATACTTAGTATTTTCGAAATTTCCAATTTTTTTTTTTCAGTTATTAAATTTGATTTCACAATTTAAATTTGCGATTTTCTTATTATAAACTAATTTTTGTTTTCACACTATTACATTTTTTGTTAAATAAATTTTTGTTTATTTTTTTCATTTAATTGACTAAATAATTTTAATACTTATAAATAAACAAGAGTGTACAATTAACAAGAGTATACAAGCTTTATACAAAATATTTTCGTTTTGTTGTTATTAAATGTATTATTTAGTTCACAATCAAAAAAAAATTTTTTTTTTTTTAATTTTTTCCTTCCAAATTTTGATTTCTTAATAAGATTGAACATTTGCATGAAAATAATCTTTTTTTTTTTTTTTTAATTTTACATCTTTTTTTTCAATTATATAATAAGGTCATTGCCAATTTTTCTTTGTGAACATTCCAGCACCTAACTATTCTTTTTCGGTAATAAACACCCTAACAGACTAACATAGTGTAAACTAATAATCAAAAAAGAAAAAAGTACTAGAAGAATAATTATAGTGCAACCATGAACGCACACCAATATGTCATTTCAGTCATGCTGTCACCATGTCAATTCAATAGTCAAAATGTGAATATTATAAAAACAACAATGGTGGAAGGAAATCCAAAAGTGCAAGGAAGACAATTATAATTAACCGTTGTAATTTTAAACAAATTGTTGGATATCAATGCATGTAGTTTTTCAAATGAAATAAGTAATTTACTGAAGAAAAATGGTTATAATATGACCCACAAAGGGAATATGAAGCAAAGTGAACACTAACAAAAAATTTAACGCGGTATGTTCAAAAATATTATAAATTTTGGTGTTTATATTTGCGCTTTAATTGTTTTTTATGGTATTTGATATTTCGTTTAGTTGATTTATCAACAACGTAGTTACCATCTTCTTCAAAGTTGTAAAGTTTTTTATATTTTGGCTTATTTTTGAAAACTGTTCTATTCCTTACTATGTTCTTACATTGATTTTGATTGTGTTCTACATTTTGATTAATTTTATTAATTCTGATTACTTTTTCGTCTTGAAATTTTTTTGCTAGGGATTCAATGTCTTCTTTGGTCAAATTTTTAGAAATAAAATCCAACGGCCTTAATTTGGTCGTGGAATGGATTGTATTGTTGTAGATTGAAATTATTTTAAAGATTTTTTCATCCAACTCGGAATTATCTTTAGCTACATTCATAATTCTGAGATGTTCATTTAGTGTACCATGTAACCTCTCAACATCCGCATTACCAGTCTTCAAAGATGCCGTAGTTTTGTGGAAGGCAATTTTGTTTTCCTTCAGAAACTGTTCCACGGCTGAGTGCAAGATGCAAGTATCTCCATCTGAGACTATTTTACTTGGCTTTCCAAGAAATTGGATTCGTTGTTTGATTGCACTCAGGATAGCAATCCAATTTCTGTCTTGCAAGGGATGAACAGTGGCATATTTTGAAAATTTGTCAATAGTTGTAAGGTACATTTTCCCTCGTTCGGGAAACCAAATGTCCATATGGATTATGTCGTTAAAGTGTGTAGGTGTTTCTGATATCTGCATTTGAATCTTTGGTGGTTGTCGATCATGTTTCGCAAGATTGCAAATTTCACAATTGTTGATGAACTTTTGTATCTCGAGTTGCAATTTTGGAAAGAAATACAAAACTTTCAGCTCCATGAACATTTCGTTTATACCGCGGTGGTTCTTACTCATGTGTTCGTTTTTTATTATTGTTATCATTTCATTTCTGTCTAAGATATCTTTTAACTTGCAACTTGATTTTAATATTTTTAGGTTTTTATTCATTGAAAAGTACTTGACGTAAAGATCTTGAAAAAGTAAAAACAAAGGCAAATCTTCGCAATAAATGCAGATGAGTCCTTTTGTAATGAGAAGTCTTTTCATGATTTCTAACAAATCGCTACTATCTTTCTTAATTTGAACCAGGTTATGAACTTTTTTATGCACAATTTTCATTGAAACCTTTTCGTTAGCACCATAAAACATATAAATTTGATTTTTAAAAAGATTTACGGGCTTGTCAGTTATATAAAAATGACGAGTTTCGTCTTCCATTGCGCTATGGATGGTGGCATCGGTGGACATAACTTCTTCGTTATGAGGACTGGCCAAAGGAACTTGTGAATTGACTTCTTTGTCATCACACTCGTCACTCGAAACCATTTCATTATTGAAAAGGTCAACTAAATTTATATGGAAGTTATCTTCCGACATTTCTTCCGTTTCAATTTTGTCAACGTATCTACTCAGCCCATCTGCTACGCAATTTTCTTTCCCTTTTAGGTACTCGATTTCAAAATCATATTCATTGAGCATAATTTTCCACCGTTGGAGTTTCATGTTTGGCTCCTTTATTCCACCGAGCCAAACAAGGGGCTTGTGGTCTGTTTGCACAACAAATTTTCTGCCGTACAAATAGGTCCTAAAATATTTTACGGACCATACAACAGCAAGCAGCTCTTTTTCTATGGTGGAATAATTAAGCTCGTGTTTATTCAACGTACGTGAAGCATAACAGATAGGGTGGTTGTCCTGGCTAAGCACAGCACCTAGAGCATAACCTGATGCGTCTGTGGTAAGAATAAATTTCTTACTAAAATCGGGGCTTCTCAATATTGGATCGGAGGTAAGTAAAATTTTTAGGGTTTTAAACGAATTTATGTATTGTGGATCTTTAGTGTTTATTCTTTGAGACTTTTTCAAGTATTTTATCATAGGATACGCTACTTTTGCGTAATCCTTGATGAATTTTCGGTAATAACCTGTTATACCGAGAAATTGTTTAATACCTGTTATAGTAGATGGCAATTTCATTTCCGTAATGGATTTTACTTTATTCTGATTTGGTTTTATACCATTATTTACTATAACATGACCTAAGTAATTGGTTGACAGGTTTGCGAAAAGACATTTATTTATTTGAATCTTCAAGTTACTTTCTTTAAGTTTTTGAAAAATTTTTTGAGTGACTGTATATGTTCCTCAAAACTTGTAGAGAATACGAGAATGTCATCTAAGTAGACGACACAAATCTTGTTAATAAATTCTCTTAAGACATGGTTCATAAGCCTCTGGAATGTCGCTGGAGCATTCTTTAGTCCAAACGGCATCCTCAGAAACTCATAATGCCCATTCTTTGTTGAAAAGGCAGTTTTCGCCCTATCGCGTGGGTCCACTTCGATTTGATGGAAACCCTTTACAAGGTCGATAGTCGAAAAATAGTTGCACTTTCCAAGTTTGTCGAAAAGGTCATCGATATTTGGCATAGGAAATCTATCCTCCACTGTCTGACTGTTTAACTTTCTGTAATCGATTACAATTCGCCATTGTTTTTGTCCGTACCTATCGTCCTTTTTTGGGACTACCCAAATGGGCGAATTGTAGGGACTACTGCTGGGTACGATTATTTTCTGTTGCAACATTTCAGAGATTTGTTTATCTACCTCGTCTGAATGGATTTCCGGATAACGATATAATTTGCTGTATATAGGGATGTCATTGTTCGTAATGATTTGGTGTCTTATTTCGTTTGTGAACGATAGAGGATCACCTTCTTTATAAATGATTGATTTAAAGGAATTTAACAAGGATTTAAGTTTTGAAGCATCATCGTTGCTTAAATGATTCGCGAAAAGATTATTGGGAATTTCAGATATGAACGTTTCGCTACAAAAGAGACTCAAAACTTCTTCGTTTTGGCGTACAAGATTCGCATATAATTCTTCCTCATCATTGAAATATATAGGAATGGTTGCATTATCTGTGATGAGAGATCTTGTCTTATAATTTATTATTGGGTTAAGACCGACAAGAATATTGTTTCCAATTAATCCGTCGAAATGGTCATGAAATTGATATTCTAAAAAGTTTACATAATAATTGTTTTCGTTAAATTCGTTGAATAGGGGGATTCTTAATTCAACGTTTGTATTGACATTGCGGCCAAGTACTTTTAAAATGCGATTTTTAGATGGAATTTTCCATTTTGGGTTGCATACATTTTTGTTCATTAAGCTGTACTCTGCGCCGCAGTCAATAATTAACTTTAAGGGTCGTATTTGGGTTTTAATTATTATATAGGGTAATTTTTTTCCCGATGTGTAGAAAAATTTTGACCGTTCTGGTCGTTTCCGTTACTACCCTCATTTAATGTTATATCCATGTGTTCATAAGCAGTGTTATGAAATCTATTCCTATTTGACCTTCGCGATTGACTACTTTGTGAAAAATTATTATTATTGACAGTTTGACCACTTCTGGAGTTACTTTGGTTTTGTTGAGATGTAGTATTATTATTTTGCCTATTTTGGTTTTGTTGAAATGAAATGTTATTGTTTTGTCTACTTTGATTACTTTGCGTATTGGATTGATAGAAGGACCTATTATTGCTATTATTGCTTCTGTTATTTGTAAAAAAGTTGTTTTGTCTACTAGATGAAGTATTATTTTCTTGTCTTGAATTGAAATTTCGATTACGGCTTTCTTGTCGTAAACTTTGAGAGTAACTTTGAGACGAATTAGGTCCATAAGCTTGGTGATCAAGTTCGAGGACCACCTGATAGGCATCGTTAAGCGTTTTCGGATTTCGGCTAAGCACTATTGATTTTGTGGGCTCTGGAAGATTATGTTTAAAAGATTCAAGAGCTATTCTTTTATTAGACTCGATTAATGTAGGGTCATTTTGATTTTTTAATAAAAGAGAGTTATTAATTCTACTGAGTAAATTATTGATGTGATTGTAATAGTCTTCAATGTTTGTTATTACACGTGCAGTGCGAATTAAATCAATTAAAGTGTTAGTTGACTTCCTTTCTCCAAAGCTATTTTTTAAAATTTGCTTAATTTGTTCCCAATCTCCTATTCTCCCATGGTTCTGAATCTCAACTCTAGCTTTACCTACAATTTTATCCCTAATAAAACCTGAAAGAATAGTTAAGGAATTACTGTCAAAAGTTGACAAAATAGGTACCAAAGAGTCAATTCTGTCTAAAAAATAAACAAGGCAACTGGAATTTCCGTTGAATTCTGGGATTTTACTAATAAGATCTATAACTACCTTAAACTTATCAGCATCATTTAGGGCTTCCATGTTGAATTTGTTGACGGGTGTTGTTCCTCTTCTAGGACAGAGTAGCTTAAAGTTGTTTAATTTTGTATTTGTTGTTTATTTGAGTAGATTTTTATTGATGATTCACTTCCGTTGTTTTTTTTTATTGTCCAATGTCTTTTGTATTGTTTTATTTTCGATTTAAGTTAAAGTGGCTTTACTTTTATTTTATAGGTTGGTAAATTTTGTTTTGTTTTTATATTTCTTACAATATTTTATTCGTATAGTGGTTACACGTATTGTTACTTTTAAGATAAGCTTTTTCTCAAGTTTATTGCTAATGCATAGATTTCAATTGGTTTTGAAAACTTGGTTTTAAAGTTTTATTAAACTTGGTTCGATAGAGTACCCACAAGTTGTACCTATTTTACTATTTTATTGTCAAAAGCTTTTTTGTGGCTTGGTTTGATAAATTTGTTTTCGAACTATTTGTCCACGAAAAGCTTTGCGGTTGGAAACATACATAACGGGTTGATTTGAGTCTGTTAAAGATTACCGCGTCTTTTGATGAATGTACTTAATGGTGACTGTACTTATGGTTTGAGTTATGGTTTTAAGGTTGTTTTTAGTTTGTTAATAAATTTTTTTTTTTTTTTTAATTCACTTAAACTTTTGTTTTTCTTATCACCTATGTATGTTTATAGGAACTTTCAATTTAAACAAGTTTTACTTATTTTGTTTAATGTTTGCACAAAATTTGTCTTTTTTTTTTTTTTACTTTATAATTTCGTTTTTTTCTGAGGACGCAGTAAATTTTAATTCAACCCGACTTTAACCGACTGCGCCAGTTTGGTTGTTTAATAATCTTTTATTGAAACACAATTTTTATTAAGTTTTAAGTATACTTTATTTTTAAACAATTAGAGAAACAACAAGTCCACAAAACGAATGATAAGAGTCGACTGCTTTCTTATGGACTAAAAAAGACTAGCATACAAGCTGGACTTACGATAAACATAAATACGATACTACGATTGATCTCTCCAGCATTATCTTCTCAAAAAGATAATATTGGAGAGAACAAATAAGTTCTTAATTTTTAGTACACTCTTAATGTATGAAGCTCATACGATAAGAAGTGTTGAAAATGTAAACTCTTATACTTAATGGGTGAAAGTCAGGTGGTTGAGAGAACATAAATACTCGTACTATCCATTATATATCATTATGTGACAATATTGTTATATTTATAATATGCACAAACATGAACAAGCTCTTTTTTTCAAGTGTGAAAGAGAATCTAATTCGACACGGTATGTTATACATATAAACTTAAATTAATATTATTGTAGAAAATATGCTCAGTCCCATTGAGAAATGTTTTCATATGCTAATATTAATATTAAGAAAATATTCGTAGTTACAATTTGCGAAGCAACGCGAGCACGGGTCGGCTAGTATTTGTTTTTGAGAACAAAAAAATATTTTCTTAAAATTTCGAGAAAAAAATTGTATGGACCATTATTTTTGGATTTAAAAAAAAAATGTGGTGGGGGGTAAAATTTGAAAATGATATCTACCAAGTTTAAAGAAAATTTGCTGAGTCATTTAGGCTGTAGTCAAACAGACAGTCTAATCTATCATATTAATGTCAAGTCTGATAAAAACCTCGAGTTCGATTTTTTTACCAATGCAAAAGCTTGACAAGTAAAAATGGTTAGTGGGGTAAGGACAAAAAATGCATAATCTTATTTTAGAAATCCTTTTTGTTGGAGAGGTATTATTTTGATGTGAAGGGGTTTCCTATACTTAAATTTGAATAAAACAAACTTTGAGGGGACAGTTTAGAAGCCCATGTATTAGATTTATGTATATGGAACATAATATCATTGCGCTGGATGGCGCGCATCCGAAACATCCAATTTTCCATAACTCTGGCGCATAAATAGTGCTGAATTTGACCAATGGCATTAATTGTGTTGGTTATCACGGAAGTGGTGGTTTGTGATTTTGTTAAAAATGGAACCACTGATTTTGATTTATTTTTTTAAGTTCAAGTTTGAAAAGTATTTTGGATTGATTGATTGATTACAAAAAAATTCAAATTCGTTTTTGAAAATTTGGTATCTCGTAAAAAATTCATTAATTGTTCTTTGGAAATTTAATTTGCAGAATAATAAAAACTTAAAAAAATACCTTTTCAATCCCCGGGAAAATTGTTGGCGTTCGCCTTCCGGAAATTCCGGAGGAATGTTTGCACTAAGACATTTCTTCTTTTCCCTGGGCATCAGGCTGAGGGAGAATTACCCTGATGGAAGCAAGGGTGGAGTCTATAGCCCTATAGCCCAATTAAGGCCGAACTACTTTTTGAAAACATATTTAAGTTGAATACATAATGTATATATATGTACATACATTTATGTAGTTGTTCATCTGTGACTGCCCATTCTGGGTGCCTTTCCGACCACGTATAGCTAGCTATTCAGTTGTGATAAAATAAAAAACTTCAGATACGGACGGATTAATAGTTGAAAAACAAAGGAATCGCAACAAGGACATAACGAACTTCGGATCTATGGAATAGCCGTTAGAGAAATATTTTCTTCAATATAAAACTATTTCGGCTAACCACAGAACATTTCTTCACTTTGACTCAGGTCAGTTTTCTAATGTTAATCTTTTGTACACATGTATTTTGTTAACGATAGCACCTTTTGAAAAAATAAATAAGAGGCCATCACGACTTGTAGAAACCTAGTGACTTACAATTCTCGACCAATCCTGTATGAGTGTAGCAGGAATAGATGGGACCTACAATTTTCTGCCGATTCTGACCGGATAATTTTTTTTTTTTTTTTTTTTTATAATTCAATAATTCACTCGCGCTCAAGGGTATGTTACAAGACCCTTATAATGTTTTAAACACAGCACGGGCGAGGGGGAATTTAGGAGGGGAGAGAAAGGAGGTGTCGTTGAACATTGGTTTTTAATGTTTGCAAATTGAAATGGCAGGGGAAAACTGTGCCGGGTAAGTTATTCCATAATCGTGTTGTGCGACTAAAAAACGAATCTCTATATTTGACGGTACGACCAAAGTTAGGCTCAAGGGTGAACTGATGAGCATTCCTAGCGAAGCGGGTACCACGGGTGAGTTGATAAAGGGGAGGAATGCAACTGGCTACTTCGAGTGGGCATTGCTTGAGAAAGAAGCAAGCGATAAAACAGGGAAATGCATGACACATTCCGACGGTGTTCAAGAGATGGGAATGAATCCATGATAGCTCTGTTTCCAATCAGTTTTAACGCTCTGTTCTGAATTCTATCCAATAAATGGAGAGAAAATTGAGCAGCGCCTGCCCAAAGGTGTGAGTCATACTCGAGTTTTGGACCTATAAACGCCTTATAAATGGTAGCCAGATCAGAAGGAGAGACAAATTTCGTACATCGATATAGAAATCCTAAGCATTTAGCAGCATTCTTGGCGGTCTCGAGTATGTGATCATTCCAACGAAGATCGTCGTTAACACACATACCGAGTACTGAGAGCTTTTCGGTTTCTTCGATGCAAGTGCCATTTAAGGAGAATGCCATAGGGGATATATTTTGCTTTAACGACAATAGACAGCATTGAGTTTTCGAAGCATTAAACTCCACACGGTGTTTTTTACCCCATTTAACAATGCTGTAAAGATGGGGGTTTAAAGAGCTTATCATACGATACCGTTGCAATTCCACTTCGGAAGGAGATGGACGTGAATTTGGGAACGAGTATGAAAAGCTGAGTGTAGAGTCGTCGGCAAAGCAATGAAGCGGATAAGAAGTTTCAGACAAGAGATCATTTATAAAAATGAGGAAGAGAGTCGGAGACAAAACGGAGCCCTGGGGAACACCAGCATTTATTTTTTGAAGATCAGACTTAAAACCGTCCAAAACAACATGTATTGAACGATCTAAAAGGTCATTTCTAATCCAACGAATAAGGGTTTCGTTGATGCCAAATGCACGCATTTTCGATAAGAGAGCCTGGTGCCAAACTCTATCAAATACCTTAGAAATATCAAGCGCAATAATCTTACTTTCTCCAAAACAATGTAAAGATCTGTTCCACTCTTCGGTGAGATATGCTTCTTTACAGCTTGTATCGAACCAAGACTTTTCTTTAGACTTTATACTCTTAATTCTGTAAGGAATAAACGTACGCATTCCAAGAAAAGTCACTTCTGTGATCATATCAGCACTGGCATCAACGTCACTATCGAGGAAACATAGTGACCAGTTAAAAATTCTAAAAAAGTTTTTCAGACCGTCCCAGTTGGCTTTCTCGTATTGCCAAAGGGTCCTAGTGGGATGCTTTTCTTTAACTGGATGTATGGGACACGAGAAATTGGCGGATATTACACAATGGTCCGAAGTGCCGAATGGAGATTTTACCGTTATGGTATACTTATCAGAGTTAGAAGTAAGAAACAAATCAAGAGTGTGAGCGTTTTGCCCAGCAACATCTGGTATTTGGGAGGGCTCATCTACCAGCTGAGTAAGGTGGTGCATCTCAGCAAAGATCTCAACATATCTTCCTTCGGGTGTTGTCTGTCCTGAATGGCGGAGCCAATTTGAATTGTGTACATTGAAGTCGCCCACAATAACAACTTCAGTATGAGGGTACAGGGAAACAATTCGGGAAATGAAATCAGACAGCGCATCAAACTCATTAAGGGTTGCATTGCTGTCCAGATTCGGACTCCTATAAATAAAACAATAGTGGATGATGTGCTTGCGGACAGTAAATTTGAGCCACATGAAATTAAAGTTCGTATTAGAACAATGTCCGTATTGAGGAAGACTCTGGCAAGCAACATCATGTCTAACGTAGACTAAAAGGTCGTGATGGCGAAAGAGTAAAGGCATTAGGTTATAGCCAGGTAGGCTAAATTCTGAAAGATCAGTATTTGCACCAACCTGTGTTTCACCTAATGCCAAAACTGCTGGTCTGTACTTAACAGAATGGCCGTACACGTCAAAGAAATTTCTTCTTAGCCCACGAATATTGGTAAACACAACACAAAAATCACTCACCATGTCAAAAATCACAAACACCCAAAACACAACTCTGACGATCTAAATTCAACCGTGAAGTGTATGTCCAATGGATTAAAATCAAAATACAAACCGTTCTAGGTGTTATGCCCATAGAACGCTTTGTACCTGAAATCAATCTAGACATACAAACACAATCGAATTATACATCAGATGTCACTTAACTATCCATTACAAGAATCATGCGATAAGCATCACAAGAGATATGCAATGGATAGCAAGCGACAGTTACTTCAAGGCAAGTGGATAAGTCGGAGATGGTGACGGAGAGAGCGCGCCGTTAACTGGTGTGATGTTTATGCCAAATGGTTTAAGTAATTTTTTTTTTGTTTTTATTTATTTATTTATTTATTTATTTACAATATCCATCAAGTACATAAACTTTAATAGATTAAACAATAGGTTTATATAATAATAAAATTGAATAATTTAACAAATAATATATCCTTAAAAATTATTAAAAATCAAATTCTTACATGTAAATCTTGTTATATTAAAATCGATTACGTCCTCATATTTATTATAATTTAACGAAGACATAGTAATTGGATCATTAAAACCATAGTTTGTTCTATGTGCTGGAATGTGTAGAAAATCACCTGTTCTAGGCCTAAGCTGTCGAATAGGAGCGTATAATTTAAATAAAGAAAGTAATTCTGAACATTGAATGTGGCAGGTCAAAACATCATGTTTTATTGATGTTGTTTGTATTATTTTTTTTTTCCGTTTGTAATATATTTTTTTGTGGCTTTGTAAGGGCGCACTACGGAACTTATCGCACTCGCGACCGCCTGATACGAGCGGTGGATCGACACGGATAATGAGCAGAACTTTTTATAACAAGAGACAATCATGGAGGATTCGTCACTCCCTCGCATGAGGCAGTACACCCCTGCTCTTTTATCCAAATTGTACGCATATTTGGGCTATTAAGGGCTTAAAGAAAAGGACAACGACGCGACGAGAAGCTTTACAATTATTTTACTTGTTATCTTTTTGGACACAATGTAGCTCATTTCATTTCAATTCAAGGAAAAAACATCAGTTTTCTAAAATTTGCCCTTTTTCAAATCTGGGGGTCGTATTACAGCATTTTATTTCACTAAGTGATGGAAAATAAAATCACAACAAAAAATTTCACTTCCTTCCAGCAGCATCAGTCCTGTTTTGAATCAACCTAAACTGATATTTTATGTTCTTTAAACGTACCCCATTGACATTCCAAACTCAACAAAACGCTCACAATTAGCCGTCACATTTACATTTTTACATCACCACTTCGTTTTTATAAATCAGGATTTCAATCACCCGTTTGTCGCTGCAAACAGCCATGTTTATGTATTTTCACCGGAGATGTTTTATATCGACAAGGACATACCTACCACATCTATCGGCATGTTTTCATTAAAGGCCCCTTTTAGCCATACGCAAGCCAAACTGCACAAGTGCACACACACACATGTACCTAAAACGCTTAAAAACGAAAAGCCCTAAATTGTGGCATAGTCACTATAGCCAATAACCAAAAACGAAGCTACACAAGTTGTGATCCTGCGGTCTATATATATTTTTAGCAGCCATACCGACCGAAGGGTTGCGTCACTGCCAAAATTGCATGTTATTCGATTACCAGCATGACCAAAGTGCATTGATGTTCCCAAAAAGTACAAAAAAAAACACGAAACAAGGGCAGAGCCATGTTCTGCCAAAAGTCGCGGAAAACACCCGATTGCGACATCGAAATAAAATAAAATCACACTATAACCATAACGCTGAGGAATAAACTGTCTGAAGGAAAGGATGAGGCTCAGCAGTTTTCGAATCGTTATAACAAATAAAATCATCATTCCCGGCAATCAACACTTGGGCCTGATACTTCCTCTCTATGTAGGTATATCTGTACAACCCTTTAGCTTTATATGGCAATATAGATGATTACTATGGATTACTTTACCAACAACCCCTCGACTGCTATAGGTAAAAGAAGACTGTGTGCGCCCTATATCCAATGCGATAATGCAATCAATTATCCTTAGAACAACACCCGACAAGCGGATGGGTATATTCTCTCACATGCAAAATTATTTCTCCATCTCCGTACGTCTCGTCGTCGGTCGGTCGCGTATTTTCGACGGATCGAATCGAATGTAGCATCCAGCTGCCATCATCTCGTTTCCTAGGTTTCAATTAATTACGTGCAGATGGGTGCAAAATCAACATAAATTCCATTCGTTCTTATCGCAACATCACACCCCCAGACCCAGCCCCAATTCAAACCTTATCACCCCCCAAAAAAGATTGACAATTTTTTTCTTTTCACTCAAGTTTCTCAGTACAACTTTTCCCAAAACGATTTCTCCAAAAAAGCAACGACTGTGGAGCAGCCCTTACCAGTTAATCGTTGCACCCGCATATAAGAGTGCCAATTCAGCATCACCCGACCTCCCAGGACCCATTCCTTACCCAATCATCCCTTCAAACAACAGTAGCGCCACGAGCAACCATCGTCGGAAGGTCGCAGCTGCTGCTAATATCAAAGAAATGTGTTTCGTTTTTTGTTTGTTTTTTTTTTTTTTTTGTCGTTTTTACACTTTGAAGGTGCTTGTGCCCGCTCTGGAGCAGACCCACCCCGGCCAACCCGTCTCCAGTCATCGCCTGTGTAAACAGAGTAACCTCAGTTTAGTTCATGAATGGCAAACACCCACAGCAGAGTACAGCCATCACCACGAGCAGCTCTAACCGAGTGCAAAAGCTTCTTTAGTGATGCGGAGGGTTTTTGGTATAGGACCGGGCCTTTTCAGCATGCCCGAAATAATCCCCCACACATATAGTAGCACCAGCTGTGCCCATTCTCACAGACCTTTCCTAGTGCACCCTGGCTGGATGTCGGTTGGTTGGTTGGTTGGCGCTGGAACGAGAACAATGGCAGAGGGGGTGTATGTGAATGAGGGTTGCCTGTCAATCCAAGCTGGCGTTTGGAGCTTTTCTATTTTCAGAATTACTCGATGGAGGCTATTGCAGATGGGGGCCCTTAGTTCTCACTTTGAGTGTGTGTTTGTGTTTAAGTACAAGAAACCGAAACGACGAGGACTGTTTCCACCGTTATTCGGCCAATTCATTATTTTTATTTTGTTTTCAGATTGCGGTGTGAGTTTTTGTGTGGCATGAGGAGAGGATGTACTCGGGGATAAAGAAAAGCAGTAGTAACGGTCTGTTACCATGAGCAAGCACCTTGGGTAACATTAAAATGCCAAAGGAGACTTTTTGGGTGATTTTTTTTTTGTTCTGGGAATACAAGGTGGTATGGGAATCGGAGAATAAGGGCATCAGACGTCGAAACATACATTTCACTCATGTTTCGAGAAAGAACATGACTAGCAATTGGTAAGGGGATTATACGAAGTAAGAAGGAGTGGGTAGTAGGTAGGTATTCCATTTGCGGGATCGAATTCGTTTTTTTCTTTCAAAGTTTAGGTAGGTCTCTGCACGGAGAAAAAAGTCATGCTAAAAACAAATAGAATCTGTATTAAATTAAGTGGATTTCTGCATGGTTTTTTGCCAACCGGACTTCCAGCTTAAAATAAGTGGCAAAATCATCTTAATTAACAGTATGTGCATAGTAGTTTGTTTTTAAAAGAATCCGCTTAATTTCATAAGAAAATCATTTTCTTTTGAGACTTCTATCAGGTTAAATTCAAGTGAATCCCGTGCTAATTTCAAGTGCATTTCCATAAAAACAAGGTGTCCGACACTTTATAACCAAATGAGTTACGAATTGATTTTACTAAAATCTTTTTGTTTTAAGACTTCTAAAACGTTAATATTAAGTGAAGCACAATTTAATTTTAAATGCGTTCCTATAGAAATAAAATGTCAAGCACTTTAATATCACACGTCGACAAATAAATTTAACTAGAAAATCATTTCCTATTGAGACTTTTAACAGGTTATTATTAAGTGAAGCATATGTTAATTTCACATAAAAATAAGATGTTCGACAGTTTCAGACCGCTTAATTTTACAGTAAAATCATATTCTTTTAAAATTTAAAAAAGTTAGTTTGACATTTCAGTTCCATAAAAATGATCTGTTGGAAAATTTCGAATATATCATTTTTATGGGAAGCAATGTCAAATTGACTTTTAAGTTTTCGTTAAAAAAATTACCCATGTTAATTCAAAAAATATAAGTCCTATTAATGCTTACTTACCTGATGCTTAACCATTTTAAATTTGAAGATCAAATTATATGTAGATCACAATGTTGTAAAATTGACCGTTAAGTTATTGTGAGATCAATTAATTTAAACTTAAAATGTAAAAAGTTATTAGTTAGTAAATACAATAAATTGTCCATAAGCTGCAAAACTTCAAAAATAAAAAGAGTTTTTTTTTCAAGAATTTCAGCATTTATTTACATTTTTTAGGTTTGTTTACATTTTTTTTAAAAATAAAGTTTTGGACGAATAACTTTGATTCCGTTATTTAAAATATAAAAGTGAATAGGTGGTCCGTCCACATTTTTAGTATTGATTGCACAATAATTTGTATCTAAATCTCCTACTTGGAAAGACAGAAAATGATTTAAGTATTTAACAATTTTCCATCTTTTACAAATAATATAAAGCTCTTCACTTTTTGGTAAAAGATCTTCGATTTCATAAACAAAATTAGATAACCGTAAGCTTTTAGTTAGCACAAAACAACGCTTGTAAGTAATGCCTTTGAAAACAACCTGATTTGATTTTTGAGTTGGTAAAAGATTTAAGATAGGCTTTGTCACTTCAATACTATACCTTTATTCACATTGTCGTTTTTAACTTTATCAAAAAGTTGTTTACTATGTTTGTCTTGGATTTCTACTTCTTAATATTTGAAAATTTTCTCAACGAAAACGGGATATTGAGATAACAAACAATTTGACTTTTTTGGGTAGATGGTTTCAAAGTCTATATCAATCTGTAAGTGCATAAAAATTTATAATTTACTACTTGGTAAAATACAAGTCGTAGGAACCTACCAAAGAATATCCCAAGTCATCATTATAACGAGGCCAATCCTTTAACAACTCGCTTAGCGTTTTATCTTCATTTTTAAACTGTTTTAATTGAAGGTGGCTTGTCTTCCTCCAATACTCTAAGACATTTTCCCAGGGAGCCACGTGATTTGCCAACCAAATAGTGTATTGGTCTAACTCATCTATCATAAAAAAAAACATTAGTTCTAATGTTTGAGTACATGTGTACACTCAAAAAATACCATCTTCATCACAACTGATTTCATCTAATTCTGAACTTGGACCTTCATTTTGGACGTACTGTTGCTGGGTTTAGTTCTTTTCATAAACTTCAAACGAAGTTTGCTGTTTGACCAATATGCTGTAAGTAAATTGTCGTTGTTTTTATGTAAGGAATACTTTTTTATTTGTAAACTTTTTTATAGAAAATGATTCCTGTCGGCTAAGCGGATAAGAACAGGGGCCAAATTACCGCTTCAGTGACCGAGTGAGTGAGTTCCATCAGTGATCGAATGAAAACGTCAAATTAGGGTAATCGATTGCTCGATAACGTAAGCGGTAATGCCAAACTCACACAATTCAGTCACGTATGTATTACTCGATAACTGATGCGGTAATTTGGCCCCAGATTTCTTCCTTATAATATATCTAAATATAAATATAATATAATGTATACTTCCTCATTACGTACCTGCTCAGTGCGCCAATTTAACAATCCGTCTTTTAACAAAATATATTCCCGAAAATTGAGGCTTAACTGCGAACAAAGTTTTTCGATATCATTCCGCTCCATTTTGCAGAGTATATTTGTGTCAACACCCTGCTCGTGGAGTAGTGCAATAGATTCTGTCGAGAGGCCCCATTCAAGAAAGAGGCCTGTGGTTTCATTATTCCCCGGTGAATAAACTAGTTCATATATTATATTTTGCGGTTCACTTTCCGACATTTTTAATCACTTTTACTTCTTTTAGATATTTAATAATACCAACATTAACTTATAAACACGTTTCACAAAAGAACCGCTTCCAAAATAACACTCGACTGATGAAAGAACAATGAACTAATGGAGGAACAATGCATCTACTCAAAAAAATATATTGCAAGGACGCAAACAAAACAAAGAGAATCATTTTAAACTAAGGTGATCTGCTTAAAATTGAGAGGCTCCACTTGCTTTCAATGAGAAATCCGTTTAATTCGTCTTCCGCAAAAAAAACACAATTAGATCCAGAAAGAGTTTCCTAATTAAGCAGATGTTCAACTTAATTTGAAATGATCCTCTTCTTTTATCTTTTTTTTTTGTCAGAATGTTTTTACATGGAAGATATATTAAACGGATTTCTCATTGAAAGTAAGTGGGGACTTACTATTTTAAGGAGATGGTCAGCTTAATTTAATACGATTCTCTTTTTCAAGAAAATCTGCTTATTTTAATAAGTTAGCACCTAGAATTACTGAGAAAACATTTAATTTTAAACAGATAAAGTCATGCTGGTTTAAAAAGAAAATTCCTATAAAAATGAAATGAAGTTCATTTCGAATATAACAGAGTTTAAAAGGAATCCATTTAACTTTATTTGATATCTTGTTGTTTTAAGTAGATTCGTATTAAGATGAGCATCATCTTATTTTAAAGTGGCCGATTTTTCTCCGTGTGGCCTTTGTAGCCGAGGCAGAGATCAATGTCATATTATGTAATATCAGAATTGATACTACTTCCATCATCACAAAACCAATCATAACTAGCCATTGGTTTTATAACATTAGATTATATGTGGACAACAGGGACAAACAAATCCCTCCAACCCACTTTGACGAAGTAAAGTATGAGGAAAGCTATATACCTATCTTAAAATTAAGTTGGTATAGTATTGCCGAACTGTTCATGTTAAAAGGCGATGAATTGGTTAGCATAGGAACAGGGTAAGAGGAAAGCGCGCCCAATGACCTCAACATTATTTGACCCATCCTTCAGAAAAGAAACTCTATGGACTGCGCCAACTTCCTTAACATCACCCACAAGATCATTACTGCAGTACTATGTATGCGTCTCAAGTCTTTCGGCAACAACCTGATAGCTCCATAATACCACAGATTTTGCAAAAATAAATAAAATGAAAAGCTTCATATTGACATTCACCACCATTTATCTCTTTCAAGACTGCCGACTGCCTATTACATAATCTGTATACTTATACAAATAATCTATGTAAAACAATGTTTTAGGCTTAGTAAGCCCTGTCAGGTTTCCATTGCAGAATGCAAAATCTCGGGCCAACAATAAATGTACAATATTTTAAAGGTCCGACCAATTACTTGCAAACCCCGGCGATATTGACACAACTGAAAATCTACAACTTTTACAAGAAACATCATTGGCCCTTAAAATTAAATGCGTGCCTAAATCGAACTTACTCGCTCTTCAAGTACTTCAAGAAGTTTGGATTTTCGAAAATTGTACACATTTGTAAAAACATGAATTTAATTAATACCCAACTATAATAGGCATAAGCAAACATACGCTTATGTCAAAAATTACATATACACAGACATAGAGACAGATAGACGGAATTGTTGGACCCTCATTTTTCGCGTTCTCTATCGTCGTAATGTCAACTTTGATCAAAATAACCAGTTCTATTTTTTTTTTTCAAAAACAAAACTTGCCCTATAGTACATATATGTACTTCCTTACTTATTTAAGTGGCTCTACAGTTCAGGGTGGACCAGGGACTCAACTTACAAGTTTCACCAAGTAGCTCGGCCCCTAGCTAGTTGTCTCCAGTTTCACACGTCAAATTTGTCGAGGTCCTCTCCCACTTGTGCGCGTAACCTGAGTCATGGTCTTCCTCTACTGCGCCGCCGCGCCGTCCCCGGGGTTAGATTCGAAGACTTTCAGGGCCGAAGCATTTGGATCCATTCGTTCTACATGAACCAGTCATCTCAGTCGTTGAATGGAAACTCGTTTGACCTTTGACCAGGTCAGTTTCACTGTTCAGCCCATACAGTTCATGGTCATATCTTCTCCTCAACTCCACGTCTATATCAATGGGACCAAAGAGAATTTTCTGTGCGATGTTTAGGAGACTTATGCCTCTGGAGTTGGCACAGTTCAGGGGGTCTCCTTTCTTGAGGATCGAGCAGACAATGCTGAGGTTCCATTAATCGCACACGATTTCTTCCTACCATATTTTGCAGACGAAATGGTTCATACTCCCAACCAACTGTATATTTTGCCTTTTAGTAAAATTTGAGAACCTCATTCCCTCATTCCTGCTATGGTATCCCTCTATTTCCTGGATGGAGCGCTTCTCGTGATCTTTTCTGCCCGTTGAGGTCACGAGTAGCTCTGAAGGAACTTGGACATTCAAACTTTCTACACCCACTTTTTGGGCGTTTTTTACTGTTTTTACTTGCGACTTATAGGCACATACTATAAGGCAATTCGAAAAAAATCGAACTCGAGATTTTGATCCAAAGTTGACATTACGATGATAGCGAAAACTAAAAAAGTGGGTCTCGCAATTCTGTCTGTCTGTCTGTCTCTCTGTTCGACTACAGCTAAACGGCTCGGCCGATTTTCTTTAAACTTGGTAGATAGTATTTTTAATTTTTCCCCCACACAGGTTTTTTTCATTTTTTTAAGACCAAAAATAAATTTTTTTTTTCAAAACTCAATATTTCAAAAACCCCATGCTCGATTTTTTAAAACTTGATAAATAAAAGTTTTTTAATATACATAGATTGTAAGATGTAAGAAAAAAAATTTATTTTACCCAAAAATAACGGTACTCTTCATACAAATGTTAAAAAATCTATAATCTATAATAATCAAATAAAAAAAAATAGAAATCAAAGTATTACTGACTGTACCTACCATAGAACCATTTTTTCAAATTTAGAATTTCTCACTATCGAAAAACCGGCTTTTAATTAAATTTTTTATAGCCAAGCTTCTAAAATGTTTAAAAAACACTGCATTTCAAAAAAAAATATTTTTTTTCTTGGAAAATTCGATATTTCAGAAAATGCACTGTATGTTTGTTTGTAAATTTAATTTTTATTCGAACAATAATAAAAACTCTAAATTGGCTTACTAAATTTTTTTCCTAAAAATGTTTTAAAAATTTTGTATATTAAGCATATTTTTTTAAGTACAGACTTATAATTTTTGTTTTTGCATAAGCTAATATTTGCTTGAATCACAAGGACAGCTCCAACTACTAGAGGAGTTGATTTAGTCTATTAAAAAACGAATTTTATGCTCATGAACAATTTTTCTCTGATAACATTCATTCTTGAAATTCTAAGTCGTTAAGAGCAAGTTCGTGCGACCCAGTCGTGCATTTTATTTTTTTACTTTTTTGCAATCGGTACTTGTGTTGTATGAAGGCAGTCTATTTAGCGTGATAAAATCGGAACCACCCAACTGATTTAAATACAATTTTTAAAAATTATAAAGGCTAGTTTAAGAAATGACAACAAAATATTTCCATACACTGACACGCCCACACAAAATTTTATCTAAATTCCAAAGTTGGTAAATTAAATTTTGAGTAGGAAGAAAAATATATTTTCACGAAAAAAAAAATAATATAAAATAAAATGCTTGCTGGATGGAATCATTATGTAGTTGTCGTTTCAGGCGTTCAGTGTTTTTATGAGATAGATAATGGAAAGAAGCGATTTTATTCTTATTTTCTGGGAAAATTATGAAAATTCGGTTTTTCATGTTTGTTATAACAAAAGTCAGTGTATCCAATAATAAGTAACTTTTTATGTGATGGTAAATCATAAAAATAATGTAACCATTAATAGCTGACAAGTATAAATTTACAAACGCATCGTCAATCGTTCATGAATGCATCAACCAGCAACACTTTTTATGTTAAGTGTTCACTACTGAAACTTGCATCAAAAAAAGCCTAAACTTCAAACAAAGCAGAAACGAAAAACAATGCACAAAATGTATAAGTATGTATATATTTTTCTCAATTTTGAAAATGAGGTTTTTGAATTCTAAATTATTAAGAAATGTTTATAAAATCGTCCACTTTACACTTAATTCTTATTTAAAACATGTTACTAATTTTTTCAATATTATCATATATTGCTAGCTGTAAGTAATTACTGGAAATTTTTCCTAATTATTTAATAATGATTATACAAATACAAAACAATACAAATATTACTTTTTAGGAAACAGAAGCAGAAAAAAAAAAGATTTTTTTTGCAAGATTTCCTAACATTAAATTGGCTCACCGTGCGGATTTGCAGGTATTTGCAGCTAAATTATGTTTGAATGTAAACTTTGACATGTCTTTATCGAGAAAATACCTATTTCTGACTGTAGGAAAGTGGAGCTTTTTAAATGACTACAACTTTCTATTACTGCAGACTAAGCCATAAATTGTACTATAGTAATTCACGCAATTTTTCTGCTGAATTTGAACGTTGTATTGTATATTTAAGCATCTTAAATAGGCAAACAAAAATAACCACATTTTTAGTTTACTCCGAACTGACGAAACACCCCAGGAAAGTCAAATTAAATTTCCACACAATTTCACATATTTTGACTTTTATGTGTTAAGACTTAAGTTTTGTCCTAAATACTTAGTGTACCCAGATTCTCTGCCTTATTTACTGTAAGAAACGTGAATCAGCTAATCAAAAATTTCAAAAAATCGAGTTTTTTTTGTTGTGGTGGTCTTGTAAAATACAGCACGTCAGAAGTGGCATCTCTTATGGGTGCTTGGAAATGTTGCACCTGGTTCTCGAGACTTAATGCTAGCTACATTAGGACTTCTCTTGCGATTGTAGCAGTCCAACTTCGAGCTTCCTCGCAGTACTTCCTTGTTTTGGCTTGAGTCGGGATATTTGCAGTCGTATCTAGCTTACAACGTGATAATGGTCCGAGTCGATGCTAATTACTCGGAACGTGCGGATTTCCTCTATACTAGAAAAGTGCCTTACGTAGATCGCAGTGTGGTGAATCTGGTTTTCGGTTCATTGATCAGGTGATATCCATGTCCCTTTGTGAATATCTAGATGTTTGAACTGCGTTCTATTTACTAGAGCGTTCTTCCCCATAGCGAAGTCGATCAGCCTGAATGGTGTCGTGCAGGCCGTATCTTCTAACCGTGTCACCAAAGATGTCTTCTCTTCCTAGCTTAGTGTTAAAACCTCATAGATCAATTTTAATGTCATAACTAGGGCACTGCACGTATGTTTTGTCCAGGAGCTCGTAGAATATCTCTTCAGTGTCATCATCTTTCTCCGCTGTTGCGCGATGCGCGCAAATGGGGCTTATGTTCGTGAATTTCATGCGGATCGTCTCCCCGGTCTGTCCCATCGCATTTCTTGAAATGCGGTAATATCTGCTTTGCAGCAGTTTAGGGCTTCCGCTAATTATTCGGCTGCACTTGGTCTATTAAGGGACCTAAAATTCCACGTACAGATCCGAAGTTCGCATGTTTCGTCATAAGTGACTCCGTCCGTATCGGAGGCTTGTTTTTGCTAGGCAACTATAGGGAATTATATTATGTGGCTGCACAACATCTAACCTGGGGGGCCAGGTCCTTAGAATGACTCCAAGAACGGGATAGCCGGATGAACCGCTTCTTACAGGCCTGAGCTCAGAATATGTCGTAGTAGCCCTGTAACGTATTGAATAAGAAGTAGTTCAGCCTAACTGGAACTGTAGACGCCACCGTTGATTACATCTGCGGAATTCCTCCGCTGCCGTCTGCCTTAGTGCCATAGTGTGAACACCTCTACCTATATCGCAAGTAAAAATGGAAATAGTTTTAAATAATTGGCTAAATTCATTCAGCTTCTATTTGCCTACTGAAATTTATTTGAGGTTTAAGATTTTTTTTTAAAACAATAAGACCCGCACAAAATTTCACTGGAAGAACGACAAAAAAAAAATCAATTTGAAATCGCATTCCATTCTCCGCGAAAAAAAAATCTATGTATTTTTCATTGAAACCTGAATTTTCCAGTTGTCAAATTTAATTTAACGAAACTTGACGAATCGGAATAGACCCCTAGACTGTACATCGAAGTAAGGAAATAGAAGTTGTGTTTTATTATGTTCATTTTATTATCTACAGATCTACATACATGTATCGGGATCTGGATTAATTTTTAAAACGTATTACAAAAACAATTTGGGATCCTGCTATCTATCTTGATCTATTTCAAAGATCCGAAAATTAGTTCTTGCTTTTGCCGGTGGATGTTTTCTATGGTAAGGTAGTGTAAGCTGCAGTGGAAAGAAAAACACAAGAAATAATAGAAAATCCAAGAATTTAAGGAACAACGAGATGAAAGAAGAAGGAAAAACGAAAAATATATAAAATGTTTAAGTTTTTGCTTTCGTGGACTAAATCATTATGATGTATGTACATATAACACTTCTGTCATTATGATGCGTGTAGATCATCCCCTTAAAAATAAAACGATACGGTTCTTAGGACAGCAGTGTTAATATTGTTAATTTTCAAAAATTTAATTAATTAAAAGAAATATGTAATTGGTAGTACTCCTTCGAACAATGGTTAGTGAGCTGGAATATAATGGAGAAGGTAAGAGTTCGATTCCCATGCAAACATGTTTTTTCAGGTGTGAACTGACCCTTGCGATATGTGACACATCCTCTAAGATTATCATGTCGATTGCAGAGTTCGCAGAATTTTACTCCCGGTGAGTGTTCTCGATCCGTCGACCTTTCGCATCCGCTGTAAAACTGAATTATGAAATTCGCAGGATGAACTACATTGTCTATTCCTGAAATTACCTTATCATTTATGAACTTTCGTATCGACATTGTCATCTTCAGACATTTAGTCAACCGCCCTAGGCTTTGATAAGAGTATCGCTATCGATCAACGAAATCAAGCATCGTTTTGAGTGATTAGTACTTGGATGGAAGACGGTTCAATATTAACCGTGTGCTCTCTCTTTTTTTTTTGAATTTCTGGTTCTCTGGTTGCGTTGTTAGTTGTCCGTTTTCTATTAAAATTTGTTAAACAACCACTTTAACATTCAGTATGATAAGTTTTTGGCTTACATTTTTGTGCTTTCCATTGTTTATTTTCTTTTTTTTTCGTTTAATCAAAAATTCACTTCAGATTCGTCTCGGAATTGGTGCGAATGTAAAATGATAGAAATTGTATGGAGTGCGGATGGATTGCGGATTTAGTAATACCAGATAAGTTGAAACGAATGTCGGTGGTGCAGAGCATGCTACCGACATTCGTTCAACTTTCCTTCGTCGGATTAAGTATGTAATAGCAAAAGTTTAGAAATTAATTGAAACTGTCACTTTAACTCATTCGCCGAATTCTGTAATAGCAATAGGGGTGTATATCTTTTCATGAAAAGTGCTTCGCATTTAGACCGTTCGAACTCTGCAGAAAATAAAGATCCTCCATTCTTGCTAAAATGCACAAAGGGATATTTAAGAGTTATAAGAAGTCATTAGGTTTAAGCCCTCTTCGAGCCGTTGGCCTCTAATTTTTTTTTATTTTATTATTAACTTTTTTCGAATATTTTAAAATGCCTAAAAAATAAATAAATTGTAAAAATCACCCTTAAATTCTCATTTGGATTACCATTTTTTTATTCAACAAAAAACTACACAAAAGTAAAGTAATTTTGAAAGTTTTTTTTTATTTTCCGCACTTTTTCCATAACAGTATAATGTAAGTCAAATTATTTTAGCCTTGAACCATAAGAATATAAGTAAGTGTGAAGAAATCGTGCATATTGTATTGGAAAATTGTTTAAATAAATATTGACAAAATTTGATAAAAAAAAATTAAAACAACAAAAGAACACTTGTTTTAATTAATCTGTTTCAATACAGATTGGGGTTTTGAAAGCATGTAAACAAGCACATCAGTCAGATTGCACGTGATCGAGTAAACAAAAATTTTTGGCATCAAAATGGAAGGGAGTTTAAATGATTCACTTCAAAGGTGTTTTTATTTCATATTTTTTTTTTAAATTAATGCATTCTTGTGGCTTTGGTTGTTTAATACACTTTTTTCAAAATTTTTTAAGATGTGTGATTATTCAACAGAAAATTGATGAAAGGTTGACTATTTATATATTGGTTGACTTCCACTTTTAAGATTTTTCAATTTCCACTTTATTTCTTGACAGACAAAAATGCATCACCGAAAAATAACTCAACTGCAAAATTCACGATTGGGAATTTTGGTTCTGTGTTTAATTTTTCTTGAAATCTAGGAATAACTGGGAGAATACAAACTTGATCAGAAATGAAATGTTGTTTTAATCATCTCATGTCAGATTGCTGGATTAATAGGTAAATCTTCATTTTAGGAGCGTGAGTTTGTATCGTATTTTCCCAGTTAACAACCAACTCGAGCTGTTCTTGGGTACGAGTATTAAAAACACCTTCTTCCAAAAATGTTATCAAACTAATCAGAGTTATGCTCGTTTTGTTCTCAATCTTAAAAGTTATTCAATTCGGCACGGGTACATACACATATTCTGGCGACTTGTGGGGGCCATGTTATTTTGGTGTCAAATCAAAATCTATTATTTATTATTCAATTATTGATGTCAAAACACCATGGCAATTTACATAATTGAACATTATGGCACTATGGCCAAATTATAAGATTTTATTATGAAAATTAGTGTACGTTAGTACAAACGGTGCAGGCGTTACGCCTATTGTTCGGTAGACTAGGTGGCCCTTCACAATCAAATCTTCAACTTTTGGTTGCCAAATTTGAGACAATCGGTTTGGTAATCAATCAGCTAACATTCGTGCGTCTAAGGAACGCAAGATCAGCCGCGGTCCGTAAAAGGGTAAAGCAGAACTTGAGTCAGTCGATTCCTCGACGTGCACAAGAATGCGGCCTTTCGCGGACTTCAACAAGACCCAACTGACCTAGGAGCTCAAAGTTCATGACCATATAGTCAAGGCCATTTGTTCGCTGACTGGGCTTTGGAGCGTTTGAAGAGGATCCCAATTTTGAGCGAAAAATCATCTTTAGCGGCGAAGCACATTTTTTGATGAATGACTGTGTTATATGGAACGAAACCGTCACACACGAGTTGACAATTTGTCCTCAAAAAGATACCATTTGGTGTGTATTTTGGGCCTGTGGCTTCACGGGTCCGTACTTATTAGAAAACATCGTTGGTGAGGTCCTCGTAAGGGATAAGCGCTACAGAACAAAAATAAATTACCTTTTATGGTCCAAATTGAATATGGATGTGGACGACATACGGCGGCGAAGCACATTTTTTGATGAATGACTGTGTTATATGGAACGAAACCGTCACACACGAGGGGACAATTTTTTTATAATTTTATATTTTTCACTGTAAAGGCAGAAACGGTGCAGAATTTTTGTAGTAATAATTTCAAACAATACTCGCTCATTCATTTCTCCATAGTAAAAATGCGAACTTTGACGGACTTTTTGACATTGACAGATGGGCGATTCCGCTATAGACGATTTTTGACACCAATTTTTGAATTACAATATTTTTTACTTTTTTTGATAAATATTCAAAGTAGAAATACTATATTTAATAATAAAAACAAAAACTGAGACCTAACTTATGGAGAACATTTTTGTTTGCGCTTGGCAACATTATCATATAAAGAGTCGGTACGAACTGCAATTATTATAACTGGTAACATAAGATCAAAATAGCTATTTCCGACAGTTTTAAGTTATGCTTTACTCAATAGACGTATGAACCAACATACCATTTAATCGTTTGCATAAAAACATGTACGAATTTGTTATTATATTTTTAGCGTTATTGATTGCAAATAGCCATTGTAAGTTTGTTGCACCCGCGATATAAAAGATATAAAAGTTTACTTTTTTGGCAGAAATAAAGTGCTAGCGTTTTGAAACTTTCTAAAAGTAAGAAGAAAACAAAACTAAAATTAAATCAGTCGTTTTTAGGAATATATTGTACGTTGAACGACAGAAAGCGTTGATTTAAATTGGTTGCACCCGCGATCGCAATATTCAGATCGCGGATGCAACTTATTGACTACTAACATTATAACGTGATTTATTATATTTCATTAATAAAATATGTTTTGAATAATAATTTCTACTGTTCAAGTTATTTTATTAATTATGTAATATAATAAAATTTGTTCTTTTTTATATAAAAATCTATGGTTAAATGGAAATGAAACAAGGAAAAGAAACTGCTTTACAGAAAATTGACAAAAACTTAACAAAAACGCTGAGCTTCATGCAGAAAAAGGACTCTTGATTTAATGTAGAGAGATGTATTGAAAGAGAAAATTAAGGCAGATACAAATTTTAAAATTCTGAGCAGAATCAGACAAAACGAAAAATGCAGCCAATGAAAAAAGGCAGGCACTCATTACATCAGTCCCTGTTGACTGAAAAAGTCGCACAAGTGAAACGTAATCGCTCAAGGAGTCCCACTAACGTAGTTGCAGAGGTAAAAAATGTATCTAAAAAAAACCGATTCCACCAAAGCAATGTTTAAAAAACTGAAGGATGACAGGTGATTTCTATAAAAGGGATAATATTAGCAGACAAGTGCCGGGTATTAAAGATGTGCAAACGATTAAGTCGGGAAGAGCACAATGACCATGAGCATTCATGAAGTTAAGTTTTCGATGTTTTTATTGAGTCAGAAGACGAAGCATTAAATTCTAAATCTCCAACAGGGTCTTTTGAACCCCCTATTTTAGGCGTGTTTTTTTTTTTTTCGCAAGTCCATATATATAGTGTAGAAAAAAACGACATCGGGACTAAGCGCTTTACATGCAAATGCAACAACTACTTAAATCTACATATACAGAGTTAGCTAAGACCAGATAATTTTCGAGACTTAATCTAAGACCCGATTGACATGCCATAGCGTACACAGTGCTTCCAGCTATTTGGAAAAAAAGCTCATAAATCCCGATGTCGCTTTTTTTTACAATTCTTTATGGACTTGCGAAAAAAACACGGCTATTACCAGTACATCCATGCTCTTAAATACCGTTCTGTTTTTACAGCAGCAGTACTGCCAAAAGTTATTTCCGCAGGTTTGTGCGTTCTTGTACAGGTAGGCTGCAATATCACAATATCATTATGTGGGGTTATCCTTAACCGATATAGAAAAAGATGGAGTCCTTCTAACATACATACATATTTGTATTTTCGAAAAAATATTGAAGTATTTGAAGAAAACAAAATTATAATTAATAGAGAAGGGTACTGACTTGTTGCATATGTGCCTTATTTTATATTTTTTTCAGTTTTTTAAATCAGTTTACTAATTTAAGTTAGACGCGTTGCACCCGCGATAATTTGATGTTGCACCCGCGATTCATTTAAAAGTTAATATTTCGTTGCTTACTTTTGTTTTCTATCTTTATTTTTATTTATTTAGTTAATTGAATCAACGTCGTTCAATATATGTAAGAATAGCATGATAAATGTTTCACAATTAACAGAATTTGTGTTTTTTGTACTATGATCTAGAAAAGTCGGGCTAATTCTGTTGCATCCGCGATAGTACTTTGAAACCATTCTTCTTCCAAATTATTTATTATATTTTAGAATTCTAAATGGATTAAAAATAAATAGGTGAAAATGTATCCCTTTAAGTAATAATGTCAATAAATATTTTGCTTATTTTATTATTAAATGTACTTCAAATGAGTCTAAATGTTGCACCCGCTATAATGGAATCACCCAGATCATAAACAAAGTCGGTGAATGTGATTATTTTGAAGGAGAAACCCATTATCAAATGAAATCAAAGATTTTACTCAAACCTTATGGTGTTAGCGAAGACGAAAGAAGTGTGGCCATTCTATTCTTCACAAATGTCTAGTATGTGTGGTTAGTAACTCAGCTTGACCTATTGCTAGTCACAAGGTTTGTTTTTTGACATCTCGTGGAGGTTTTTAAATTTAGCACGTCCAAGAATTGAACAAGTAAAAGCCCCTATTTTAATTAAATAACTTGTGATTTGTGAAGTGATATTGCTACAATTTACTAATGTTTTTGTTGTAAACTTTAAAAAAGATGACCGAATTTTTGTGGAATTAATTCCGTACGTTTTTTTTTAGATTTTTGTCTTTTAGATATTTTTAAGCTTAATGAACACGATTGTCAGATCTAAATTGTTGTCAGCAGAAAATATGTTCCAAATATCTTAGAACCGTTGAAATTTTGTCTGCGAATATTGTCAAACGCTCAATTGCCAGGTTTCTGACAATCGTTTCGGTTTGTCTGAACACAAAATTTTTGTTACTATCAGTAGCCGTAGCGAAAGACATTTGAGACTCGTTGGAAATTTTCAGATGTAGTTGAATTCGACAATTGCTGATAATTTTTTTTATTTGTCATGGTCGGGTGAAAAATTAAAATATGCTTTGAAATTAGTTTCGTTTTTTTGGAAAACGATGCACCATTATTGCATTTAAGTAAGCAGAAATCCAGGTTTTCATATTGTTCTTAGTAGGATTGTTTTAAGTGAAGTTGTGTGCACTGAAAATATTCCCTATTTATGACATGGTACGGAAATGGACGCTGGCTTTGGTTTATTTAGCAGCTCACATTTGACGCTCGAGCAAAATGTTGCATTGTGTCATTTCTCACTCATGAGCAATGGTGTTTGTATTGGAATTGAACAAATTCGTTTCATTTTTTCTGAAAATAATATCCATACCCGTTTGTGTAAATGAATATTTTAAATTACGTTTATAAGAATCAGGTTGCAGAAACAAAAGTTCTGGGTTTTTGGAAGTTTTCTACCATATCCAATCAAATAAGACATTCAGGTTTTTTAAACTCAACAAAATCCCCAATTTAAAATATACATAAAATGTTATTCAAGGTCAAGTTAGGTTTTGAATATTGTTTTTTGGCTCATAAGTTTAAAACTGTAATTACTATACAAAAAGTTCAACTAAAACTTTTAGACCAATCATTGAAAGATTTAAAAATAAAATGCAAGACTGGGTCGCTCGAACTTGCTTTTACATAAGTAAAAGGCTAAACATTTTCAAGTTGCATTTTTTAAATGACTAAAACAAGTCCTTTAGAAGTTTGAGTTAAAACCAGGGTGCCAAGTGATTCAGGCAAATATTAGTTTAAGAAAGAACAAAAATTATAACCACTACAAGAGTTTCTTTAAAAAAAATTTATAAACATTTAAAAAAAAAAATTTAAAGTTTTTATTATTATACGAATACAAATTAAATTGGAAAAAAATATTTACCCGTTTTTGAGATATCTCTTGGACAGAATTCAAAAGAGAGCTATAAAAATGATAGGCGACGGTTGCCTAACTGAAACATTCATATCTTTCGAGCACCGCCGCAATGTTTCATGTCTATCATTATTTTACCGACATTTTCACAAACAGTGCTCTAGTGAAATAGCCAGTTGCATTCCTTCCCTCAAACAATTCAACCGTAATACCCGTAATTCTAGGAATGCTCATCAGTTTACCCTTGAGCCCAATTTCGGACGTACTGTCAAGTACAGAGATTCTTTTTTTAGCCGCACAACACGAATGTGGAATGCTTTACCCGGCTCAGTGTTTCCCACCCGTTTCAATGTGCAGACATTCAAAACCAATGTGCATCGGTATCTCCTTCCCAATCCTATCCTACTTTCCTAATTTCTCGCACTGTGGTTATCATTATAAGGGTATTCATAACCCCTTGAGTGCGCGTTTAATATAAAAAAAATACCGAATTTTCAGAAAAAAAATATTTTTTCATAAATTCAAAATATAATTGTTTTTAAGTTTAGAAATGCAATGTTTTTTAAACTTTCTAGAAGCTTCTCTGCAAAAAAAATTCATTAAAATCCGTTTCGCTGATAATGAGGATGCAAAATCTAAAAAAATAAAGTGCACGACTGGGTCGCACGAACTTGCTCCTATGTAATAGACTAGGAGTTTTAAAAACGAATGTTATTAGAGAAAACTATTCATAAGGATAAAATTATTTTTTTAAATTCTTTTATTAGTTATAGAGACAAAAACAGAATGCTATGCAAATATAAATTTATGCAAGAACAAAAATTATAAGTCGTTGTAGTGGTTTCATAAAAAAAAGCTTTTATATACAAACTTTTTAAAAGATTTTTAAGAAAAAAATTTGGTACGCCAATTTAAAGTTTTTATTATTGTTCGAATAAAAATTAAATTTACAAAAAAAATATTGAGCCGTTTCTCAGATATCGAATTTTCAAAAAAAAAATTTTTTTTTTCAAAAATTCAAAAAATATTTATTTTAAAGTTTTGAAATGCAATGTGTTTTAGACTTTTTAACTTTTTAGAAGCTTATCTATAAAAAATTTCATTAAGATCCGTTATGTGGATAATAAGAAATTCAAAATTCGAAAAACTGCTTCTATGGTAGGTAAAAGCTGTAATATCTTAATTTTAAATTTTTTTATTATTTATTTATTAGGTATTTATTAAAGATCGTAAAAATTAATTGAAAGAAAGAAAATTTTATCAAAATTCTAGGTGCCGTTTTCGAGAAAAATACGATTTTTGAAAACCATTTCTTTAATTTTTTTAACATTTGTATTTTTAGGTAAAATGAAATTTTTTTCTCACATCTGTAGACTATATGTATTAAGAAACTTTTATTTATCAAGTTTAAAAAAAATCTAGTTTGGAGTTTTCGAAATTTTGAGTTTTGAAAAAAAATTGAAGTTTTTTTTAAAAATCCCAAAATTAAATTTGAATACACAATTCTATTTGAATTTTTAAGGGGCCTTAGCAAAAAAAATGATCAAAATTGGTGGTACCGTTTTTGAGAAAATCAAAAACAAAAAAAATGGTTCCATGGGGGGTACCCTCAATAAACATTTTTCTGAAATTTTTTTCAACCATTACCTAGTTTTAACTAAATGAAATTTTTTTGTGTTTTTATTTTTAAATCTGTCGGAACAGTTTTTGAGAAAAAAAAAATATTTAAAAAATTTCGAAAACATTTTGTATGGCAGGTACCGTTTATTTTTGGTCTTAAAAACAAAGCAAAAAACGTGTGGGGGGAAAAATCAAAACCCATATCTACCAAGTTTAAAGAAAATCGGGTGATTCGTTTAGACTGTAGTCAAAGACACAGACAAACAGAATTGCGGGACCCACTTTCTTATGAAATGATAAATAAAAGTTTATTTGGAAAACCCGTCGACCCTTGTGTCCCGCTGAAGAAACATACATAGATACCTATCTACCAAAAGTGCATTTTATTTAAGTTTTGCTCTCCATTTCATTAAAAAAGTATTTTCGTCAAGATTTTGCCAAATTTAAAATTCAAACATTTCCAGTGGACCTCTTGAACTTTCGGATCATTTTATAATATCTAATCTATACCTATCATAATAAAATAAAAAGTCAACAAACATTTGCTCCCTCCCCCATAAGTAAACAATCCAAAAAGTATAAATCAAATTCTATGCGTATGACGTATTTCGTCTGTTTTCTATTTCCATGTCGGTTTTCAAAAATTCCCACATGTGTTTCTCAAAATACAAAAAAAAAAAAAAAACAAAAAGTTATTTTTGCAAGACATCATATTATATAGGTATACAGCAATCCTATACTTTGTTTTATTTCTGTGATCTCATTCTCAAGTGGAAATATTTTATAAATATGAGTACGAAGATATCCGTATGTCAAAAATATCCAAGCAACTTTTTCAACCCATATCATCCATTCAACAACTCCCCGATCCCTGCCCAACCCAAACCAACCCAGAAGCTGTATAAATCTAGATACACTTGTTCGAACAGACGGCATTACTCATATGTGTTCTGTTTTACCCCAAAATATTATGAATTGCTGCTTTGAAAATTCATGTCGCCACTTTGTGAGAAGCCAGAAGCAGTAGCAGAAGCAGAAGCAGAAGCAAAAGCAAAAGCAATAGCAATGGCAGTGGCAAGCACCAGAAACAGTATAATATGCCAACTGCCAGAAATTTCAATTGCTTGCATGGCTGCACTGACGAAACCAAATCAAACCAAGCCAAGCCAAAGACAGAGACAGAGAGACATAATACTAGAGACCTAGAGCGAGACGTGTTCAATGTCTGTGCCTGTTTCTACCACCACACCTCTGCCTAAACTACCATACTGTACCACTAATCGAAGTCAAACAATGTGCCAGACGCAAAACACCTGCTTGCCAGATGTTTGCAAACAAACTGTTTCCTCATTGCCACAATCATAATCAACATCGTCATAGGCAGCGAGTTCTATGCCAGCTCCTCCGCTCCACCGTGCGTCGTACACTCTGTTCGTCATGATGCGGGGATTTTATTTGGGGTGCCTAGCCACCCCTTTACAGTGTTTATCCCAGCCACAAAAAGGAGAACAACCTACTACCAAACCGACGCGACGCTTGGGAAACAATCTCAAGTCGAACATCAGCCCCAACTATGCTCCACTGGGTGTTGACAGTGGCGGACTGGAAGTATTGTTGGCCCCTGTTTGGGAAAGGACATGTCTACGACGACAACAAGGACGACTCTGGAGGATTGCAGCAACCAACAGCAGGGGGTGAAATTCAAATTACAATGCAAGCGGAAGGG
This sequence comes from Chrysotoxum bicinctum, assembly GCA_911387755.1. Lineage (NCBI taxonomy): Eukaryota > Metazoa > Arthropoda > Insecta > Diptera > Syrphidae > Chrysotoxum > Chrysotoxum bicinctum. The sequence goes on from OU426990.1 coordinate 81,294,216, forward strand.
TGGTTGTTGGGTGGACGATTGGGTTGGTAGCTTACTGGCCAAATGGGCTGCCACTGCAGGAGCGACAACAAACAATGGCAGCAACACCAGCCAGCAGAGCGCGGTGGTAGTTGCTGCCTCTGATTGGTGAGCTTGAGTAATTAAATAATTTAATTCCATTCCATTGAAAAAGAAATGAAGCCTGCCCGAAACAGCAGCACCAGCAGCAGTCCCGGCACCAGCAAACAATCAACTGTCAACATCTCACTTGCCAGCCAGTCATGCAACAACAACACACTAACAGCACTCTTGTATCCACTTCCACTCAACATCCCAGTTCCCAGTTTGCCAGTTGCTGTTCAGTTGAGTTCGGTTGGATGGTTTGTGTATTGGGTGTTGATGATTTTAAAAGGATTTCTCTGCGGAGATTGGTATTTTATTGCACAAAGCAATTTAATTACTGTTGCAATTAAATTTTCAATAAATACTCTTTCAATATTGAAGCTATTCATATTAAATGTGAGTGGGGGTATGTTCTAAAGAGAAAAGGGGCGGATTTATCTAGTTTACATTTAGTGTGATGATGTGTATGTACATATGTATAGCCAGTGTGTAGATTACTTTAGGGTGGTGTTGGCACAGTAAAACCTCTGTTAGGCGGCCGGCTGAACTTCTAATCCATTTCTTATAATTCTTCGGATAAGTAATGCCTCTTGCGAGGAATTGACAAATCCTCTAAGAATATATCTTGTCATGAAAAGACAATTGTAGGTCCCCTCCATTCCTGGTTACACGCACACAGAAATGGTTAAGAGTTGAGTTGAGAGTTTTGTTGCGAGGCAAGAGGAGGTGCGGAGTCGGTAAGGAAGTAGGATGGGAAAAATTAAAGGGTAGGAAGCTAGGAAAGGGAGAGGTTAGGAAATAGGACGGAATGTCAAGTCCCGGGGACGCAGCCTGCTTGCATATGCACGGCGTCAGCTCGTCGGACGGGGGGGATCTTGCCCCCGGAAACTTAACCTCGCCTGCAGCCAAAAAACACAAATCAGGCCTGAGGGAACTAGGAAAAAAAAAGAAACGGACTAGCTATGACCGCGGACGGACTATTGCCACATCAGGGCACTGCAGGTGTCATCGCAGTGTGGCCATTACCCACCCAACCTTAGGAATTCGTGGCCATTTTTGAATTCCTAGGCCTTCGTTCTCTTCGAGCTGTTGCATCACCTTTTTTTTTTTAAGTGGCTTATTCATTTTGAAAACAATACAAGTTTTGTGTGGCCTGGTCAAAGTTCAGCGACTGAATTAGTCGTGTTTTCGCGTCAGTAGCGGATCTACGATGCGGCATATCTGTGAGAAACCTTGACTTTTGTAAAAAAAAATTTCAAATCCTAACGATTGGTAGGTATCTGTGATTCATTTTACTACATTTGCTTACTTACTCATTCTAATTCTGCTAGAATACGTTAATTTTGTCACTCGTCTTTTACTTTGGTTCGACGCGGACGTTCGAATATCGATACTTTCTCTTTAGACCTCTTTTTTCATGGCAGCATCAATGAAAACAAATATGAATGTTTTTAGGTGCCATTGACTAGATATACATGTATAGATAATATTAACATTTAAATATCGACGCAAATAGCCCGCATTGCATTAAAGTTAATATCACACACGTCCAAAATAGGTATTGACATATTATGTTTTCCAACAAGTTAGGTATATTGATATGCGATTTTAATTCCACAAAATTTTAATCACAGAACCGATTTTAATTAAACTTTTAAACATTATAAACGATGGCATAAGAAATCATCGTACTGAAATCTTTTACTTTTTAACAAAAAAATGAATACATATACATAATTAAATTCATCTTTTAATTCTACTATCCGTCGTTTAAGCTGTAGCTTATGTATGTATGTAAGTATGTAGTTTATTTTATTTTATGAATATTTTATGAAAATATTGGAAAAGTTGGCTTTTTCAGTCTCTTTTTTCCATGAAGTTCTCTAAGTGTTCTAATCTGTTCCGATTAAGATTTTCCTCATTTAAAATAGATAGTAAAACAAAATTAATTAGAGGCCATGACGACTCATAGAGAGTCTAAATCTAGTTACTCTCTGACAACCCACAATCATTCTTGTATGCGTGATACCAGGAATGGACGGGACGCAAAATTTTCTGATGATTCCGAACGGATCATGAGCAGCACTTCTCATGACAAGAGGTACTCTTAGAGGATTTGTCAATTCCTCCCAAGTGGAAGTATGCCCCGGAAAAACTTCTTTGCATTGGCTGAGAAAAGATCCCAAGACCGTCGCGTCGGCATGACAGTCCAATGCACTAACCATTATTCTAATGCGTACTACAAAAAAAAACAGATAATATAAGCAACAAAACTGAGAAATGAATCATATTGGCTCCAGATGAAAGCAGAGTAGAAAATTAACCCCGATGAAAGGCAGAATATGGCTGATAAATCCATAAAATTGAGGGGTTGTGTTGTTAAACATTTTTGTACATAATTTTCTTTTTTTTTAAATTTGCCTTGATAGGGGTTGTACTAAGCATCAAACTAACCATAAACTATATGAATACAAAATCTAAAATATTTCTCATTTGTTATACATCCAAGAACACCATAATTAAACATTACCAAATAATTTAAATGTACGCAGGCTAATGCAAACTAATATCTTTGAACTAAGTACATAAAGAGAGATCCGACTGTACATTTTATTTCATATAAACAAAACAAAAGACTGTTCATGTTCACAATGCACATCATTGAAGTAATTTCTGATTCTGCCACCTGCCATACCATATGTCTCTTTTAATGGCAGGTGTTCCAATGACATTGTGTTTGTGTCGGTACAGTAGAGAAACGTATCACCTGCTGTGCATTTTTTCTTTGGCTTTTTTTTTGTGCAGCTGGAAATATTTTTAATATTTTCAGAGGAAGATGACGCCATCATCGATGAACTGAGATAGATACTTTTTTACTTGCGATATACATAGGTACTATAGGGCAAGTTCTGCATTTGGAAAAAAAATCGAACTCGAGATTTTGATCAAAGTTGACATTACGATGATAGCGAAGACGAAAAAAGTGGGTCCGGCAATTCCGTCTGTCTGTCTGTATGTCTGTATGTCTGTACCTCGAACTGCAGCCTAAACTACTGGAGGTATTTTCTTCAAACTCGGTACTTAAGGGTCTTCGGTGATTCCCTAGAGGAGAAATTGAAATTTTTTTTTTAGCTCCAAAACTAAGGGTACCCCCCATACACCCGTAATGCTAAATCTTATTTATCTCGAAAACGGCTGTAACGATTTTGATAAAAAAAAAATTAGGTGTGATATTATGAACATAGGCTACATTTTGGTCATTTGATTATGGTTCATTCATCTCTAGTTTTAAGCAAATTACAGAATGAACCTATTATTCTTTCCTATTTTTTTATATATAATACGTATTTATAGTTAGTTATAGTTAAAAAAAAAACTTATTAAAATTGTATTTAAAAATAAGGATGAATAAATTGAATTAAAAAAAAAAAAAAAAAAAAAAAAATTTGAGGCAAAATGTTATTAGGGGTACCTGCCATAGACCCGTTTTTTTTATTTTCAACTTTCTCATTAACGGCTCTAATGATTTTAACCCAAAATTTTCAGCAGGGGTCCCCTTAAGTTTAAAATAATATTGTATATAAAAATATTGGAAAAAATATTTGTTAGGTTTAAAAAAAAAAAATTTTTTTAAATCAATATCTTCAAAACCTATGAACGATAATTTTTTGAAATTATTTCCTAAAATCAATATTATTTAATACTTAAAATTCGCATCAAAAATTTTTTTCTTGAAAAATTTTAGAGAAATTTTTTATGTAAAAAAATTATTTAATAATAAAACGATTTTTTAAAGTTTATTTGCATAAATTCATAATTTTCCAGAAACCAGACGGCAATTTTATGCATTTGAACATTATTATCTCATTAAATCCATGTTTTCTATTTATAAAATGTATCTTAAATTCCAAAGTACTATTACATAAGAGCAAGTACGTGCGATCCAGTCGTGCATTTTATTTTTATTTCAAACAGACTAAGATGGTTTTCAGGTTTGTTTAGCGTTTATTAAGTTGTAATTGTGGAGGTTGCAAGGTGCTCTTTTCTCAGAAGACTAAGAATTTTAAAAATGTTCTGTATAGCAACATGGAAGTCGTTCAAGGACAATACTCAACTGCTTTCGTAGTTTCAGGAAAAAATTTAATGCATTTAATTTTTGAGGCAAATGTGAATTTATGCAATAACAAAAATTTTAAATCGTTTTAGGTTTTTTTTTTTTATTTTAAATAAGTTTTTAGATGTAGATATATTTAATTTTACAGACATCTTTGAGAAAACAATTTTGTATACCAATTTTTAGTTTTTATTAATATGTGTAAAGGAAAACTTTATTTTAAAATCATATCATATACGTCAATATTTCAACGACTATATTAAGATCAAACTCCAAGCCTAAGCGACCGATTTTCTTTAAAATTGGTAGATAGCATTTTTAAGTTTTTCTCCCATAGATTTTTTCTTCTTTTTCAAAATTAAAAAAAATAAAATGCACGACTGGATCGCACGAACTTGCTCTTATGTAAAAGTACTTTGGAATTTAAGATACATTTTATAAATATAAAACATGAATTAAAATGAAATTGCCGTCTGATTTTTAGAAAAGTATGAATTTATGCAAACAAACTTTAAAAAATCGTTTCATTATTAAATAAATAAATTTTTTATATAAGAAATTCCTTTAAAATTTTTCAAGAAAAAAATGTGGGATGCGAATTTTAAGTATTGAATAATATTGATTTTAGGAAATAATTTCAAAAAATAATCGTTCATAGGTTTTGAAGATATTGATTTTTCAAAAAAAATTTTTTTCAAAAAAAACCCAACAAATAATTTTTCGAATATTTTTATATACAATATTATTTTAAACTTAGGGGGACTTCTGCTGAAGATTTTTGGTTAAAATCGTTAGAGCCGTTAATGAGAAAGTTGAAAATCAAAAAAACGGTTCTATGACAGGTACCGTTAATAACATTTTGCCCCAAATTTTTTTTTACCAAAACGTAGTCCATATCCATAATATCACACCTAATTTTTTTTATCAAAATCGTTAGAGCCGTTTTCGAGATAAATAAGATTTTGCATTACGGGTGTATGGGGGGTACCGTTAGTTTTAGAGCTAAAAAAAAAATTTCAATTTCCCCTCTAGGGAATCACCGAAGACCCATAACTACCGAGTTTGAAGAAAATAGGTCCAGTGGCTTAGGCTCTAGATCGAGGTACAGACATACAGACAGACAGACAGACAGACAGACAGACAGACAGACAGACAGACAGACAGACAGACAGACAGACAGACAGACGGAATTGCCGGACCCACTTTATTCGTCTTCGCTATCATCGTAATGTCAACTTTGATCAAAATCTCGAGTTCGATTTTTTTTCCAAATGCAGAACTTGCCCTATAGTACCTATATCGCAAGTAAAAACGGAACCTTCCAAACGATTTTTTTCGAAATTTTATAAGATATTTTTTTTTTCTAAAAAAACTGTTCCACAGATTAAAAAAATACAAATCTTTCATAAATCTAAGGAATACTTATTAATGGTACCCCCTGGAACCATTTTCTTGGTTTTTGATCGGATCCTTGGAAAAATATGGGATCGATTTTTTGAGAATTGACAGTTTAAAGTTTTTTAACTCGATTAATATGTTCTGAGAAAAAAAAATGTATTTTATCTAAAAAATTTGTATCTAATCAAAAAATATAAAATGTTAAAAAATAGTTTTCGCAAATCGTGTTTTTCTGAAAAACGGCCCCTAGAATTTTAAAAAGAAAAATTCTTGCGATTAATTCTTACGATCTATAATGTAATAAAAAAATTTGAAATTAATATATTACTGACTGTAGAACCATATTTTAGAATTTTGCATTTCTCATTATCGGAGTAACGTATTTTTATTAATTTTTTTATAGAGAAGCTTTTAAAATATTAGAAAAACATTGCGTTTCAAAACTTAAACAAAATATGTAAATCAATTTTTTTTGAAAATTCTATGTCTCAAAAACAGGGCAGTATTTTTTTTTTTAATTTAATTTTTAATTGAACAATAATAAAATTTAAAAATATATTTCTTAACAATGTTTTAATCATATTTTTATATATTAGCTTTTTTTTTAGAAACCGCTACAACAATTCATAATTTCATAAAAGTCACATGGCATTCTGTTTTGATCTCTTACTACTAAAAGAGTTTAAAAAATAAATTTTATATACTTATGAACAGTTTTCTCTATTAAAAGTCATTTTTAAAATTTATCAAAACTCTAGGAGCAATTTTGGTGGTGGGTAGGGTAGATATACTATTATTAGATTTCACCATTTTACTATATCAGTTCTGTTATCTTTTTCATATTTTCTTCTTTTTTTTTACTTTCAAGATACTCCGATCTTTACAGCATTGCTAAATGGGGTATAAAAAACCGTGTGGAGTTTAATGCTTCGAAAACTCAATGCTGTCTATTGTCGTTAAAGCAAAATATACCCCCTATGGCATTGTCCTTAAATGGCACTTGCATCGAAGAAACCGAAAAGCTCTCAGTACTCGGTATGTGTGTTAACGACGATCTTCGTTGGAATGATCATGCTAAATGCTTAGGATTTCTATATCGATGTAAGAAATTTTGTACCCCTTCTGATCTGGCTACCATTTATAAGGCGTATATACGTCCAAACTCGAGTATAACTCACACCTTTGGGCAGGTGCAGCACACTCTTTCCTCCATTTATTTGATAGAATTCAGAACAGAGCGTTAAAACTGATAGGAAATAGAGCTATCATGGATTCATTCCCATCTCTTGAACACCGTCGGAATGTTTCAATGTTCACTCGAAGTTTTATCCTTGTTAATATAGTCTCCAGCAAATTGCATCCTTGAAATTTTTTTTTTTTTGGACTGATGGACGGCTTTTTATGAGCACTTCTTGCATGAAAATTGGCATCTCTGAGTATTCTTCGAATGGTTTCGGCACTGCTCTTTTTATTAAAATAATTTTCGGCTTCTTAAGTTATTTAAGGCGCACTTAAAGTCGGATCTCCCTTTACTTTTCTTACAATCCATCTTCGGTTGCTGTCAGAAAATATTTTATTTGGGGCTTTCCTTCCTTCACTGACGATTTGATTTTCGCGTACATATGGCTCAATGATGTGCTGAACGGTTGAAGATTTAATTTTAAACATTTCAGCAATTTTTCTTTGGCTAATCCCATCTTTGTAGTGTTTAATACCTAACTCGCGACTTTCTAAGCTCGTACGCGGGCCCATGTTTGAAAAAAGAAAATTTTAACTTAATTCAGGTCACAAATTGATAAACTGATCACAACAAATAATAATTATTTCGATTTTATGCTTAAAACAAAAACAACCGTTTGCAATATACCATTTAAGCTGAGTGCATCATTTAAGCTGAGAGCAAATTTGATGAGAGAGTTACAGTTTTTTACCTCAGGATCTGAGTACAAAGAATAATGGGTGACTATTTATGTTGCTTATGAATAATTACTTTCTAAAGACTCTAATACACTCGCTTTTTGGAAACTTTCGACGTATGTTGTCTATAAAATGTACACCCAGAGAAAAGTATGTGTAAAATTAGCCTAAATCGGGGGCTAAATTGTCTTAGGACTAAGGCCGTTTTGAGCTTGCTTAGTTCTAACCTATCGTAGCCTATTTTGCTAAGCTAAATGAATTTGGTTTTTAACTTTGCTAAAATTTGCCTAGAACTAAGCATAATTAACCTATATGCCTAGGCTAAATTTTCTAATTATTTTTCCCTAGGAATTATTTTTTACCTTAACATCTAAGCTAAAACGCCTTAGTGCTTAGGTTGATTTACTTTATTTGTTTTACCTATATTAAGGCAATTTAACTTAGTTGATAGGTAGATTTTACCTATATTTTTGCCTTAGGAACGTGTTGACTTACCTTAATATCTAAGGTAAAACGATCTTAGTTTTACCTAAATTTTCGCCTAAATTGCCTTAGTTCCTAGGTTGATTTACCTTATTTTTTTTACCTATAATAAGGCAATTTAACTTAGTTGATAGGTAGATTTTACCTATATTTTTGCCTTAGGAACGTGTTGACTTACCTTAATATCTAAGGTAAAACGATCTTAGTTTTACCTAAATTTGCGCCTAAATTGCCTTAGTTCCTAGGTTGATTTACCTTATTTTTTTTACCTATAATAAGGCAATTTAACTTAGTTGATAGGTAGATTTTACCTATATTTTTGCCTTAGGAACGTGTTGACTTACCTTAATATCTAAGGTAAAACGATCTTAGTTTTACCTAAATTTGCGCCTAAATTACCTTAGTTTCTAGGTTCATTTACCTTATTTTCGTTTACCTATAATGAGGCAATTTAACTTAGTTTGATAGGTAGATTTTTACCTATATTGTTGCCTTAGGAACGTGTTGACTTACCTTAATATCTAAGGTAAAACGATCTTAGTTTTACCTAAATTTGCGCCTAAATTACCTTAGTTTCTAGGTTCATTTACCTTATTTTCGTTTACCTATAATGAGGCAATTTAACTTAGTTGATAGGTAGATTTTACCTATATTTTTGCTTAGTTCTTCTTATTTCTGAAAAATGTCCTCCAAAAAAAGAAGTAATTTTACATCATTTCAAAGGATTTTATTGAATTATTATTAACAGATTTAATGTTATTGATTATTTTCGATTTTTAAAATATAATCTTAATTTCTAAAATCTTACTATCTAAAAAATTAAAAAATGCAATTTACAGCATTACAAATGAGGAAAACTGGATAAATAACAGATATACATATAATTCTTTTACATTTTTTTTTGGAATTTGTTACACATTTGTTTTTATCTTGCTTTATAACCAAGCAAATCAAATTTAGAGTGAAACATACATACATCTATAAGCATAAGACGTACACAAAATTTAAGAAAACATTTCACCTTCGAAGGTTAAGATACATTTTAGAAAATTAAATAAGTTTAAAGAAATTTAAAATCTTCTGCAAAGTATTGAATTTAGAATCAAGTTTTTATACATATCAAAAAAGAAACTTGAAAGAAAGAAATTGGTTTTTTTTACAAAAAAAAAAACAGTGTTGTGTATGAAAATACAAAAATCTTTGATAGAGAAATGTTGGATTTAGAAAACGATTTTTTTTGGCAAGTTCAAAGAATTTGAATACTCATTTGTGAAAAATTGAATTAAAAAAAAAAACTGTGCACCTTTTTGAACAACTCAGTACCCATAGGGTAAAACTATACAAAACGCCCCGGTTTACAAAACAACCCAATACAGTGAGTGTAATACGCCCCAGTAAAGTATTTTTTATTTCTTAATTTTGTATAGAAATGTGAAGAAATTAAATTTAGCACGCCACTGCGGGCATCATAATCCGAAAAGGACATGAAAGAAACAATAGAGGAAGGTAAAAATAAAACTAAAGGGGTGAATGAAGAAAGTAGGGAGTATAACATACCTAACATAAAAGACAAGCCCAATAAGTCGCTTGGTCGGTCAAATGCTCTTTGTTTGGAGCAAGAAAAAAGAAATTTACAAAACGCCCCAATACAGTGAGTGTAATAGGCCCCAGTAAAGTATTAAAATATAACACTCATATAAACTTTTTATTTCTTAATTTTGTATAGAAATGTGAAGAAATTACATTAAGGACGCCACTGCGGCCATCATAATCCGAAAAGGACATGAAAGAAGCAATATATAAAGTTAAAAATAATACTAAGGGGGTGAATGAAGCAAGTTGGGAGTATAACATACTATCCATAATATATGTGGTGTTAAATTGTATTTTATTATAATGAAATCAAAATTTTGATTTAAGTTAATTATGTAAGTATTTTAAGAATTTAAAAAAAAGTGAAAAAAGTGTCGATAAAATGGCCCATCCCATGTGTTGATAATATGGACCAGTAGGCCATATTCGATGCATGATTTTAAGGATTTTAAGTGAGGTTTAATATTTTGTTTTGAGTTATAAAAACCCAAAAACTAACAATAAACGTGGCCGACAGAAGACAAATATGATATGATCAAAGCAATCTTTACATATGTATGTATAAGGAACAACAAATTGGGTTCTAAGTGTCAATAGATTTCAAGGTACCTAAAACCACATTTCGGCGTTTGGACCACCCTGGTCAATATTTGAAACCAAGTGGTCAACTTTTCGAAAAATTGCGGAATTAGGTTTCTATGGTTAAAACTATCAAAGCCTGAAGTAAATATAATTTTAAAGACTGTTAAAAAACATACGACTCCGAGTGAAAAAAGACTGTTATTTTTTATTTAATACAAGAATTCTTATTTTTGTTTTATTGAAGATTCTAAATAAGTGAGGCGTATTGTATTGTCTTACCCTAAGACATAAGCACATAACTTTTAAAAGAATATAATTTGAAATATGAATTAAAGATTTATTATCCGCTGGACTAAATATTGAATTTTCAAAAAAATCGAATTTTCGAAATTTCAAAAAATAGATATATTTTTAAATTTCTTAAAAGGAACAATCCGCAAAGGGTAATTTTTAAAAATTGATACTACCAACGTGTATCTAAGTTATTAAAAAATTCAAATCATTTAAGAAAGTTTGTACTGCAGGGATTTTTGGACCGTCTTGAATGTTAAAGAAAAAATTTTGAATAAATACCCACACACATAAACATTGTGGGGGGTATTGTATATTTAACACATACGTGAGTTTTAAATAAAAATCAATACAATCTATATATGAGTCTAATTTAAATTTTACATTGTCCAAGGATACGTAAAACTGATTATATTTAAAGAGTTCGCCCACAACAATTATAAGAGGCTGAAGCTTGATTTTCAACTTTATACACTCTTCCCTTTTCTTTTTCAGAATGGGTTCTATCTGACTTGCATTGTTAATTTCGATGGTGAAGGCATTCTTAGAATCTTCAATTGTGAATTTTTTGACTTTTCCACAATATTTTTTTGATGACGGTGGCAATACTCCGTGTAATAGGTTTAAATACGCAATATTCAAATTGTCTATTATACAATTTAAAAATCTTTTTAGAATACAAATTATTTTAAAATAAATTTTCGTACCTATGTCAAGGTCTTGAATTTTATCTATTACTTGTGCAAGGTATGTCTTTAGGGTACTGCATTTTATTCTTTCTTTAAAAATTTCCACCGCAATCGTCCGAAAATTTTCCCATTTTGTAAAATCAAATCCATTAGTGGGTTTAAGAAAGTTGTAATCAATGTTTATCTGTTGAAAGATAGAAAAAAATATTTTACATACGATTGAAATAAAATAGTTTTTTATTTGATTTTATTTTATTTTTTCTAAGATATGATCTTAGGTTTTTAATACAAATCAATGGCTAATATAAATTGACAACTACAAAAATACTATAAATAACACTTTACCAATACTGGGGCACGAGAATATTTAAATAGAGGCCATTGAAGAAGGATTGTCTGGATGTCAGTATCACTGCTTGAGTCGATCATATTTCTTCTGAATGCTATAGTATCAGTCCAGTGTTTTATTACAGTATCCCAGTTTCTGTTTTGCTTTAATTCATCGCAGATACTCTTTAACTTTTCTTCGTCTAATGATTCTATGAAAAATATGTAAAACCAAAAAGGTATATGAGTTAATATTTTTGTTTTCTTGGTACTAAAATAGAAAAAATGGATTTATTTCATTTTATTTTTTGATATAGAAAATTAATATCACAATGGAACGGTTATTTTTGTTGAAGCAGTAAAACTAGTTTATATGCCAACGCAAATTTGTTCACCACTGATATATCTGTTAAGTCATTGAGCTTATTTCATTAATATAACGTTATAGTTATTCGTTGAGTCAATTTTTAAGCCAACGAATTAACTTCATAGCCGTAAAAAATGCTTATATAATTGAGATTTAATCTAATTTATTCAAACTTTGATCAAACCTTCAATGCAAACATCTGTTAAAACATCTGTTAGCTTTGATTTCTTTATTGATGTTGGATCATCACTCTTATACAACTTCGACAGAGATCTTCGTTGGCCCCTATAGCGGTCGTAGAGTTTACCTTTTGGAGGAATTTTGTTTTTACCTGGGACAAAGTACGTACTCTGTTGTAATTATGATACAAAAATCTATTAGAAAATGCTTTATTGGTAACGGCAGTATCAACCTTACCAAACTTTCTGTTGGAAAAATTTTAACGATTTCCTCCGCCAAAATTTCGCACCGCTTGACCGTTATTTTCTTTCTATTCTCTATAAAGTACTGGACAGTTTTATGAACAAGATCTGTTCTATCCTGTGGACTTAAGACATTTTTATTGTTATATGATTCTAAAAGTCCTCTTCCTTGATCCGTTTTCATTAATACTTCCAGAACTGTTACCTAAAATTAAATAATTGACTAAATGACAAAATTTTTCCTAACTAAAAAATATTATCCAACTTCATAAACAATTAATATTCATTTCATAAAAACAAAACACTGCAAAAGCAAAACAAATTATATCCTAAGTGCTTGATTTAACTTAACCTGTTAACGGGTTCTATCTGACATGCATTTTCAATTTGGATGGTGAAAGCATTCTTTTTAAGTTTTTGAATCTTCTAAAGATTTAATTTAATGATAGTGGCAATGATCCATTTAAGAGGTTGTAATATTTTTTTTGATTTCAAAATTTTGAAATTGTGAAATTTCAAAAATATTTATTATTAATCAACAAAAAAAAAAAAACAAGAAAAATGTCCTTGCCAATAAATAAACCGATTTTTAAAACCCTTCTCGAAAATGCATTGTTATGTACATAAATATTACCTAAAAATTTTTTTTTACCGATTGTGCGCTAGGTTCGTAGTTATATAAATGATATTTTCAGATATGACTTATGTTTGAACTTACGTCAAAATCTGAGGAGTTACTGTGAGATGGGCTACTCATGCTGTTAAGCCACGTTTCCACTGATACTTGTTGAGTTGATTTTTTGTAAGGTTTTGTATTAAAAATTCCCTGTTTGTATTAAAAAGGAAAATAAAAATGATAATTTAAAAAAATGTAATTAAATTGTTTTTTTTTTTTCTGTTTTATATTTAACTTAAAAATAAGTTACAAAAATTAAAACTATTAACATATAAGTTACATATGCTCCAGAAAGACAAAACCCAACCCCGGAAATCGAACATACATATTACGTTCAACAGAAAAAGATAAAATGGACATGAATAACACAATGGCCCTTAGTAATAGACATCCATACACTGAGAAAAATATCAAACTTATTCATATTTAAATCAAACTCAAACACATACGATTTGGCATGGAATCGATATCTATTTAATTTAAATAGAAACGTATTAACCCATGTTTGACCCGATTTAAACATGATTTGGTTTAAATTTACCTCGTTTTCTATTTGATTTAAACATGCTTATCTTTGTTTTTATTAACTTCATTTGATGTTGTTTCAAATAGAATCATATTAACTTTTTTTTACTTTAGATTTTTCAGAAATTCAGAAATTAAAAAAATTACTCAACACAAATAAAAATTATATAATAAGTACCTACATATGTATTTATATTTTTATTTTAAGTAACATTTTGTGATTACATTTTTCCAAAAAGTGTTTAAATTGTTGTCGAGTGCTTTGAGATCTCATCTTTGTCACATCTTGAGAACATCTTCGTCAAATTCTGGTTTATATAATATGTAATTTGTCTTCTGAAATTTGCTTCTTGTTTTGCTTCTTTCGTCATCTTCTGGTCAGCCTTTGGAAAGAATATAGAAGTCAAATGATAATTTAATATAATACATACCTATTAATCAGTATTTAAAAAAAAAACTTTACAAATAATCAGTTTTTGAAACAAATATTTTTTTTTTACACTTACATTCAATAGAGAACAGGGAACAATGATATTAACTTCCACTCCTCGAGTAATCTTAACCTTTATGTTCTTGCGTGAAACAGGTATCTAACATTATATTGGTATATATCAAATATTTTATGATTTTTTTTTATAAATTACTCACTTTAGTAACATCACAAACACTCGCGGAACATAAACACACTCCATGACTTTCGATGCCAAAAATAAGAAAAGTTATGTATATTTAGCTACCTCATTTTAATTCAATTCAAACATGTTCGAGCTTAAATTTAACATTTATGTTTAATCTCTTACTCTTGTAAATATTTTAACTCCGTTTATATCTAAATTAAACTCGTTCATGTTCATTTTATGTTAAAATTTTCAAGTAAGTAAAATAAATTAAACATGCATTTTAAAAATCAAACTCAAACTAATTTGAATACATACAAAAAATGAAGTGCAGATCTCAATGAAATTTTTAAACATGAATGAGTTTGATTTAAACATATTTTACTGAAAAATAATAGTATTTTCGAATCTAAACAGATTTGAGTTTAGTTATAAACGAATTCTGTTTGTCCTTATTTAAACATATAATTAAACATGTTTCTATTTAAATAACTCATAGTACAGTTTTCTCAGTGTAGAATCGGTTTTAAAGTCACTTTTTGTTAGATGTAGAAAAGTTGCTTTTAAAATTTCGTAGTAACAGATCAAATTTACAAAACTCTTATTTATACCAATAATTGTGACTCATTTTCATAATTTCGTTATTGTGAACTGATACACAAACAGATTTCTATTAACCAGATTCGTAAAGTTCTATTGTGATTCTATCATTTTAAATTTAACTTAGTTACAGGAAAGCCGCTTTTAAGTATTTATACTTGAAATTTGTTTTATTTCTACGAATGTTTGGTTAAAATCGAACTTAGGCTAGATTCGGATCTATTACTCAGGGCCAATGGCTTTGAATTCTTATAAGGGCCAGCCAGATGCAGCTGTGACCACAAATCGAAGTGCATGAATATATTTCTAAGATGACAACAATGTATTTAACCAGTAAAACAAAATATTGTGTTGGACTTTAATTGGCCATCAAACTGTAAAGTTAATGTAAATAAAGTTTCAATGAATATTTTTTAAAAACATTTTTTTAGCTTTAAATAACAAAATTTGCGCAGTCGGTAGGATACAAATATATTTTTCGTATCCTTTAAGAACCATAATTCCGTTTCTACAAAGTGAAATTATACTCGAGATAACTCGAAAGAGAGTATCTAATATTATTTTAAAATAACGGCTAAAGTAATCGTAACGCGATAGTTAAAAAGTGAATACGATACAAACTTTGGTCTTAAAACTATTAAGCTATTGCAACTGCAATTCAGTAGAAAAAGTGAAGAAATCCTTAGCGAAAATAAAGACTTAAAACAAAATACTTCAGTGAATAAAAAACTTGATCAGTTCGTAGTTCATTTAGCGCATATAACCATACTACGAAGTTCCATAGAGGAGATCCGATCACACACTAACATAAGAATTACAAAAACAAAATATTGTGTTACTACTTTAACTGACCATCAAATTGTAAAGTTATAATAATTAAAGTTTCAATAAATATTTTTAAAAACATTTTGTTAGTTTTTAATAATAAAATTTATATTATATTTTACTTACATTTTCACTTTGCCACAAAAGTAATTTAGCTTCAAAGATCATTTTTGTATTAAAGTCATTATATTCATAAAAAATTTGATCAATGTGTCGTTCCCTCATGCACTTTAAACCTTCAATATCTATTTGTTTTCCTGTTAATTAAACATTTTTGTAGACAAATATCTAAAATGTTAGAGATTTTACCTTTTAAAAATAGATAAAGTTTATCATACAGATCCCACGCTTTTAGTAAATCAGCTAAGTCATCGTTGAAATTCACGTGGAAGGATATTTTCGGAATTTATAATTGTAATGTTTAATTCTTCTTCATCTTCACGTAGCAACGTTAATTCATCTTCTGAATTAAGAACAAAGAATGAAGTAGGATTTGTGTCGATGTTTTTATTTTGAACAGCCGTCATGGAGTTGTTTGGATAAGAACTAGGTTGTTCATGTTCAGTTGTGGAAATATTTAAGTCTTGTGCATTCATTTTGTAATGCTGTTGTGACCTAAGAAAAAAAATGTTTTTTTCGTATATATTCTTTACCGCATAGTTTTTTATGGCAGCTAACGGGTGGGCCATCAAATTCATTTAGGGATTTAACTAAACAAATATCCTCAGTGCATTCTATTTTTTCAAACGACATATAATGATCGCTAAATACTGTTTGTATTTCTTGACAAAGTATATACACAGTTTTATTTTCGCTAATGATCATTCGCATTATTAAAAAAAACTTTACATTCAATTCACTTGTAATAGATAAGTAATGTCCTTTTTTGTAAACTGTGCCATTAAATTCAATTTGTTCGAAGTGTTTTGAATTTACATTTAATACACTTGAATTCAAACAGTTTATGTTCTCAATGGCATTATGTATTTCATCATGATGTGAATACTGAAGTAAATTTTCTCTTTCTTTAATACTTTTATAAGCAAATTTGAACTGTAATTTTGTTGCGATTGAAAGTAAAATGTTTTTGCTACTTGAAGTGACTCTACCATATGATTTTAACTCCTGGTGTTTGGCTTCAAACAAAAAAGACCAATAATATTTTGGAAGCCCAGAGTTCTGTATGATCCGTGGGTAGTGGATAAGGTTGTGATGTTTTGGTTTGAGAGTATCGCCAAATAACTTTTGATATAGCATATTGTGTTTTTCAATAAGATGTTCAAGATCATGCATTATGTAATTATTACAATGTGGCAGAAGTAATATATCAATTATATTTATAAAAATCAGAACGAACTCCCAAACTTTATCATTAACTGAGATCAAGTGGCCGATAATCAAAGGAAAATGGTGAACAAATGTCCACATTTTTCTTGCTGAAGCATTTAATTTTTTTCTTTTCAGATGTAGTGGAGTAATGTCTTTAAAAACATTTCCTTTCTCAGTATCTCCATAGGAAAAAGTGGACTTATATTGGTTCAGTTCGTCTAATGTAAACAATTTGTTTTTGATGTAATGTTCTATAACATGTGTTAAATTATAGTGTGCAATGCCCTCAAATATATCATGCATAAGATCTACTGAAAAATTTTGTACAACATGAAAAGAAGGAATTTTGTTTAAAATTGACGTTTTGTAAATGCCTGTGGTAGAGAAATCGGCAGATAAACTTTCATTATAATTTTCTTCGGTTCTGATAAATTTTGAATTCTCTTTACACATAACTTTGGTTAATTCACTTGGTGCTATACAAAAGCGACAGTAGTGGTTAGAAGAGAATGATTTACTGAATTCAAGAATTTGGTTAAGACCCAAGTTGTCTCCTAAGATAATACCCATTATTAAAGATATGTTCGTTTTCTGGTTATTTAAGGTCAGTTCAATACCTTCAACTTCTAAGGAGATAATTTCTTGTACAAGGTTGTAAATTGTCAGATCATTTCCATAGGTTTTTATATCTTGAGCCTTAATCAAGCCAGCCAGATAAATGTCACTGACCTTGAAATAATTTTCAAATATAGGAATCGAAAAATACACTCCCGTTATTTTATGAACTCCACTATGTGATCCCAGAGGATTATTAACTTCAAAATCGTCTGCGAATAAAAAATATGGAACCAAATTCCTATTTTTATAAAGTGCTTTTTTTGATTGCCATAATTTACCTTTCTTAAAATTACTTATATTTGATGACTGGCTCTGTTTCTGTTCTTCCAAAAATGTTTTGAGGACTTCTTGATTTTCAGTTTTTTCAAAAATTTTCCGAAATTGAAATTTCAAATCCATAAGAATACCTTTTTCAACTTTTTCTGTCAAATTGCTCTCTCCGTTTATCATAACATGAGAAATTTCTCTATTAATATCAAACTCTCGAGGTTCTTTATATAGATCTCGACTTTCCAAAAATTTTTGAAGTTTGTACTCAGTGTTTAAATTATTCAAAACATTTTTGTATTCTCTGACAATGTTTTCTATTTTGCTTTTATCACCCTCACACATTTCAACGTTAAAAATTATTTTTAACAGTGGGGATATAATCAAATTTTCAACGTCTTTCTGTATAGTTAATGCGTCTTTTCTATTAAAATGATTGTTGTTGTAAAGGCTTAAGACGAACTGAACTAGGCAATTTTCTATTATGCTTTTATCTGATGGGGTTTCTATCCTTTTTGCACTGCCACTAATACGAGTAGTTGGTAAATGTTGTTCATTATTATTTAACGAAAAATGGTTGTTTTGCAATTCATTTTCAAATATATTCGTACTGGAAGTGTTACAAGCGTTTGGGTTTAAGTAAT
The DNA here is from genome assembly GCA_911387755.1 of Chrysotoxum bicinctum. Classification (NCBI taxonomy): domain Eukaryota; kingdom Metazoa; phylum Arthropoda; class Insecta; order Diptera; family Syrphidae; genus Chrysotoxum; species Chrysotoxum bicinctum. The sequence continues at coordinate 81,312,602 of OU426990.1, forward strand.
TATTCTTGTTAGGTGGTTCCACTATTTTGCTTAAATCCCTTAAATGAATGCCTAAATGTCTTTTGTACGAAGACAATCCATTAAATACTTGTTTGCATGATTCATCAAAGCATTTTAATTTGCTTCTTTTATCACAGCCATGGATAATTTTTAAATGACTGAATAATGTATTCAAACAAATAAATTCTTCAAGACAGATAAAACAATGCATTTTCCTCGTATAAACTGTAATAATGAATTTAACTTTTATGAATTTCTATAAATTTAATTAATAAATATATGTATGTATGTACACTGGATAACTAGTATTACGAAAAATTGTATGATCTAGACTGGACATCCAAAGTACAATATTTTACTTATCACTCAGAGAAGAAATAATTATTTTTGTTTATAATATGAAGGATTATCTTTAATATTACGAGCATATGCTAGTTCAGTGCTTTTTAAAACTATGATAAAGTTAAGAAACTCATTCATCTTGACATCAGTTAAAAAAAAGCTTGAGAATTTAATAACTATTTTTAGAGCTAATACTTTTCAAGATAACTCTTAAGAATTTTCTAAATTTTTCAATTCAAATTTAATTCCAAAATGCTAAATACCGGTAGTTAGGGGATGAAAAACAGGATTAAGATATGCAAGAAACATTGTAATATAGCTAATACTTTTCGAGAAAACGCTAAGTGTGTTTAAGTATTTTTTTGGTTTTTCAATGAAATTGTATGTACTATCACCAAAGTAGATTTTTTTCAAAAAATTAGTTAATTCCAAAATGCTAAATGCCGGCAGTTAGGGGATGAAAAACAGGATTAAGATATGCAAGAAACATTGTAATATAGCTAATACTTTTCGAGAAAACGCTAAGTGTGTTTAAGTATTTTTTTGGTTTTTCAATGAAATTGTATGTACTATCACCAAAGTAGATTTTTTTCAAAAAATTAGTTAATTCCAAAATGCTAAATGCCGGCAGTTAGGGGATGAAAAACAGGATTAAGATATGCAAGAAACATTGTAATATAGCTAATACTTTTCGAGAAAACGCTAAGTGTGTTTAAGTATTTTTTTGGTTTTTCAATGAAATTGTATCTATGTACTATCACCAAAGTAGATTTTTTTCAAAAAATTAGTTAATTCCAAAATGCTAAATGCCGGCAGTTAGGGGATGAAAAACAGGATTAAGATATGCAAGAAACATTGTAATATAGCTAATACTTTTCGAGAAAACGCTAAGTGTGTTTAAGTATTTTTTTGGTTTTTCAATGAAATTGTATGTACTATCACCAAAGTAGATTTTTTTCAAAAAATTAGTTAATTCCAAAATGCTAAATGCCGGCAGTTAGGGGATGAAAAACAGGATTAAGATATGCAAGAAACATTGTAATATAGCTAATACTTTTCGAGAAAACGCTAAGTGTGTTTAAGTATTTTTTTGGTTTTTCAATGAAATTGTATCTATGTACTATCACCAAAGTAGATTTTTTTCAAAAAATTAGTTAATTCCAAAATGCTAAATGCCGGCAGTTAGGGGATGAAAAACAGGATTAAGATATGCAAGAAACATTGTAATATAGCTAATACTTTTCGAGAAAACGCTAAGTGTGTTTAAGTATTTTTTTGGTTTTTCAATGAAATTGTATGTACTATCACCAAAGTAGATTTTTTTCAAAAAATTAGTTAATTCCAAAATGCTAAATGCCGGCAGTTAGGGGATGAAAAACAGGATTAAGATATGCAAGAAACATTGTAATATAGCTAATACTTTTCGAGAAAACGCTAAGTGTGTTTAAGTATTTTTTTGGTTTTTCAATGAAATTGTATCTATGTACTATCACCAAAGTAGATTTTTTTCAAAAAATTAGTTAATTCCAAAATGCTAAATGCCGGCAGTTAGGGGATGAAAAACAGGATTAAGATATGCAAGAAACATTGTAATATAGCTAATACTTTTCGAGAAAACGCTAAGTGTGTTTAAGTATTTTTTTGGTTTTTCAATGAAATTGTATGTACTATCACCAAAGTAGATTTTTTTCAAAAAATTAGTTAATTCCAAAATGCTAAATGCCGGCAGTTAGGGGATGAAAAACAGGATTAAGATATGCAAGAAACATTGTAATATAGCTAATACTTTTCGAGAAAACGCTAAGTGTGTTTAAGTATTTTTTTGGTTTTTCAATGAAATTGTATCTATGTACTATCACCAAAGTAGATTTTTTTCAAAAAATTAGTTAATTCCAAAATGCTAAATGCCGGCAGTTAGGGGATGAAAAACAGGATTAAGATATGCAAGAAACATTGTAATATAGCTAATACTTTTCGAGAAAACGCTAAGTGTGTTTAAGTATTTTTTTGGTTTTTCAATGAAATTGTATGTACTATCACCAAAGTAGATTTTTTTCAAAAAATTAGTTAATTCCAAAATGCTAAATGCCGGCAGTTAGGGGATGAAAAACAGGATTAAGATATGCAAGAAACATTGTAATATAGCTAATACTTTTCGAGAAAACGCTAAGTGTGTTTAAGTATTTTTTTGGTTTTTCAATGAAATTGTATCTATGTACTATCACCAAAGTAGATTTTTTTCAAAAAATTAGTTAATTCCAAAATGCTAAATGCCGGCAGTTAGGGGATGAAAAACAGGATTAAGATATGCAAGAAACATTGTAATATAGCTAATACTTTTCGAGAAAACGCTAAGTGTGTTTAAGTATTTTTTTGGTTTTTCAATGAAATTGTATGTACTATCACCAAAGTAGATTTTTTTCAAAAAATTAGTTAATTCCAAAATGCTAAATGCCGGCAGTTAGGGGATGAAAAACAGGATTAAGATATGCAAGAAACATTGTAATATAGCTAATACTTTTCGAGAAAACGCTAAGTGTGTTTAAGTATTTTTTTGGTTTTTCAATGAAATTGTATGTAGTATCACCAAAGTAGATTTTTTTCAAAAAATTAGTTAATTCCAAAATGCTAAATGCCGGCAGTTAGGGGATGAAAAACAGGATTAAGATATGCAAGAAACATTGTAATATAGCTAATACTTTTCGAGAAAACGCTAAGTGTGTTTAAGTATTTTTTTGGTTTTTCAATGAAATTGTATGTACTATCACCAAAGTAGATTTTTTTCAAAAAATTAGTTAATTCCAAAATGCTAAATGCCGGCAGTTAGGGGATGAAAAACAGGATTAATATATGCAAGAAACATTGTAATATAGCTAATACTTTTCGAGAAAACGCTAAGTGTGTTTAAGTATTTTTTTGGTTTTTCAATGAAATTGTATGTACTATCACCAAAGTAGATTTTTTTCAAAAAATTAGTTAATTCCAAAATGCTAAATGCCGGCAGTTAGGGGATGAAAAACAGGATTAAGATATGCAAGAAACATTGTAATATAGCTAATACTTTTCGAGAAAACGCTAAGTGTGTTTAAGTATTTTTTTGGTTTTTCAATGAAATTGTATGTAGGTACTATCACCAAAGTAGATTTTTTTCAAAAAATTAGTTAATTCCAAAATGCTAAATGCCGGCAGTTAGGGGATGAAAAACAGGATTAAAATATGCAAGAAACATTGTAATATAGCTAATACTTTTCGAGAAAACGCTAAGTGTGTTTAAGTATTTTTTTGGTTTTTCAATGAAATTGTATCTATGTACTATCACCAAAGTAGATTTTTTTCAAAAAATTAGTTAATTCCAAAATGCTAAATGCCGGCAGTTAGGGGATGAAAAACAGGATTAAGATATGCAAGAAACATTGTAATATAGCTAATACTTTTCGAGAAAACGCTAAGTGTGTTTAAGTATTTTTTTGGTTTTTCAATGAAATTGTATGTACTATCACCAAAGTAGATTTTTTTCAAAAAATTAGTTAATTCCAAAATGCTAAATGCCGGCAGTTAGGGGATGAAAAACAGGATTAAGATATGCAAGAAACATTGTAATATAGCTAATACTTTTCGAGAAAACGCTAAGTGTGTTTAAGTAGTTTTTTGGTTTTTCAATGAAATTGTATGTACTATCACCAAAGTAGATTTTTTTCAAAAAATTAGTTAATTCCAAAATGCTAAATGCCGGCAGTTAGGGGATGAAAAACAGGATTAAGATATGCAAGAAACATTGTAATATAGCTAATACTTTTCGAGAAAACGCTAAGTGTGTTTAAGTATTTTTTTGGTTTTTCAATGAAATTGTATGTACTATCACCAAAGTAGATTTTTTTCAAAAAATTAGTTAATTCCAAAATGCTAAATGCCGGCAGTTAGGGGATGAAAAACAGGATTAATATATGCAAGAAACATTGTAATATAGCTAATACTTTTCGAGAAAACGCTAAGTGTGTTTAAGTATTTTTTTGGTTTTTCAATGAAATTGTATGTACTATCACCAAAGTAGATTTTTTTCAAAAAATTAGTTAATTCCAAAATGCTAAATGCCGGCAGTTAGGGGATGAAAAACAGGATTAAGATATGCAAGAAACATTGTAATATAGCTAATACTTTTCGAGAAAACGCTAAGTGTGTTTAAGTATTTTTTTGGTTTTTCAATGAAATTGTATGTACTATCACCAAAGTAGATTTTTTTCAAAAAATTAGTTAATTCCAAAATGCTAAATGCCGGCAGTTAGGGGATGAAAAACAGGATTAAGATATGCAAGAAACATTGTAATATAGCTAATACTTTTCGAGAAAACGCTAAGTGTGTTTAAGTATTTTTTTGGTTTTTCAATGAAATTGTATGTACTATCACCAAAGTAGATTTTTTTCAAAAAATTAGTTAATTCCAAAATGCTAAATGCCGGCAGTTAGGGGATGAAAAACAGGATTAAGATATGCAAGAAACATTGTAATATAGCTAATACTTTTCGAGAAAACGCTAAGTGTGTTTAAGTATTTTTTTTGTTTTTCAATGAAATTGTATGTACGAGTACTATTACCAAAGTAAATTTTTTTCAAAAAATTAGTTAATTCCAAAATGCTAAATGCCGGCAGTTAGGGGATGAAAAACAGGATTAAGATATGCAAGAAACATTGTAATATAGCTAATACTTTTCGAGAAAACGCTTAGTATGCTAAGCATTTCCTTACTTAAAGAAAATAAGAATTATACTCTGCTTTTTTGGGTTTGCTTGCTCACCGAGATTAAGAATCTTGGATTCGGTAAATATTTTATAATGTATATGTATGTAGTTACCTTTTGCATTTTTGTTTGATTAACTTTTCGCTATTTACTTAATAATATGTACTAAAAATCTGACTGTAATACGTAATAAATACAACTTTTTAAGAACTTTTAAGAAAATTTGCTTTGAAAGTGATAATTCTCAATCGAGAGTTGATTCATTTTTAATTTTTCCCGAAATTAGAAATGGTCTTTGCAGTTATCCATTGAATAATCAAATAATACCAGGGTATTCCTATTCTTACTGCTAGACTTGGTTTTGAAAATAGAAAATTATAAATGCACCAAATGCAATCCGCAGCTTTTATTAGAAAATGCCTCCAACGTGGTCAATGTCAACCCCACCCAAAAAAATTGTAAAAGTTGACGTAGACATGCCAGCTTTTGCCAGCGCCCTTGATACCCTCAAAATATGTAATATTGGAATTACGCAATTTACGTTTCTGGATATTACTGAGACTCTGAGATCTCATTAATTCCACACCCGTTCTTGTAAAAAAGAAAATCAGAATCACATTTTTTTTGGTTTGCTTGCTCAGCGAAATTAAGAAACTTGGGTTGGTTAAATATTTTATAATGTATATGGATGTAGTTACCTTTTGTTTTTTTGTTTGATTAACTTTTCACTATTTACTTAATAATATGTATTAAAAATCTGACTGTTATATGTAATAAAAACAACTTTTTAAGAACTTATAAGAAAATTTTCTTTTAACGCGTTGCAGTTGGTTGACGGTTGACGATGAAAAATGAATGAGAAGGAGAACCACGTGGCATGTGCGCCGCCTTACGGAGTTATGAGTTTTGATAAATGAGTTTGTTCAGTGAAATATTCTTTGGTTTGCAAATAAAAAACATGTTCAGTTGCTTGTGCAACTGGAACTGCGTTTCTTTTCTTTAAAAAAATGCAAATAAGTCCTTTTTAAGACAAATCGGATATATACTAATCGCAGTAATAAAATAATTATTTTGCTCCGAGATTAAAATTATGTTAATGATTATAATAAATTAATAGTATAAAAACACTTACCTTGAAATTATCCCAAATATTTGTTATTAATATTTTAAATATAGAAAGGAAGGTATTTCTTTTTAATATTTGCCGTATTATAATGTTATTTATTAAAGACTTTACGTTTTTTTTTTTAATCACTTTTTGGACTGCTCAACACGAAAATTACAAACCAACTAAATAAGTTACGAAAATACTTAGATACACAAATCACAACATAACGGCATCCGAATAATATTTCACGTTAGAACTAGGCTAATATTTCAATTATAACACAAAATTACCTTAAAACTAGGTTAATTACAAATAGTTAATAGAAACTTGGAGGAAAAATCACGTTAAGCACTAGGTAAAATTAGGTAAGACTTAGGTAAATGTTCACAAGTGGATACAATTGGCGCAAAAATTGTGTTAGTGCTTACATAAAATCACTTTATACCTAAGGTAACGTTGCATTGCTTACGGCAATTGGAGGAAAACCATATGTTTGCGTTCTTTTTTCAAGATGTAAAATTTTTTTAGAATAAATTACGTTGTTTTATTCATGAAACGAGAATAACTTTCGATTTATCAAAAGATTATATTTCGCCAGACGTTTACACAATAAAATGAGATATTACTTTTCTTAGTTAAAAGGGTTTATTATTTCATTTTCCGCACCAAATTCATGAGATAAATTTATCTACTCTGCAGAAAAGAACTCAAATATAAATTTTTAAAATTTGTTGCTGCGAAAATAAAACTATCCAGTTTTTCAGGTCTATCCAAATATTCCACTAATGCATAAATATCCCTTAGGGACCAGTTATAACTATCATTGAAATGCATCATTAAATTTTTAATTCGCATTTTTAAGACGAATAAGGCTAGGAACGCACTTGCGATTTCAATCGCGCGGTTTTTTAATCGCAAAAACAGAACACATGAGTTTAAATGAGAATGAACGCAGAAATCGTCACGATTTAAAGGTCGCAATTTGTTTCATTTTTCAGGCGATGCGATTGTCGTAAGTTAAAATGAAACAAATACACTTAAATGGATATGCTCACACTTGCGATTTAAATTACTACGACTTAAAAATCGTAGTAGCAAGAATAAATTGTTATGCACGCACTTGCGATTTTTAATCCACGATTTTTTAGCCGCAAGGAGTAAGAGACATGGCGTTAAATGTAAATGCACGCACATGCGACTTAAAAATCGTATTGATTATAAAAATGAAACAAGCTCCATTTTTCAAGCAATTTTTTTGTCGCTACTTATTTGTAGCAAATGCGCGACTTTTTAATCGCCTCGACGAAAAATCGCAAGTGCGGTCCTAGCCTAAACAAACTGTAATGGCTTTAATTGGTACCAAAATGAAGGCAATGAATATTAATATTTTTTTGACTCTATAAAATACAAAATTCTGATTTAAACTTTCTTGTTAATCCAATATTATTATTTCACTGATGGAAAGCAATTTCAATGAACAGCTGATTTTCGTTTTTTTTTAATATGGAACACAATAATTTCACTGAATGTGTTCAATTCTCTTTTAATTCTCAAATGTCAATTTTCCTTTCAATGATCAACTCTAACCTCAAATGCATAGAATTGGTTGTAATCAGCCACTGACAGCATCTTTTACTGAAACCCATTTTTCAATGATTGGTATAACTGGCTTGTCAAAAGAATAAAGTCAGCATTCCACTAATTTGTCTCAGAGATACATTTTAAGAATGCTATAACTGGGGCCTTAAGCAATATTTCTATATTTTTTGATTATATAAGTAAAAAATGTGGGTAAAAATTTCACAACGCGTATTTTAATTTATTCTTTCATTCAAACATTCTGTGTTAATGTTAGTTTGTCTAATAAATTAATTGATTGATACACTCGTTTTTCATACGAATTAAAAGAAATGTAATGAACTTTTCTTTCAAGAGCCCAACTACCCAAGCGTAAATGATTTTCCGTGCTAACTTTTTGCCGTCTTTAAATTTTTGTGAATAAATATGATATGCTCAACTTTTTACCCATTTTCTTTTGAATAAAAATTTACTTTTCAATCTTACGGAAACACAAAATATGATGTGTACACATATTTTTGTGTATACAGATAAAAATCACGCTTGCGAAATTGAATCCCACTAATGTTCTAATGTTTATTCAAGTGATCAAAGGTTTTCGATAGCTAAAATGAGAGATTAAAATAAGAATCTAATGTTGAAATGTCCTCTGATGCTTTTCTATAAACTTAAATGATTGTTGACAACAATTTAAATGAAATACTACATTTGTTTGTTTTCAAATTGAAAACAAAATTTTGATTTTTCTATTCAAAAATATTGTCTACGCCCATGTTCTAAGTAAATTTTGTCTCTCTGAACAAATTATTGCGGCGCCTTTGTCAAATCTAAGATTTTTGGCGGCAACGTTGCCTTAGTACTAAGGTAAAATCACCTTATACCTGAGGTAAAATTGTACAGGTATTGAATATTGGCGGGAAAACCATGTTATGCCCTAGGTAAAATTAGCTTAAACTTAGGTAAAAGTTCACTAGTGGATATAAATGGCGGGAAATTGATGCTAGTGCTAACTTAAAATCAGCTTAAACCTAAGGTAATATTGCATAGTTTTAAAAATTGGAGGGAATTCATAGATGTGCGTTCCATTTTTGAGAAATAAACTTAAATATCGTTCTTTTATTCAAGCGCATTCTTGCAACGAGACTAACTTTCGCTTTGCGATTTCGCTTTGCGAAAGGACATAACTTCGTAAAAACATTTGATTAATTGTGGGAATAAATATTTTCGATGTTGTTTGTCTTACGGTTTTTATTTATTTCCTATTTGATGTCCATTTTTTCTTTTATTGATCATTTGTTTTTTGAAATGCCATAATCAAATTAGAAATCACTTTTCTAAGTTTATCGGCTTTATCATTCCATGTTCCGCACCAAATTCGTAAAATAAAATTATAAAGCCTGCATAGAAAAAAATTCCATATTAATTTTGAAAGCTTGTTGCTGTGAAAATAAAATTATCTAGTCTACTATCTAGGTCAATCCAATGCATTATTACACATAACACATTTTTGAGTATATCTACGAGTACATACGAGTATATAATAATAAAAATTAAATGTGTTCAATAACTTCACAATGTATATTTAAAGTTATTCTCTCATTCTATCATTCTGTGTTGATTTAAGATTTGATATATCGGAAAACGAAAACTATTTTTGCTAAAACCAGAAGCATGGTTCGCGTTCTCAAAATTGTTTTACAACTAGTGCACGATTATTTCGATTTTGATCATTTGAAATTTTCGTCATTCGACTTGTCAGTCATGATTGATTTATAATGAAATAATTTGGTGTTCGGTGGTAATGACAAGAAAAAGATTGTGTGTACTGACGTACGCGCGGTTGAAGTAAAACTTCTTTTTCCTCAAGCAAAGCTTCTGTAAGATTATAACCTACGAACAAACATTTTGTATTCTAAAAACATGTCGCTGTCTTTGACGGATAACGTGACGTTTTGACATGTCACTGACAGCTGCATAGAAATTTTTTTACCCCCAATGCAGGAAAAGAAGTTTTACTTCAAAAAAACATCAAAAAGATATGTTTGTTTGTTTTTTTTTTTTTTTAAAGCCATAGTGGTTTCTGCTTGTTAAATTGATCGACCACATAATTCACAAACATTTTATATTTTTAAAACATGTCGCTGTCTTTGACTGATAACGTGACGGTTTGACTTGTCACTGACAGCTGCATAGAGAATTTTTTACCACCAACGCCGGAAAAGAAGTTTTACCTCAAAAAATTGAATGTGCGCGCCTAGCCTTAAATGAAATCGAGAAGAAAAGTACAAAACTCCCATGCCACTTGACAAGCAAGTTGCCTCGCTTTGTTTGTATTACCCTAGGGCTTCACGTACAAGTATTGGCAAGCATGTTTTAATCTTGTAATGTACACAAGCATTTCTTATTAACCCGTACAAACCCGAGCAACTAAGTAGTCACCTGGCATTAATTCAGTATCCAGGCAACTTGGAAAGCAAGTACACTGACAGCGGCACTCTTGTAAAATTAATTATTAAAGTATTTGATTGATTAGTCGGGTGACGTTCAAATTTATAAATACCAAAACAAATGTCGGTGGCGTGTGCGATTAAGCGAATAAATATTATTAAAAAGTATAATTTCAAAACTTTCAGGCAACCTGATGGTCATATGGCATGCCGTCTATGACAGCAAGAATACAAATGGTAGTGGATACACCCAACTTTTTGGCCAGTACTTTGTATGCGAGGGTTAGGTGTTGGTAAAATTTATTTGGATTGCAATATGCTTGTCAATAATTATTCGGTTGCATAGCCATTGCGCGTCTGAACCTATAGTTTTATGTTTATCTTTGAATGCAGCCATTTGAAATATGTAAATTCTAAATCGTATTCAACTTCATGTTTTACTTTGCACATGCTAAAAACATGTCGCTGTCTTTGACGGATGGCGTGACGGTTTGACATGTCACTGACAGCTGCATAGAAAATTTTTTACCCCAACGCCGGAAAAGAAGTTCTACTTCAAAAATATGAAAGTTCGAACGCTTGCATGTCGAGACTGCAGCAAAAATGTTAATATAGATACTGTATATCTTCGTCTAATTAAATTTCATAGGCTGTGAAAGTCTATTAGCCATGTTTAAATTACAAGTGAGAAGTGATTTTTGTAATCATGCTTGATAAATTGTGAATGCTAATGGTTTTCATTCACCAAACAGTCATCACGCCGTGTTTATCAACCAAATTTGAGAATGTTAATCCACTTAGTTTTCGCATTCATACATAAAAAAAAGAAAACAAACAAACAGTAATTAATTTTTCTTTCCAGGAACCAAAAAAAAAAAAAACAACCAAAAGCATTTAATTTTTCTGACTTGACAGCACTTATTCAAAATTATTGAGATAAACTCGAAAAAAGCTATTGTATGTTCAATGATGCTTTTTAATTAACTAAAATCAATAATCATATTAGCTTATTTACCTAATGAAATGTGTTGTATCTATTGTAAAACTGTCTACGCCCATGTCTTTGGGTAAAGTTGGCCTCTCTGATAGAATTATTGCAGAGCCCTTGTCAGATCCAAGAAAATATTGCATACACATTATTATCCTATTTCAAATTACCTAGGAGGTACATGTTGCCTTAGTTCTAGGTAAAATTTATACTCGTTAAATAACATTAGGTCAACAAAATTGTACCTTAGTTATATAAGGCAAAACAGCAATATTGTCTTAGTTATCTAAGGCAAATTATTCTATTTCAAACTACCTAGGAGGTACATGTTGCCTTAGTTCTAGGTAAAATTTATGATCGTCCAATAACATTAAGTCAACAAAATTGTGCCTTAGTTATATAAGGCAAAACAGGAATGTTGCCTTAGTTATCTAAGGCAAATTATTCTATTTCAAATTACCTAGGAGGTACATGTTGCCTTAGTTCTAGGTAAAATTTATGATCGTCCAATAACATTAAGTCAACAAAATTGTGCCTTAGTTATATAAGGCAAAACAGGAATGTTGCCTTAGTTATCTAAGGCAAATGATCTTATTTCAAATTACCTAGGAGGTACATGTTGCCTTAGTTCTAGGTAAAATTTATGCTCGTCCAATAACATTAGGTCAAAAAAATTGTACCTTAGTTATATAAGGCAAAACAGCAATGTTGCCTTAGTTATCTAAGGCAAATTATTCTATTTCAAATTACCTAGGAGGTACATGTTGCCTTAGTTCTAGGTAAAATTTATGCTCGTCCAATAACATTAGGTCAAAAAAATTGTACCTTAGTTATATAAGGCAAAACAGCAATGTTGCCTTAGTTATCTAAGGCAAATTATTCTATTTCAAATTACCTAGGAGGTACATGTTGCCTTAGTTCTAGGTAAAATCATGCTTGTCCAATAATTTTCGTTCAAAAAAAATCTTACCTAAGTTATATAAGGCAAATTAGCCTATTTTACATTGCCTAGAACGTAATATTTTGCCTTAGAACTTAGCAGAGTTATGTACGAAAAATAACATCCATATAAAAAAATTTGCCTTAGTTTTTTAAGGCAAATTAGCTTATTTCAAGTTACTTAGGACGTACATAACTTGCCTTAAAACTGAGCAGAGTTATGTACGAAAAATAACATCCATACAAAAAACTTTACCTAAGGCGTTTAAGGCAATTTTACACAGATTTTTTCTCTGGGTGTAAGTTTTTAGACAAATAAGAACACTGCATCATTTAAGCTGAGAGCCACTGTACATATAATTTTTCTTCGAAATTTAAGAACAAATTTTTATATCAAAAATATTCTACAAATTTAAGAAAAATTAATAATTTCTTTTAGTGAAAGATAACTATAGGTAATGGTTGTAAGAACCATTTTTTTTTTCGATTTTTTCAAAATCGATTATGATCATCTTCTTAAGGTAAAGCTCCTTAAAAGTATGAATCGTATTGAGTATTCAAATTTTCAAAATTATGGATTTAAAAAAAAAATATTAAAAAATGAAAACTAAATTCCCGACTTTTTTTAAACCTTAAACTAAAAGTTCTTAAAATTGTCAAAAGAGCAAAATGTCTTATATCCAAAAATTATACAATTTTATTATTTTTTTGGAATTTAATTCAAGCAAAAATTTAATTTCAACAAAGCAAAATAAAATAACAAAAACTGGCGTTCCAAATGTTTTTTTTAACAAATTACTAACTGCAAACTAGAAAGACAACGACCAACAACAAATAAAAGGATCAGAAAAGTTCAACGGCTCAGCAGCGACTGAATATAAAACTACAAAAAACAATCATTTAATTAAAACAGTTATTTTCATTGTAAGGGAAGTGTTTTTTATTTCTTAAGAACTTCTCGGATTCCTCCATTTTATTCTATTCAGTCCAAATCTTAAATACAACTGGAAAGAAAACGTAATCATTATTTTATTATTTTAACTTGTATGCACTTACCTAAATTAATTTTGAAGATTAATAGACAGAAGACTTATAGGGTATTATTATAAGATCGTTGTAAATCCTACAGCTGTACGCTAGGGGTTTATATCAAGCTTATTCAAGCGCCTTAAAGCAATGCTTCAGGAAAGCGTTGAAAGGGATCGATATAGGGGTGGACATTGCTGACAATCAATTCAAAAGTTTTAAAGCCAATCAAGTTAACATGGTCTAAAATAATGTTTTATTGAAAGATCTTGAGGAGTTAGCGATTGGCTTAAAGAATTTAAGGACATTGCCTCTTTATGTAAGTAAAATGGTATTCAACAAGATGTTTGAGCAAAATAAGCTATGGTATGAGAGAGAAACAAGGGTTCAAATCTATGCTACAAAATGAGTCATTAGTTAATCGCCAACTAGAATCTTCTTAGCTGTCGCAACTCTTTTCCTTTAAGTCCAGAAAAAGAACTAGGCTTACAACTAAACTTAAACTACCTATTTTTATTGTCCTTTTGTTTCAACAAAGATAGAGATAAATTCGATTTCATGTCCGTCAAGTTAGCACTACCACTTCAAAATTTTAAAAATGTAATAATTGGATTAATTGTCGTGAATTTGTCGTGAATTTGTCGTAAATTTGTCGTGAAACGAGAAAATTTGTCACACTTGTTTTTTAAAAAAATAACCCCTGGTAATGCTAACTTGACAGTCAAGTTAGCACTACCACCCCTCAAAATAGGGTAAAATGAACTCGAAAAAGAAAATGGTAAGTGCCAATAATTGTCGTGAATTTGTCGTAAATATGTTGTAAAATCAAAAATTTTCCAGCGCTAATTTTTTTAAAAATAAACCCTGGTAATGCTAACTTGACAGTCAAGTTAGCACTACCACCCCTCAAAATAGGGTAAAATGAACTAGAAAAAGAAAACGGTAAGTGCCAATAATTGTCTTGAATTTGTCGTAAATATGTTGTAAAATCAAAAATTTTCCAGCGCTAATTTTTTTAAAAATAAACCCTGGTAATGCTAACTTGACAGTCAAGTTAGCACTACCACCCTTCAAAATAGAGTAAAATGAACGCGAAAATGAAATTGGACGGTGTTAATAACTGTCGTAAATTTGTCGTAAATATGCCGTAAGACCAAAAATTGTGTCGCGGTACACCTGCGGCTACGAACGGTAATTTTTTAAAAAATGACCCCTGATAATGCTAACTTGACAGTCAAGTTAGCACTACCACCCCCCAAAATATGGTAAATGAACTCGCAAAAGACAAAGGACAGCGTAAATAATCACTACCACCCTTCAAAATAGGGTAAAATAAACGCGAAAATGAAAATGGACGGTGTTAATAATTGTCGTAAATATGCTGTAAGACCAAAAATTTTGTCGCGGTACATCTGCGGCTACGAACGGTAATTTTTTAAAAAAATGACCCCTGGTAATGCTAACTTGACTGTCAAGTTGGCATTACCAGGGGTTATTTTTTTAAAAACCAGAGTGACCAATATTTTTGTTTCACGACAAATTTACGACAAATTCACGACAATTAATCCAATTATGACATTTTTAAAATTTTGAAGTGGTAGTGCTAACTTGACGGACATTTCGATTTCTTAAGATTCATTATTTTATGTAGGTATCCAATTGCGCCTGATAAGAAATTCAGTAATTTTAAGTTTAATAACAATTTTATAATGCAGGTACATTCCTAGCATGTAGGTATTTTTTGTCAAAAGGTTTAAAAAACAATGATAAAATGACGGTTGTCATGCTAACTTTTGATGTCGTCAGCGATGAATGAATGTCTGAAAATGCATTCGAAAACGTACCTATCTAGAATGATTATTTTTTACCTGCACTATAAATTAATATAAATTGATGTGCAGGTATCTTTATATCTGTTTTTTTCGTCTATTAGGTAGGTATTAATTTTCATAAAATATAAATCCAATGTGCATCGATATATCCAATTCAATCATTTCCCCTCCTTAACAAAAAGATCAAACAAACCACAGATATCTCTATGAGTACCTAGGTACCTACATATAGAGAAAGGAAATTGAGGAATTCCAATTTTAATCATTTAAGCTATGTATACCTACCAACTTATACCTACTTAATAGGTATTTAGGTAGGTATATGTTTGTAGGTAACTAACTAAAGTATTAAGTAACTAACCTACCCTCATTAATGAGGTCGACCATTCAGCTCGTTTAAATATTACATATATCCATTCGTCTAACTTGTAATTGCGGCATCAGATACATTTAACATCTATCATTCCCAACAATAAAATGCCGAAATTCAGAAGCCAACACTAGGGGTACCTACGTACCTATCTTCTTTCGCCAGTGTCCTCTACATCCACATTTAATTCTTAAAAAGAGTACAGAGAGAACGTAGAGAGAGAAATCAACCCCCCAACCGATTGCCAAACCCCCAACCCCTTGTGTATAATAACGAGAAACAACAACAACTGTTGAAACTACAAAAATATACATTACACATCAATGACATAACGGAATGTGTTTGGACAAATATTCGCAACAAATGTTTTGACAGAGAGAGGCTGCTGCTAGTGATGTTATGTTAGTACTCTTACCTATATATCAGCACATCCACTACATCAGCAGTTAACTAAACACAAAACAGGGTGGCCATAGCGGCGCAAATAATATCAAAGCAGACAAAACGTATCTGTGTGCAAAGATATTGCTAACCCTCGATATGGGCTGCTGCGACTGCCATCATCAGCAGCTGTGGGGTCGTTTCAAACACCGGCTGTGCCTGCCATCCATCTATACAACTCGACCAAGACCAATTCTTTCGGAGAATTGGAATGGGACTCCCGCTCGTCTGTTATCAACACTCGTCGTGTTTTGTATGTTCCTCCTGTTCAACAGCTGTTCACTACATTGCGCAAAATCAAACTTATGAAAAAATCATCATCCCCCCAAACCAACACTACCAAAGAAACACATTTGAGCAACTAAATGACTGCTGGAAAATTAACGTTCAGACAACAGAGAAGGTACAGAGTACAGCAATCACACAAATCGAAATCACTTCGAAATCGACCTCGGTACTGCGAGCATGGAACTCGCTTTCCACGATAAAGTAGGCAAGGCAGTTTGATAGAAAATATAAATTGGTGTACCGACAATTTACACTCTGTTTTATTTTTGTATTTGTGGAATACGCGCGACGGCAGCTCCTCGTCTGAACGAGACGGTGGCGGTGACGGCAAGTCGAAGACGTACACAGCACACAGCACACGACATCCCCAGTTCTATTTGCCAGCATTTTACCACTTCGACTTCCAATTCAGTCGAATTTTGACTGTGGAACGGTTCGAACGTGTCGTATAGTGGAAATAGCGACTTTTTTCTCTCGGTAGCGGTACCAAAACCTGTTTATCCAGGTATAACAGTGAATAAACAAACAAAAAAACACAACATACTTATATATCTTTCTTTTGTGTCGAGTGAAAAGTGTAAAAAGTAGTTTTAGTGAAGAAAACGCTGACTTCGCAATGTGAAAAAACGACAAAAATCAAACAATAATTCCAAGAGAATTGGAATAGAAAAGATTAATAAATAAGAAAACTGCATTCCAGTGAACACGTGTTTCGATTGAATCCATTTCAAACCCGCAAATGGTTCGTTGATCCAATTAACGCTCGTTGCGCGCGCGAAATTTAAACGCTCGATAGAAGTTAGTCTACGACTCCATTTTGCTAAAATACCAGCAACTTATTAATTTAACAAAAAAAAAAAACAAAAACAGATTATAAACAACGCATAGGAAGAAAAATCATCATCTGTCCGGTTAATTATGGTGAGTCAGAATGGAATGCTTCTTCTTTTTGATGTTGTTGTTAAATAAAGTGGAATGCAGTTTTGTATCTGCAAACCGATACACAACAGAGGGAATCGGCCAGGGTGTCAGGGACTTTTATAAACTGGGGTTGGTTCATTGGTGTTGTTTCGATTTTACCACACATTTGTGCAGGTGGTTTGAAGGTTCTTTGCGGCATTTTTCAAACATCTTTTTTTTGTATCTTAAGCGAATGAATTATTATTATTTATCTTAATTATACAGCTGTTTTGCGGCAGATCTGTTAATTTTGTGTTTGTGTATTTTTTTTTAATTTTATATACCGACCCGCACGTGTTCAAAAAAAAAAAATGTGAAACCAAAAATTCAGCACCGCGTTGCTGTTCTATTTTCTGTACATTTATAGGTAGGGTGGTGGATTAGATATCTATGGAAAGTGAATTTTTTATTACAGATGTAGAGAATTAATATTTTTATTGTTATTCAAATGAATGTAAGTTAGGTCAGGGATTGTAAGATATTAAATAGATATGTACGTAGGAAGGTACCTATACGAGAATGCAATTATACATAAATATATATTCAAACAACAAATATACATACTTATACATCTACACAACAGGATAGTTAGTCTTTTCAATATTTGGTTTATTTTTTTTTTTTCTTTGAAAAAAACTGGTTTCGTTAGCTGCTGGAGTTGTGTGTTTGTTCATTTACCAGACCAAGTACCTACCTAAGTTAAGGTGGTAAGATGCATTGCCAGCTAAAAACTGTATTTCTTTCTTGAGTGCTGTGTGGCTTACTAGAATTGTTTTCGATGTGTTGATAGGCAGGTACATTGAACTGCCGTGCTGTCGTCATTAAAAGAAAAGAAATTCAAAACAACGAGGTTGGAACCAACCCACTTGTTCACTGTCAGATTTCTATGATAATTATTTAAAAAAAAAATACGCAATTGTTTACACATAGGCTCACTCTTGAAATCATTCGGGATTTATCCAAATTTTTGAAAACAGAATTTATACGCGATTTGTAATGCATACATACCTACCTACCTACAAAAAAAATATCTATTGGTTCTTGTTGATTCTCATTGTTTTAAGAGACGTATCGGGGCAAATTTTGATTTATTTTATTATTATTTATTATTATTAGTATTACAGATTTAAAATATTAAAGTGACCGTTAAATCATTAAAAAAATGTTTTACTTTTTCAGTTTTAACCTCAATTTCGCTTAAGTGTTTTTTGACTAACAGTACTCAACATAGGTATCAACAGTTTTTTTTAACTTAATAGTACTGTGGGTGGCACACTTTGCGGGGTTTCAGAATTTGAACTCCTTTTTCCGGAGCCAATTCGCTTTTTAACTTAAACCTATAGGTAGGTACAGTGGGTTCAGAAACTTTGATATTAGCCGTGTTTTATTGGTCAGTGAATGAGCTACATCGCAAAATTTAACATGGCAGATAACAAAAAACGATTAGTGAATAAAAATAAGCTAGTAATTGAAAAGAATATTTTAGTGAAGATGGAGTTTCGGATGTTGGAATGTAGGAGGTGTTTAGGTGGTGTCCGAAAAAATATATGTTGGCATGCTTGAAGATGTGTTCGTTTTTTTTTTTTTATAATCGGCGCACACTCAAGGGGTTTTTTGTATACCCTTAATATGACAGAGACACAGTGTGAGCATTAAGAAAAAGGGAAGGGTTAGAAAGGAGATGTCTGTGTACATGGAAAGACAGAGCGTGGCAAAGAATTCCACATTCGCGTAGTACGGCTGAAGAACGAATCTCTGTACTTCACGGTACGGCTGAAGTTGGGCTCAAGGGTTAACTGATGGGCATTCCTAAAAGTGCGAGTATTACAGTTAAATTGTTTAAGGGGAGGAATTCAGCTGCCTATTTCACTAGAGCATAGTCCGTTAAAATAACGGTATTTATTTTGTTATACTTTGCCTTTACTAGTCCAAAGTGTGATCGCTCCGCAATTTACAGAACATAATTTAATTCATACCATAATTCCGGTCTTACACTGCTGCCATTAATTTTGTCACAAAATAATGAATCGATTTACACAAAGGCGAATAGTTTCGATTGGTATTTTTTATCAGTACACTGGCATTTGTTCAGAAATGTCGTGTAACTTCGGCATTACGCTGAATTTATATGACAACTGACAAAATTTGCACAAACATTTAGTTGCATTAATACGATGTTAAAGCTGGTTTAAAATAAAACTAGGTTAAGACAACGATTTTGCAAAATTTCAATCGAATACAGCATCATACTTTCTCTACCCTTTTACAAAAGTTAAACTCATCGAATACCTATTTTATTTTTTTTAAGTATCGTGCTAACTTCATATGACTATTTGACATGAACTGTCATTGGTTTACATGTGCTAAGAAGCAATTTATTAAAAGAAATTGTCTTAGTACGATATTAGATATTAGTTAGAGAATGTTTAAAGTTAAGAATAAATTAGAAAACTACTTTAAAGTTAAGAAATATATAAGAAGTATTATACTATTATAATGGGCTGTTTAAATCACCAACACTCAAAAAAATTCAGTATAAAGCAAATAAAATAATTTTTTGTGTACAAATGTAAAAATTAAGAAATACAATAGTAACAATAGGGATACGAGAACATTTCGAGTAGATTGTAGAAAAAAGATATATTTTCGCACTTTTGTGTTAATGCAATATTTAATAGTGAGAAAAACTCTAAATCAACTCGATCTGCATTTTCATGAATATTTCAACTTCAGCTTAAAAACGAGATACACATCTTTCGAACACATCCGTTTAAGTTAATTCATCAAATAAGAAGGTTTTGACACTTAATACACTGATACCAACTTTGGGAGATTATTAAGAGTGAGTTAAAGAGTGAATAAAGCGTTTTTCTTTGGTGCTTGTATTACTGCGCTAGACAAAGATTACCAATAAAACACGCCTATTATCAACGAATAATTCCCTTACAAAATCAACAATGAATTAAAAAGTCCCAATAATGTCCCAAATATAACCGGGGTCTGGTTTAGGTGGTAAAAATAGAGTTAAGTAGTATTGCTTTCGCTTTTTCTTCTATTTTCACACGTTCGGCATATACAAGCAACAATATAGAGTTTTTTTTTTAATTTAAATATTTAATTAAGTTAATGCACCTCGCACAAAAAATCTTGTTTAAAAATAATAGGCGTGTTTTGTTGAGCTTCTAAATGTACACATTAAGAAATGTTACACATTAAGCTTATTTTGCGCATGTAAATACAACAACAACAAGTTAACAGCACATTCACTCTTCAGTAATTTTAATGTAACATTTCTTAATGTGTACATTAAAAAGCTCAACAAAGGAATTGGTACAATACTACTTAACAATTTGCTAACTTTTTAATAGATTGCTAACTCTTTCTTAATTTTAAACATTTTCTAACTATAGTATCGTGCGAAGGCTATTTTTTTTTAATAGATTGCTGAAAACACCTAAAGTAATGGCAGTTCATGCAAGAAACTAAGTAAACAGACCTATTTTGATGTTTTTAAATGTCAAAGAGTCATATGAATTTAGCTCGATACTAAAAAAATAAAATATGTAGATATTCGATGGTTTTAACTTTAATAAAAGGGTAGAGAAGGTTTGATGCTATATTCGATTAAAATTTACAAAATCGTCGTTTTAACCAAGTTTCGTACTAAAACAGCTTTAAAATCGTACTAATTCAATTCAAATTTTGCCCCATAGTGTTTAGTATACATAGCAAGAGTGCCTATTCTAAATATTATTTTAAGTCTCTTTCGATTATGTATTATGAAATAATAATATTATATAAATTATTCAATTAAGAACTGTAAAATAAGAACCACAGGAAATGTAGGGTGTCAACAGACTGACAACCTGTCATTAAATGTGTCAAAATTGCCGCAAGACCATGTTAAAAGCTTTCGGAAAATGTGTTAATGTTTGTATACACAATTACTGTATGTAGTGTAAGGGTGCCTCGAACCATCAAAGTAAAAGGATTGAGTTTCCTTGGGCTACTTTTAATTATAACTTTCGATAAAATCCATATTAGATTTAAATTTTAATTGATGGCGCTATATAATGCCAAATTCTACCTTTATGTTCCAAAACAGTTCTTTTTCAAATTCAGCGAATCTATCTGCTTTCAGAGTCTTAGAATTAAGTTTTATAGTAATTTTTTTGTTGTTTTCTTATCAAAGTATGTTTCATAAGTCCACTTAAAGATCGGGAGATTGTGCAAGCCACTCGAGTTTGGACTTGTGCTTAGGGTCATTACCGTGCATAAAACGCCACGAAACTGGTAAATCTTCTTCCGAAAATGGTATCATATGATTCACAAGAATACTTTAATACACATGCTGGTCCATTTTAGTCATTTTTTCAACGATAGGACAAACGCCGTGCCAGGAAAAAGTAGCTCAGACCATTACATTCCCACTGCCGTGCTTGACCGTTTTTATCGTGTATCTAGGATCGTGTTGCATGTTTTGTGGACGCCATACATACTTCTTACCGTCTGATCCGAATCGACAGAACTTGGATTCATCGCTCCAAAATACATTTTTGTAAAAATTAAGCGGCTTGTTCAGGTGCAAATTGGCAAACTCTAACTTGGCCTTCAATTTTTTTTTTGAAACGAGTGGTTTTCGCTGCGCAACGCATCCACGTAATTTTTTTTTCCTTTAATCGGCATCTTACAGTTCTTGAAGATACATACATATATCGATTTCATATAGTTCACCATTAATTCGCTACGAATGGCATTAGAGGTCTTAAATGGATCCTTAGTTGATAGCCGGTTTATTATCTTGTCTTTTTTCCGAGATGTCTTTCGTTTGCGGCGAGCTTGTTTTATGTTTTGAGTCACTCCGAAGTTCTCAAAGTGACGAAATGAATTGTACAGCATCTTTTTGGAGCACTCTAAAAGTCCAGACATTTTTGATATTGTCCTTCCATGGCCTTTCTTCTGCAAGATGAGGCCTTGTCAATACGCAATTTTTGTTAAGTTCAGTTCATCTTACATGAATTTTTTGACAAAAATCCAATCCAAAATTCGTCAAAAAATTCATGTAAGTTGAACTGAACTTAACAAAAATTGCGTATTGACAAGGTCCTCACAAGTCATCTGATGAGTCCATGTGAGATCACCCGGACGAAACGCCAATTTTTGTGGACTAAAGGCCAAAAAAGCTAATTTGAATCAATACTCGTAATTCAACAAGTCCAATAATAGTGCTAAGTCTTCTACTTGCCTGATTTATTTCAGTAGTATATAGAGTTTGTATTATAAAAACCTTCATATAAATATTTGGTGAAATAAACAACAAATCGAATTCAATCAAAAGTCATACCCACAAAAAATATTTTCATCTCTAAGGGATCACAGAAAAATCAAAAGGCCTTAGCTGGAAGAAAATTTGTTCAGGTACAGGGAGACATACAGACAGGATTGTCGAACCATCAAAATGTCAAGTTTAATTAAGGTCTCGAGATCAGTCCAAAAATGTGAAAAATTTCAAGTCAAGTATTTTTGGAAACCATAATCTGAATACACTCTAATAAAAAATTAAAAACTTATTCCCTATCGTTTTATTTCGTACTGAATTGTTGCCTGTATTTCAATTCCAACATTAACGGAGGCGACTTATGTTTTTCTGCTCCAAATGGATAATATTAAGGTCACTTTTTCAGAACAAAATAAATCCTTTTTTTTTATTAGATTCCCTCGTAACAAAAAACAGTATTTTGTATTTGAATGGCAGTGGCTGGGTATAGAACCCAGTCCTCCCGCCTCCGGTTTCATAGTCCAATGCACAACCCATTACTTCGGACGTACGAATTAATTCAGGGATTTTTTCCTAAGCCGCACTACACGAATGTGGAATGCTTTACCCGACTATATACTTCGGTTAGGTTAGGAGGGGCGTGCGCAGCACAGAGGCTGTTGCATACACGGTGACCTATTGGTCCATTGTGATCCCCTATTAATAAAAGCAGAGATGCTCCTAAGCTAATGTCTTATGTAGACTGGTTCATTTGTAAATCAGCACTATGAATTTTCTCCTATTTGCCATTGAGACCTGCGCTAGATCGTCCAGTTCTCCAACAAACCTGTTTCCAAAGTAACGGGGGCGATTTGTTTGGAGGTTCGGACAGTTGCAGAGCAGATGTTTAATGGTTTCAATCTCCTCGACATCCTGACAGCTCCTACAGAAATAGGGTTCAAACAAACCCATTCTAGCGGATAAAATATATCGAGTTTCCTTTCATAAATTTTATGCCATAAACTTCTAGAGTTGGCGCAGTCGTCCCTGGAGGACCATGAGTTATTGA
Source organism: Chrysotoxum bicinctum (assembly GCA_911387755.1). Taxonomy (NCBI): domain Eukaryota; kingdom Metazoa; phylum Arthropoda; class Insecta; order Diptera; family Syrphidae; genus Chrysotoxum; species Chrysotoxum bicinctum. Next base: position 81,335,982 of record OU426990.1, read on the forward strand.
TTTGCTCTTTCGTTATTAGGTCTATTTTCCTTTTAATCACGCCAATCGGGACTTTTGGTCCCATATTTAAATGGCTACTACCCGTTTTTTTTTATACTGACCCCTTCCTTGCCAGTTCATTTGCTATTTCATTCCCTTATATGTATATTACTACGAGTATGTCCAGGAACCCAGCAGAGATTGTGTTACAAATATTGTTCAGCATGTCTCGGCATTTTGTTACTGTCTTGCATCTTATAGTCTCACTGGCTGAAGCTTTAATGGCAGCTTGGCTGTACACGAAGAATGTGATTGCCGACGAGTTCAGTTTTTTTCAGGCGTACCAATTCTCCCGCCTTTTCAACAGCGTAAATCTTAGCCTGAAAGACACTACACTCATCTCGGAGTTTGAATGATTCTCTAATATTGAGAGCTGTGCCCCCGTTATTCCTAAACAGGCTATAGTCTCTGTACCTTATTCAGGCTTTTGAGATAGCTAACTTTTTCTACAGCCTTCAACCACACTATCGATCCATAGGTAAGTATGGGACGGACAATCCCCGCGTACATCCACTAGATGACCTGCGGTCGCATGCCCCATCATGTACCGAAGGTTCTTTTGCATGTGTAGACAGCGCATAGTGCTCTTTTTATTCTTTCCTCTGTGTTACGTTTCCATGTTAGCTTGGAATCGATGATTACTCCAAGATATTTAGCCTCGTTGGAAAGTTTCAGAGGAATGTCGTTAAGCTTGGGAGGGAGGTAAAGTCCTCCAATTTCCTTTTCTTCGTAAACAGGACTAGTTCAGTTTTGGAAGGGTTAACCTTGAGACCGTTTTGATAGTTCTCTATATTTCCATCTCATTATAATATTCAGACATTCAAAACCAATATGCATCGGTATCTCCTTTCAAATCTTCTCCTACTTTCCTAAAACGCTCGCACTGTGCTAAAAAAAAATACGCCGAGGGTACCACACTACACAAAAAGAAAGATTTGTTCTTAAGTTTAAGATTTAAGAGAAAATTTTGTGATAATCTACTAAATTTCAAATACTTCAAAGTTTTTGCTCGAAATCTTCAATTTCTATAGTTCGTTGTAAGAAAGTTATTCAAGTCAAAATCCGTCATTATACTTGAAGTTAACTGCCAGTAAAAATGATTCCTACTCTATTTGCCAATGATCGGCATAAAAGGAAATCACACCATATTCGACACATATGGTTTGATTTTGTGTTATGTAGTTAAATCCATATCGCCAAACATTTATTGCGTTTCTTAATTTCCATCCATAAAAAATAAAACTCACTTTCAAATGACTTATTATGCTAACGTGTTTCCTCTCTCTCTCTCTTCGAATGTCATTTTGGAAAGGACGATTAGCCGAACAAACCATAAAATAAAAACACCACCACATTACATTGAATCCTTAAATTTGCGAGACCCAGCTGAAGCAATAATTTGCGGTATGGAATTCAAAATTTGCAGAACTTCCCCCATTTAACGGAAACAACCAGAAAAACTACCCTTATGCTGCACTTTTATAATCGAACATCTGTGTCTCTTCGTCACTAAAATAACCCTTCCATACTATTTGGGATTTTTCGTCGAAGAATCCCAGACTGAGCATTAAGCTTTAGGTATAGCAACATAAAAAACTTAACAAAAAAAAAAAAAAACAAAACCCGACGGTAATTGTTTTACTTTCTCTGTACTTTTCTAATAACCGTAAAACTATGCATCCGCCCGAGTTGGTTTTTATGATCTTTGCGGGCCTCATATGCGCGCTGCTATTCACCTGTGTCTGCGGATGTCACATCATTAGTCTTCGTCTCTCTAGCTATACTTTCTCATGCCAAGCGTAATTGTTTGTGTGTCAGAAGTGGGATATACAATCCAAACTCCCACCTGACGCCATCGCCAGCCTGTTCTTCTCTTGTCGTCGTCGTCGTCGTCGTCGTCATCGTCAACAGACGAAACAAAATTGCTTACTTGCTAATCACGTGATTGATTGATTGTGTGTGTTAAACGAGGAGGGTGCGAAAACGGTACTTTCTAACACAGGAAGGACTAAGCCAATTTGTTCACAAGGATCGTTTTGGGGGATTTGAGGGTGCGATTGATTGAACTCGTACTCTATGTCGGAAGAAGGGTGCAAGGGTGCTGGGCTGTGGTGTCGACATTTGACGAGTTTATTTTCCCCACACAAAATAGAAGGGGATGGAAAGGATTTCCTTAACTAATTGGCTAGAAATATGCTCGTATAGTATCGCGATGAATTTGTACCAGATGGTCTCCACGTCGAGTAAAAATAATAAAAATGAAAATACTATTTTCGATTAAGCACCTGAGGGCCTTAAAGTTTTGACATCAGTCAGATGTCAAATCGAGCCGATCCACCCACTTGAAAGAAACAATTTCCGTGAGCACATTCGCCTATCAATGTGTCAACGTTAATTGGTGTTCGTATCGTTCAAGTCGGCAGAACGGGGCCCAGTGTCCGTTTGGAGTTGGTCTCTGTGCTTGTGTAGAAAAGGTTAAACAATATTCTCCTCATGTTCTAATATTGATGACTACAAGTACGAGTAGTTGGAGGAGCCTCTAAGTGTGTGGATATAAATTATGAATTCAAATTGAGCAAAATTGATTTAAGATTTCTCATGTTCATTGGAGGAGAAAGCTCATAGAACGCAAATACACAATCGGTCTAATTTTCTCTGACATCCTATCTGTGAAAGGATGTATAGAATAGAGTGAGTGGGAATTTTGCCGACATTGGCAGGTTGAACCGACAAATGAACGTGTGGCCAATTACACTTGTCATTTCGGTTCCTTGACAAGGACGTCACATGTCCAACTCCAACTTGCGATGATTATTGCCAATGAATTATGGTGATATACATATGTATGTATGTACCTGCATTGCATAGATTAATGCTATTTTGTGTTGCCCCTGTGATGTGTAGAGTATGTGTGCGGTATATGCACGTCTTCTAACAATTGGTACTAAATGAATATTTGATTGTGAGAAAAAAGATAACAATCACATGTTGTTGCACTTAAAAAAACATAACTCGGTAAACAATTATAGATAATTTTATTTATTTTAGGCATGAAAATAATCACACTCATTCATACATAGTCGTCGTTCAATGAAAACATTTTTCCAGTGGCTCAGACTCGAACCCAAGACCTTCTGCATGACAGTCCAACGCACCAACCTTTATGTCAAAATCTAATATACTATGGGGTTTTTACTGCAAAGAATTTCAAAATATTTTTTTGAATTTAGAATGATTTAAGATTTTAACAAAGAACGACTTATTTATCTATTTATATAACGGAATTCAGAATTGGACATTTGATTAAGCTTTTTGTATTTTTGAGGGGTTTTGAGAAAATCCGCAAACAACATATTCACATTGAAAATACCTTCAAAATTTCACCAAAATCACATCACATCTACCGGATTTATATCAAAGGGTAGTTTAAGGAAATTGGCGCAAAATTTTAATTGAATTAGTACGATGCTAAAGCTGTTTTAGTATGATACTCGTATTAGGTTGAAACAACGAATTTACAAATTTTAATCGGATATAGCATCATGCTTTCTCTACCCTTTTATTAAAGTTAAAATCATCGAACACCTACTTTATTACTTGCGACTTATACATACATACATACATATGTAGGTACTATAAGGCAAGTTATGCATTCGTAAAAAAAATCGAACTCGAGATTTTGATCAAAGTTGACATTACGATGATAGCGAAGACCAAAAAAGTGGGTCTCGCAATTCTGTCTGTCTCTCTGTCGGTTCGACTACAGTCTAAACGGCTCGGCCGATTTTCTTCAAACTTGGTAGATATGGGTTTTTAATTTTTCCCCCGGGGGGTTTTTTTCTGTTTTTTTTTTAAGACCAAAAATAACAGTACCTGCCATACGATTTTTTTTCGAAAGAATTTTTTTAAAAAATTTTAAAAATTTCATTTGGTTAAAACTAGCTAATGGTTGAAAAAAATTTACAAAAAATTGTTATTTTTGGTAGCCCCCCTGATTTCATTTTTTTTGTTTTTGATTTTCTCGAAAACGGTACAGCCGATTGAAATCATTTTTTTTATTCCAAAGCTCCTCCAAAGTTTGAATATTATTACATATTCAAATTTTCAATTTTTTATTTTTTGGATTTAAAAAAAAATCAAAATTTTTTTTGGAAACTCAATATTTCAAAAACCCCATGCTCGATTTTTCAAACTTGACAAATAAAAGTTTCTTAACATAATCTAAAAGATTTGAAAAAAAAAAAAAAATTGTTTTATCTAAAACTAACGGTACCTTCCATACAAATTTTAAAAAATGGTTTTCGAAAATCGTATTTTTCTCGAAAACGGTTCCGAGAATTTTGCTAAATTTTTTTTCTTTTGATCAATCTTTACGATCTATAATTTTAAAAAAAAATTGGAAATCTAGATATTACTAACTGTACCTACCATAGAACGATTTTGAATTACTCATTATCGGCACAACGGATTTTAACGAATTTTTTTTATAAAGAAGCTCCTAAAAAGTTTAAAAACATTGCATAAAAAAACTTAAGAAAAAATATTTTTTCAGTTTTTAGAAAAAAAAGTATTTTTTTTTTGAAAAATTCGATATCTCAAGAACGGCTTAGTATTTTTTTTCGAAATTAGACTTTTATTCGTACAATAATAAAAACTTAAGATTGGCGTACCAAAATTTTTTCTTAAAAATTTTGTACATAAAAGCTTATTTTTTTAAGGAACCACTACAACGACTTTTAATTTTTGTTCCTGCATAAATTCATATTTGCATAGCATTCTGTTTTTATCTCTTACTACTAAAAGAAAAATTAATTTTATCCTTATGAACAGTTTTCTTTAATAACATCCGTTTTTTAAATTCCTTGTCTATTACATAGGAACAAGTTCGTGCGACCCAGTCGTGCATTTTATTTTTTTTAGTATCGTGCTAGCTTTATATGACTCTTTGACATTTGCAAACATCAAAAAAGGTTCGTGTACTTACTTTTTAATACGAAATGTCATTGTTTTAGGTGTATTCAGAAGCAATTTATTAAGGAAATTATTTTAGTACGATACTAGTGAGAAAATGTTTAAAATTAAGAATGAGTTAGTAAACTACTATAAAGTTAGCAAATTGTTAAGTAGTATCATACTAATACCTTAATAATAGGCTGTTTAAAATTTTGCGCGATTGTATTTTAATAACTTTTTCATAATCGTTTTAGAGATAATTTAAAAAAAGTGTAATTAATCATGTAATTATTTGATTTTTTGTTGATAAATTGAAATTATTGAAAATGCTAAAAAGTAGGTATACCTGTGCGCATGTATGCGAAATAAGGCAGAACAGTTTATTTAGTGTTTGTCCTATTTAAAGACCATTAAAAAAGACATATAATTTAAAAAAAAAACATAAAGTAACGTACTGTTTAAAAGAGTACATGACGCATTGTTATGTAAAATGTGCTTTAAAGTACATGATCAGACGAAAATTTAAAACAACGACCTGGAACATAAAACGCACCCTGTATAACAAATATCAAAATTCCACAAATTTTATTTCTGATGAACTAATGGTGGTGGTAATGAAAAAAAAAATGGGTAGGCGAATCAGAAATCTACACACTCAAAGCCAATGCCATTAAGCAGTATACCGATGGTTCGAGAACGACAGAAGGGACTGGTGTTGGAATTTTTGGGTCTAGAACCGAACTTTCCATACCAATGGGACAATCCACCAGCATTTTCCAGGCGGAAGCAAATGCCATAGCGAAATGTGCAGGTCGGAATCTCGATAAGAGTTACCATAACCAAAACATTGCTATTATCCCAGATAGCCAAGCCGCGCTCAAAGCACTAAGCTCATAAGCCATCACGTCTAACTTGGTGTGTGGGAATATGTAGACAGGCTAAACGAACTTGGCAAGAACAATAATGTCTCAATTCATTGGGTATCTGGACATGTAGGTGGCAGGAGGCATACTCCATAGCAAAAATAAGCGCAAGGACTCCCTCTTATGGCGCCAGAGCCGAATAGGAGAAAACAGGATTAAAAACGAAATCAAAATAGAGGAAGAGGCCAGAAGATCCAAAAACTGAAAAGAACTCCAAAGACTGAAGCAGGGCAAACTACTTCTTGAAAACTACAGCCAAGATCGTTTCAAGAATTGTATCAGCTTAAGTAGGAACAATATCTTCACTGGGTCACTATAAACTATGAAGACACTTGAGTATTCTTGGCCTGGTAAACAGCCGCACATGCAGATTTTGCAATATTTTGACGAAACCCCAGAACATATTCCTGCACTCTGGATGCGAAGCACTAATGAATCAAAGAAAAAAGTATCTGGGTTGCTACCAGGTAGAAGAGAGTGATTTATTCTCTCTGGAGGTATTCCAAAGAATCAAACTCATCAAAAGGATAAACTTGGAGGAATTAGGGTCAGCAACTCATCTAGCTCTGGATAGGGGCAAAATAGATCCTCAGGTCATTATGCAAGCCCGCCACTCAATATTCTATTCTCTATTTTCTATGGTGGCGATGACATTAGCTGAAATATCCTTATTCGATTTTCACCTAACCACATCTCCTTTCAGGGCCAAAATTTTCTAGTTCTCCCAATTAAAAATTTTCACCAGGTCTTGAAGTCCTACTATCAGATTTTTATAACATTTATAACAGTTGAACTTTTAGTTGAGATGTTAGAGAAGCTATGTAGCCTTAGCCCAAGGGTTGTATTAGTTGTTTTCAGTGTTGCCATAATCTCAAATGTCATAAAATTAATCGTATGTTAGATCAAAAAACAGAGTGCTATATTTCAAAATCCATTTATAAAGTATGTACCTAGAATCAATTGTAAATGATAGGTTATTTTGACACTGAAAGCTGTTTCTCGCTCGAAACCTTGACAGAAAGTCAGAATCATACCTACGTGGAACGAAATGAGTCGCTTTGCGCTTGAACAACTTTGGGAAATATGGGAAACTTATTTTCAAAGTGAGTGCTGTGTAGCCCAAATAGTGCGTTTTTTGAAAAGAAGTTTTGGCCGATGCTTCATATCCATAGCGCCTGCTGTACGCAAGTTTGTGTAAAAAGTTCGTGAGACTGGTACCTCGTACGGTGCGCACAGTCTAGAATATGGCTGCTTTAGCCTAGAGTGTGAGGCTCAATTCAGGAACATCAACTCGCCATCGATCTCAACAGCTCAACATTTTACGCACTAGCCTAAGGGGAATTCTCCACAAATATCTCGGATTATTCGCTTACAATGTTCAATTGACTCAGCGGTCGAAGGCGCACGGCAATCCGCTTCGCAGTTTGAGCGGCTACGTTAACAAACACAGTTGCCGCATCTGGGGCTTGGAAAACCCACACGTTATTGCCCAGAAGCCAATACATCCACAGAGAGTTTCGTGCAGATTGTAAAGTAGTGGCATCATTGGGTCATTTAGATGTTGGGAACAACGTTTCAGTCAACGGTGGGCGTTACAGAACCATGTTACTGAAATTGAAGACTTGAATTTGGACGACTTCTGGGTCATGCAGGATGGGTCATGCCACAATCGATCTTTTACGCACTAAATTCCCAAATCGTGTTACCAGCCATCTTGGCGATGTCAATTGGCCGCTGCAATGTTTAGACTTTTTTTTTATGAGGAACTGTGAAGGACCGATATTATCATCCGGAAACTATTCAAGCACTTAAGGCCATATCATCCAAGCAATCTGTGAGCTACAGTCCGAAACCATCAACAATGTTTAGGAAAATTGGAGTGACAGAATGCACTATTGTGAAGCCAGCCGAGGCAGCCAGTTGAACGACATTGTGTTTCATAATGAATTTCATTGAAATGCATCATTAGAACAAATCAATGGAATGCTGACTTCATTTTTTTGACATGCAAGTTATAGCAATCATTGAAAAATTGGTTTCAGTAAAAGATCCTGTCAGTGGCCGATTACAACCAATTCTATGCATTTGAGGTTAGAATTGATCATTGAAAGGAAAACTGACATTTGAGAATAGAAAGAGAATCGAACACATTCAGTGGAACGATTGTGTTCCATGTTAAAGAATCGATAATTAGCTGTTCATTGAAATTGATTTCTATCAGTAAAATAATAAAAGTGGATTTAAAAAAAAGTTTAAATCAGAATTTTGTATTTTATAGAGAAAAAAATTCTACTTTTCAGTATCTTCATTTTGGTACCAATTAAAGCCATTGCATGTTTGTTTAATCGTTTTAAAAATGAAAATTTTCAATGATGCATTTCAAATATAGCCTGGTAAACAGCCGCACATGCAGATTTTGCAATATTTTGACGAAACCCCAGAACATATTCCTGCACTCTGGATGCGAAGCACTAATGAATCAAAGAAAAAAGTATCTGGGTTGCTACCAGGTAGAAGAGAGTGATTTATTCTCTCTGGAGGTATTCCAAAGAATCAAACTCATCAAAAGGATAAACTTGGAGGAATTAGGGTCAGCAACTCATCTAGCTCTGGATAGGGGCAAAATAGATCCTCAGGTCATTATGCAAGCCCGCCACTCAATATTCTATTCTCTATTTTCTATGGTGGCGATGACATTAGCTGAAATATCCTTATTCGATTTTCACCTAACCACATCTCCTTTCAGGGCCAAAATTTTCTAGTTCTCCCAATTAAAAATTTTCACCAGGTCTTGAAGTCCTACTATCAGATTTTTATAACATTTATAACAGTTGAACTTTTAGTTGAGATGTTAGAGAAGCTATGTAGCCTTAGCCCAAGGGTTGTATTAGTTGTTTTCAGTGTTGCCATAATCTCAAATGTCATAAAATTAATCGTATGTTAGATCAAAAAACAGAGTGCTATATTTCAAAATCCATTTATAAAGTATGTACCTAGAATCAATTGTAAATGATAGGTTATTTTGACACTGAAAGCTGTTTCTCGCTCGAAACCTTGACAGAAAGTCAGAATCATACCTACGTGGAACGAAATGAGTCGCTTTGCGCTTGAACAACTTTGGGAAATATGGGAAACTTATTTTCAAAGTGAGTGCTGTGTAGCCCAAATAGTGCGTTTTTTGAAAAGAAGTTTTGGCCGATGCTTCATATCCATAGCGCCTGCTGTACGCAAGTTTGTGTAAAAAGTTCGTGAGACTGGTACCTCGTACGGTGCGCACAGTCTAGAATATGGCTGCTTTAGCCTAGAGTGTGAGGCTCAATTCAGGAACATCAACTCGCCATCGATCTCAACAGCTCAACATTTTACGCACTAGCCTAAGGGGAATTCTCCACAAATATCTCGGATTATTCGCTTACAATGTTCAATTGACTCAGCGGTCGAAGGCGCACGGCAATCCGCTTCGCAGTTTGAGCGGCTACGTTAACAAACACAGTTGCCGCATCTGGGGCTTGGAAAACCCACACGTTATTGCCCAGAAGCCAATACATCCACAGAGAGTTTCGTGCAGATTGTAAAGTAGTGGCATCATTGGGTCATTTAGATGTTGGGAACAACGTTTCAGTCAACGGTGGGCGTTACAGAACCATGTTACTGAAATTGAAGACTTGAATTTGGACGACTTCTGGGTCATGCAGGATGGGTCATGCCACAATCGATCTTTTACGCACTAAATTCCCAAATCGTGTTACCAGCCATCTTGGCGATGTCAATTGGCCGCTGCAATGTTTAGACTTTTTTTTTATGAGGAACTGTGAAGGACCGATATTATCATCCGGAAACTATTCAAGCACTTAAGGCCATATCATCCAAGCAATCTGTGAGCTACAGTCCGAAACCATCAACAATGTTTAGGAAAATTGGAGTGACAGAATGCACTATTGTGAAGCCAGCCGAGGCAGCCAGTTGAACGACATTGTGTTTCATAATGAATTTCATTGAAATGCATCATTAGAACAAATCAATGGAATGCTGACTTCATTTTTTTGACATGCAAGTTATAGCAATCATTGAAAAATTGGTTTCAGTAAAAGATCCTGTCAGTGGCCGATTACAACCAATTCTATGCATTTGAGGTTAGAATTGATCATTGAAAGGAAAACTGACATTTGAGAATAGAAAGAGAATCGAACACATTCAGTGGAACGATTGTGTTCCATGTTAAAGAATCGATAATTAGCTGTTCATTGAAATTGATTTCTATCAGTAAAATAATAAAAGTGGATTTAAAAAAAAGTTTAAATCAGAATTTTGTATTTTATAGAGAAAAAAATTCTACTTTTCAGTATCTTCATTTTGGTACCAATTAAAGCCATTGCATGTTTGTTTAATCGTTTTAAAAATGAAAATTTTCAATGATGCATTTCAATGATAGCTATAACTGGCACCTTACTAATAAAGCCTTAATACATGGAAACAATTTAATTTTGTTCATTTTATTGCATTTTTTAAAAGAAACTTGTATTTGGCCATATCCGTTATGTACATATTCTACAATCAATTTTGGACCACAATTTTATAATTTCCAAATGTTTTCTCTTCTCTATAATGATAGATCTAGGATTTATAATGCACTGGTTGATTTCAATAGTGTTTGGTTTAATTTAAATTCCAACTTATGGCATTATAGTATGCTGCTCGTATATTAACCAAGAGAAAGATTTTCTGCGTTATAGCTTAGCTTTGTATATATGTTATAACCTATATCTAGTATTATCATTGCGAGCTCTAGCCTGGTGGTGGCGCTGAAATCAGCGGTAGATTTTACAGTGGAGAGTAGGATAAGATACAAAACAAATAGTAAATTTATCAGAGACAAATCTAGCAAGTACTGTCGTTATACTTAAGATGTCGTCACAATCTTTCGTCTTCTTGATAGTATTATAAGTTTTATATACAAAGGTTATACTTTCTTTAACCCTAGAAAGGTAATCATATTTTTTAGTACGTTAAAGGTAATCATTCGTCGAATCGACCAAGTAAAATTTAAATGCAATTTTTTCGAAAAGTTATTAACAAATTCTTGTAGATGTTAATAATTTATTTTCATCAAACCTTTCTTTTAATAAAAATACACTTTTCATTTTATTTTTTTAGATTTGTGACTTTGTATTCTCCTTAAAGATCTATGAAGAATCTTTGAGAAATTTTAAAAAGAAAAAATGATTTTCGTCTAATTGACGAAGATTACCTTTCTAGGGTCAAAAATCGTAGTTTTCTAAGCCATCGGGCTCAACGAACTCCCAGAAATTATTTTGGGCTGCCGAGTTCGCCTGAACCATTCTCTATGAAGAATTCTAAAGTTTAAGAATATGTTTTACTTATTTTTCATCTTTGGAGCCAGCTTTTGTTGGGCCTTAAGACTATAGATTATTTAATTAAAATTCAGATTGCTACGTTTCCGTTTATTTTTGCATTCTTTTTTTTCAAACCTTTTTTCATTGTTTTATCTAATATTTGACTTTACTCACCACCTGTTTCTATTTCTGTCAACATTTTTGCAGTAATATATTTCTCCTTCGAATTCTTTTTTTAATTACAAATTTATTTTAGATATTTTCCGATTTGCACGTCTTATAATATCACAATTTTAGATTTCACTCAATTATTATTTCGCTTCGCACACCCGGCCGCAAACAATACACTCAATCTCTCACAGAACACTTAACTAAATACTAAACTAAATTACTAAAGTTCTGAACAGATGTCTAACTGACAATAATGAGAATGGCGTTTAATTGTTCAGAATTTCAGACCACTTCTTAAGGGTTTGTTAACATTTCATCAATGTTTCGATGATTTTTGTTTGTGTTTTAAAAATGTTTCATATAGGTACATATATGTATTTACTTATATACACATACATATGAACAAAAATTGGTGTATACATATACGGCGCTTTCGTTAAAGTTTTTCTTTATAAGTTTGTTTCAGTTATAACCTTCATATTCTGCGGTGGAATCGCGTAAGGTGATAGTTGATTATCAATTTGTTGATTGTCGTTTTGACCATCGCTCTCTATCATATCAATTAAGAATTATACTCGACAACAAATTCACCAAGTTGAAGTCTGCGAAAGACCGAGTAGTTCATGTGCACACCGAGGAAACGACTGCTGCGGGTTCTGCAACCTGATGTACACTTTTAAGAATCGCAGTGATGTTCTCGGCCGATCTTCTGAGGTATGAATATTAGCTAATTGATAACCGAATCGGTCGTCTCAAACATTAAATAGTCGGCTGTAAACGGCCACCACGAGTACCATAAAATGGGCACAACGCTCGCAATGTTATTTAAGGAACATTCATTGTGATAATAAAGTTGTATTATTTAGACGTCCAATTCGGTCGCTTAGCACGGTTATTTGACATCTAAGTGAATAAACAACAGATTTTACAGAAATTACCAAAACAACATGGCTGTCACAGTCATCCAAAATCTACCCACACCGCTTACTTTACTTATATGTACATAATGTAGGTGCTTTATTTTGAAAATGTACATAGGGTTTTTTGTTGTACCAAAATGAATGAATGATTATATCAAAATAGAAGGAACCGTTCGATAGTTATTTCACTATATCTACAATAGCGATCTTATTTGTCCCTTGAGAATAAGTTACCCTAATATTTAAATTTTAAAATACCGACAAAAGTTTCAGAAAAGTTTCGTTAAGGATCCACGCCGTAATACACATTTCGGAAACATTTCTTTGCTTCTGAAATATGGTGTGGACGCACCTTTATGCATTAGCATGTTGATAACGCGTATCTACTATTCTTCTATAAGCTAGGCAAAACTGTTATAAACTGATATACAAAATTACTACTTATACCACTCTTATGATATTTATAAATTTGTATGCCTCTAGTCTAAGCCGAACAGAGAGAAAAAGAATTATATAACTTGTAACTTACAACTCTTGATCTATTCTTTTGCGTATTAGCATGAATAAAGGGGACCGAGCAGGAACGGCTTAATTCACAAGAGACAACACACCCCTGACAAATATTTTTGTAGGGCCTGTCTGTATGACGGTACATCCCACTTAATATTACTACCCTTTTGTTTGTTGTATCTTTTCTTAATGTCATATTTGTCACATTTGACATTTCCATTGAACTTTCACAAACCTGTTCGTTCTTTCACCTGACAGAAATGGGGAAATTTTATTAAATATTATCTTAAAAATAGAATATGATATGTAAATGTAATTTTATTTTTATGTGAAAATAATTTCCATTGAAAAATTCCAATTACGTAAGCACCAACACAATTTTATTATAAGCTACAAATATTTATGTATATGTTTATGTAGATTTGTTTGTCGGAAGAAGATAAATAATAACCTTTTCATAAATGATATCAAGGGAATAATTTTGATGAAGTTGTTCGAAAAAAATTGATATGACCTTTGGAAGAGTAGAGGATGCACCTTTTTAAAGTATTTTTTTTTAAATAATGAGTGTGTCTATGTGAATAAATAAACACAGCCATATATACAGGGTGCGCCATCTTTTATGTCGGTATGCGACTGCTTGGAAGTCAAGCGACGGGGACGGTCTTCTTTAAGTCAATTGGACTTTGTACGGAACCAAAGCCATCTTTGTAAATGCGCTACAAGTGGTTTCAACTGACGCTAAAATGCTGAACGCGGTAACGAAACGATACACGTGTGGAACACACTCTCTTAACGCTCCAACCGGTTCATTTCTTTGGAACGTTTCCGGACGTTTTTTTTGTATTTGTTTTACACTTTATAAATCATTTATAAAACTAATGCGCCATCTACTCGTCAGAGTAAAAACTATTGTTTTTTGACAACCTATGAAACATGATTCCGATTGTTGTGTTTAATAAAATACTAGCAGACTGAAAGCTAAAAATTTTGTTCGCAGGAGATGAACAAAATAAAGCAATTTTGTGAACTTCTGGGATGCTTCGAATATTATGTTACTAAACAAGAAGTTTAAAGGTATCATGTTCTTCAAAATCGCTGAAGATACGTCATTTATATAGAAGAAGAAACTAAACTACTCCACTTAAGCGCTGACATTTAAATCTAAAAGCACACATTGCAGTATAACTCATTTCTTATGTATCTTCCTAATGAGGGTGAAAACAAGTTTATTTATTCTCTTGAACTCAATAAAAACCAATCCAACAAATTTGGTTGAACTTTCGCATTCATTATCATTTCTTCACTCCCCCCCCCCCCCTAATCCCCTAATCGACGGTCTCATGGAATTCTCTAAAAATGAAGAAAATCTGAAGTGAGAGAAACAATCTGGCTTTTGATTTCGAACAATTTTCAGACAGTGGGGCAGGCAATACATATTCTCGAATCGGAAAATACTCAAAATATGAATTCAATAATTTGTCTAGGCTTACCAACTTTCCTTGGTTGATTTTTACAATGCGAATACATGCGATCTTTCTCATTTTAATATATCATCGTAAATTCGCATACGAATCGAGTTCCATTGTGGTGGTTTCATTTATGTGTAAACCGCTGTGCCGGCGGTAGGCTAAACCAAAAACGTCGGTCTTACTTATACGTTCCGTGCAGCTCGTATACGGAAGATTGCATTTAAGACCCTTTTAACAATATGCTCAGGAAAAATGCATTTCGGAGTTGACATTTAAAAACATCCGAAATGTTGGTTTTTATTTTCTGCTCCGGAAAATGCGTTTGCAGGGAAATCGGTTAATATTTACTTGGACAATTTTCATTACGAGATGGGAATGGTGTCAATCGGTTTATAAATCTCTGACAGAGAGAGTGAGATAAAGTACAGAAAAATCAAAAAAAGTTGAAGTGAACACGGTCAGCAGAAAAAGAAATTATGACCCTGATTACACGATTCTTTTTTTCAGTTGTTTCGTCTTTGGTCGTTTTGACATATGTATTTAGTGTGAGGTGAAGAAGTGTAGCGGAATGAAGTTATGTTTCTGCACCCTTCGTGTAATCAGGCTTCAAGAGTCAAAGTAAAATATCAAGCATACTAGAATACATTTTTATATTTTCGTTGCTTGACAAACATATTTGAGAATTTGAACACGTGCCTGTCAAGCCTGAAGCAAATTTTATTTTCTACGAAGTTCTCGAGCTGTGCACATCATAAATATGTATATCGAAATTTGTTTTATAAGCAATAGTGGTAATTCAGGTGGATTTTATAAGATCTTTATAAGTTTTCAGCAAACTTGGAATATAAAAATCAAGTAAATTGCCTCATCTAAAATTTCATCTATGCTCTGAGTTGGTCCACCATGTTCAACCTTCTAATGAGAAGTGATGTTTGAGAGCTTATGATTTTCAACCATAAAATATTTAACATGCCATGCTTGTCAAACAAAATTGAGAATGTGAACGCGCCTATTATTGCTTCGAACAAACAAGTGTAGTATTTCGTATCAGATAATGTCTCTGTTTGAATATAGGTAGATAAATTTAATGTTGTAACATCCCTGTTCAAACATCAGCCTAACAAACTTTAAGTAACGTAACGCAGAAATAAATAGTTTCGTTCTTTACTTTGAAACTCTTTGATTTTCTGTGCATTTCCGTGAATTTCAGTCCAAAGTTGTGTGAAAGTTCATATACAAAAATTTAAATTCTATTTAAATGCACAGAAAATGTTTTCAATATTTAAAAAACAATGTTGATTACGATTGCATCATTATGTATGTTTATTGGGTATGTTCGATAACAAAAATTTTGCACTCGCACGAACGTCGATGCGAACATCTTAATCGTGAGTCCGAGCACTCACACATCTTTTTTTTTGTTTGAATTCCGATGCAGATATACGAGTAGCAAGACAAATAAGAATTCCTGACTAGGGAGCTTTTGATTAATCTTATATCATTTTTCATTGGACATCCGGAAGCGTCCAGAATGGTTCTCAAACTGTTCCATTGAAGAAAAAAAAATACTCTTTTGAAGATTCTGAGAAGAAAATTTCGTTTCTCAATTTTAAGTCTGAAACCACTAAGGAAGCGCTAAGTCATATAAACAAATGTCAAAAGTAAAACCCGGCATTAGCATTCTTGTTTGATTTTCTTTCGTTTGTGCTTGCTACAATTTAGTTCGTTAGGAGATAAACTATTTAGTCCAAAATGTACAAATAATATATAACTCTCGCAAGTTCTCACCAACACGACGATTTACTAATACAATTACAAAATTTCAAAGTTGACTAAAAGTAGCACCGTTCTATTGGATTTCAGAGTGAGTGGATTCTATATAAAACCAATGGAAAACGACATTAATATTTTGAATTGTAAATGATCTACATTTTGAGGCAAAACAGATAAGAACTCATCAACGAAAGTGACAGGAACATGTGCGCAATTTACACAGCAATGACAGCCATGACAGCTTATTGTTGAGCAAATCTGTAAAATGTTAAGTGCAATTAAAAAGCAATTAAAAAATACAGCCGCTTTTTGAAAGGCACAGGAAAAATATATTTGAAAAAATTGCAATTAAGTTATTTTAATATAATATTAAATTAAATACAAAACTTCGCCTTAAAAGTACGCATTTTTTGAGTTAATTTGTCTTTGGCTTAGTTAAAGAGTGAACAAGACTACTGTAACGTTCCTAGTTATTCTTACTGATTCTATTCTTCCCCACTCTAAGTCGAAGAATAGCGTATATGGAAATCTTATATATTGGCAAATCATTTGGCGTTTTGTTTTCTCAAAACAATGTTCTCCATCTACATAGACTTGATGGCCAATGCCTCTAACTCAATCCATGTGTTACTCAAATCCAATTCAAAGGAGAGTTCCTCGTCCAGCATCGACATTAAAAGCAGCTGTCCATAGCATAGAGTATAGAGGCAGCAGAAAAAGAAAAAAAGCTATGATTCCCCGGAAAATACTCGTACTACCCAACGCCATATGCCTGCCACCAACAGCACAGCCCTCTCACCCACTAAGCTGGCCAAAGCCAGTGTATTATTATAATTTTTTCCACATTTCATCCAGCACCCCTTGAGGCAGCGCTACCGTCGTCGTTGGTTGTCTATCTGTAGCAGAACTAGCAGCAGCGGCAGCAGCAACGAGCAGCCCAACAAAAACGTGTGCACACTTAAAAAGAATCTGCTCCAGACATTTTCAAGCATCTGCGCTTCATCTGGTGCGGCTGGCCTCTATCCTTCATCTACGACTGCGGCCCGATATGGAGGAACTTTCTGAATCACTGCAGCAGTGGAGATTACAGTCAAATCTCTGTGCTCTGCAGTTTTGGCTTTCGACGACTACGGCCACTACCACCATGCCGACTAGGACGAGAAGCGCCTTGTGTTTCTGATGGATGCCTGATGTTGAATGTGCTCTGCGTTGTACGTCATAGGAGTGCCACTGCCGCTGCTGCTGGCTCCTTACCTCGGTAACATTTGGCAAAGCAATATTAGACAATTTGCCTCCTAAGTGAGAGTGGGTGGGTTGTTTTTCTTTCCAAGTCGTCCGTTTTCGGAAGGCCTATTGAGATGTATAACTCACTTAGTGGTAACAAGTGTTGCTCGATTGTTTCGACGAGGAAGCTAACATCAAACACCTGCCATGGATTTGCTAGCTGGAGGCAGCTGAGACACAAAAAAAAACAAAATGAATCAAAAATCATTTCGCCCTGTGGATTGACAAACATTTGTGTGTGTTACAAAACGCCGCTCCGCTCCATCAATGCAAAAAAATGGGGGTTGATGATGATGCTGATTTTACTGACTGGAGGAGTTGGACACACACAGCAGAAGTAATTTTGCCGTGGCCCCTTGCGGGTAGTAATCTCGTGAAAAACTTCCACTTTGGCAAAAAGGTAATAAGAGAAATGTCATGAACACTCGGCGATGGATTTTTCACCACCATCATCGTCGTAGAGTCGTTCCATGCTTAACAGCATAGCGCGCACATCTGCTCCAAAAGAGGAGCAGTTGCCCCGTATTCCCGGGGTAGTTTTCAAAGAATTCGAGACTTAGCTCGTTGAGGTTGGGGTAGTGTGGGTTGGTTGATGGGGCTGTTTTCGGAACAAAACAAAAAAAAATGGAAAATACTGTTAAGGGAAAATATTTTGTGTGTTGTGTGTTGTGTGTTTGGCATTGGCAAAACACACAATTGTGCCTTCAGCAATCTCTCCCAACCCATGCTTGCTCTTCGATACTATAGTTCACTCCCATGCTATCCATGGTTCAAATGTCAGCTGACACTTGCAGATAAAGCCGAAAAAGGGAGGATGGGACCTATTTTTCATTTCATATACATTTATATAACTCGGCGATATACCTAACCTATATAGCCCGAACCAGAGCCAGAAATAGGGGGCTGGTGCTGGGAGTAGTAGGTATTTCGAATTCGTTCAATGTTCGAAGACTATAAATTCTTTGGAATCGGAATTGAGTTGTTTGGTCGTAACACACGCGCACAGGTGGCTGCTTTTTGTGAATTTGGAGCAGGAAATATGTATAAACGAAACTAAGGCTTTTGGGGACGTAATTAAGTTGTTTAGCTTATATTTTTGTATTGTTATCAAATTCTTCGACAGAACAAAAAAAAAACATTTCTATTCTTGCGTAAGGAAGATGGTAGTTCTTAAATGTTATGCCATCGTTCTATTTCTTTGAGAGTTGGCATTTAAGCAGTCATAATGATAACCTCTGTTTCTCGTTCATTATTGTTCTTAGAAAATTTCTTAGAATGAGCAAGGGTTTCATTTAAGATGATTGAAATGGCATTTTGCTAGCAGCTACTTGTTGAATTTTAAACAAAATTATAATTCTAAGAGAAGAACTGTGCAAATTAGTGCAGTAGAGATTTGAGTAGATATAGTAGTACAAGAATTCTCAGTGACCATCGCACTTATTCCTGCCTATCACCTTCAGAAATTAAATCTAAGTTTACTACTTTCTTATCGATCGTCAATACTGAACTAAATACCAACTTTAAATAAAAAATCACGAAAATATTTTTCAAATTGCTTTGAATTTGTTTGCCAATTTGAAGTTACTGAACTAATTTTGCTGAAATCTTAAGAGATTGTTATTACTAGTGACGAAAAGGTGTTGAAAAAAAGTTTTGATAACGCCCATCCAGTTTCATGATATTTGAATATTCTCCATATTCAAAGTCCCATGAAAAGTGCAAACTCGTGAAAAAAAGTATGGAACGCATATTTTCAAAAACTTACAAGATTCCGTAAAATTTTATATGAATGACAGCGCGAGAACATTACGCTTGGCTTTCATTCTTTTACTTGAAACAAAGATTTTACTGAGTTGTAAATTTATATTCGCAGAAAAAAGTCATGACTTACAACTCTCAACCATTCCTGTGTGCGTGTTACCATAAATAAATTGGTCGTCGCGAATTGCAATATGATTCCTACGACCAATCTATTTTCTCAAATTTCTCTCATTTCAGCAATTACAACGCAAATTTTAATAAATTAACATTAAATTAAACTAGATTCCTACCCTTTTGTAAAGTTTTTGTGAAGAATTTAGGCTTATATCTGTTTTAAATCCAATTTGTTTTTTTATTCGTTGGTCGCTCTCATGTGAATAGTCATTAAGTCAGTAAACTTCTTAAAAATAAGCAAATCATTCAGAAAATGCTACAATATATAGCAATACCTTAAGAGGCACAAGCTTCTACTTTGAGAACATGGTTAAAAGTTTTAACTTTTGATGTGCATGATTACAAACAAAAATTAGAGCAAAATAATTACAGTAATTACAGTACAGTGTTCAGGGCTGGTATTCACCGAGCGCTCATAATTTAAGAAGCTCATAAACCTATTCACCAAGCAATATTAGTGAAGATCTACGAGCGCTCTTAAAAGTTAGGAGTGGTCCCGACCACTCACTGCCAGCTGTCATTCAAGTTCGAAAACAGTTTGATTTCACAGTTTGGGTATGCCTGAACAAGAGAGATTGGCTCTCATTTTCGACCTTCGAAAAACACTTGTGAGTGGTTGGTGAATACCCCAAAGAAATTTCAAGTTAAGAGCCTCGTAAAGTTAAGAGCCGTTTAAGAGCGCTCGGTGAATACCAGCCTAAATATATTTTGTGCCAAAAAAACAGAGTGTGTGTACTGACATACGCTCTCTAGAAGTAAAACTTCTTTTCCCTCAAGCAAACCCTCTGTAAGATTCTAACCTATAGACGTACCAACATTTTGTACAAACCAACATAAGAACTAATTGTTGATTAAGATTATAATGAATTTACAAATGGGTTTTATAGCCGATTAATTTTCGAATCGTTAAAAAATTAAACAATTCATTCCTCACTTATCGTCTCTAGAAAAAATGAGTTTTGTGACATAAATTTAAAGTAAGTACTGTTTGGGTGTGTTCCCCTTTTGACGATACGGAAATCTACTTTTCATTGGTTTTATATAGAATTGTAGAAAAAAGCAAAAAGTTCGAAGTACTGTGCACGCTATGGCATATGTCATATTTATTATAGTCTTGTAAATTGCAAGATGTCAACTCACTTCAAAATACATTTTTTTTTTGAAATATTTCTTCGAATCGAATTGTTTGTTACCAAGGTTGAGCAAAATTGATTTTGCTCTTTTCAAAATTTCAATACTAGCCATTTTTCAGTACATTTTTATCTTCGCTTAAATTTGTCAGATGGTGACATTAAAATCCAATTGAAAACGACAGACAAAAGTTTTTATAATTATGCCCTATTCAAAATACGATGAGACGAGAGCCAGACATGATTCCGCAATTCCAAAGGCCTGAAGCGTAAATTCAATTTTTATTTTCGCAACTGTTTGGTTGGTAAAATGAAACATATGGTAAATATATAGTAAAATGAAACAAAAGCCCATATGTTTCATTTCACAACCAAACATACATACATTATGTGAAATTAAAAATTGAATGTTCGCGACTGTTCTTACTTCATTTATTAATTTCATTTAACGTGACATCAAGAAATGCTTTATTACGTATACCCTTGTCTGCTTTTATAGTTTGAAACTGATTTTACAACAACGACGATGTTTCATCACGCTCACAACTCTTTTTTCTCATCGCATTCATTGTGTTTGAGCCATAGGATTTTCTAATTGTAGGCAGTGCTTATTTAATTTTGACACCGAATTTAAAATTGTTCGCATATGACAATGCTAGTTTGACAACAGAAAACAGATAGTTACAAATTTACAAGTGTTTTTTATATTTCACGTTAATTATTTTGTAAATTTTAGTGCTTAGTTTTCAAGTTAAATAGTAGATATTATAAGTATTCAGTATTGTGTAGGATAAAGTGTTTAATATTTTAAATAAATAAAATTATAAAAAATATACATAGATATATTTGTTTGTGTTTTTCGTACAATGGGAAGTGGTTTTCGATCGAGAAATTGTTCGGCTACATACCTAATTCATTAATAAACAGCTTTAATTTTTTTTAATGAAATTATGTTTCTAATTGTTTTTTTTTTTTTGTTTGTTGTTGTTTTTTTTCATTAAAAGAACATTCTCATTCGGCAATAAAAGGTGTTTTTAAAGTGCTTTAAATAACCTCGAACAAAGTTCAAACAATAATTGTAAAAACCATGTCGCTGTCTTTGACGGATAACGTGTGGTTTTGACAAGTCACTGACAACTCCATAGAACATTTTTTACCCCCAACGCCGGAAAAGAAGTTTTACTTCAAAAATATTTAAAATCCTACAGTTAAAATAGTTGACACAACTCCATAACTTAAAAAGTCATTAATTCGTCTAACAAAAGACCAACATCTTGAATAGTTTTTCTCGACAATCATTTAATTTCATTTCTGTGTGACCCCTTTTAATTTCATTTCCATTACTTTCCGCAATATTGAAATTCTCTGAATATAAATCCCCAAGTTAAACGCTAAGCATTTCATTCAATAAAATATTCACTTTAATATACTCACGAGTAGAAATTAAAAAAAAAATACCCAAGTTAACAACAGTTCCTTCCTCGCACAGTCTGTTTAATGTTTTCAAATATATTTCGAATACGCTTTTATAATGTTTTTTTTTTCTGTTTTGTTTCTATATACTATATTGCCCTGTTGGAATGGATTTTCCCCTTTTCGTTTGCCATCTGTGAAACATACGCGCCACAAACTCAACTGACATGCTTTGCAATCGAAAAATCAGCTGCTGCAGCTGGCAATCATCTCAAGCAATAAGACTGTTGTCGGAGCAAGGAACATGCCATCCCCACATGTGAATCTATAAACACATACACTGCCAAGTGTGAGAGGTTGAAATTGAAAAAAAAAAATTAAGAATCTTCCCAGATCTCTCGAGACTTGTTTATTTTTGGAAACTATACTCACTTGGTGTATAGCTCCATAATGTGTTTTTGGAAATCTGTTAAATTTCGTATGTGGCGAGACTCTAGGTCGATTCGAAAATGGTTTTGAATGTGATATCGGCCAAACTATATTTTTACTTACGATATACTCGTAGAGGAAGTGTACCGATTATGGAATACTAAAATAAAAACTCATTTTTAAACACAAAAAAATCAAATTTTATTCAGTCTTTTAAATTCAGGTTTATTAAAATACTAAAGACTACTTAAAAAACAAAAGAAAAACTTAAAACAAATATCACACTTCCTTCAATAAATAAAAAATAAAAAAAACGCAAAATGAACACTTTGAAAAAAGTGACCCTAATATGGACCACTGGTGTTTTTTGTAAAAAAAAAACCCATGAAATTCAATTTTATGTGCAGAAATCACAAATAAAATTATTGGTTTCTGCGCCAGAGCAATCTACGTGATACCATTTCTGTCAGGGCAAGCATTGTATCCATTCTTCGCCGCCTTTATCTTCAGTAAACAAGCCCAAACAATAACTGCACTCTGCCTCACTGTCAGGTGTTTGCAATGAAGATCCAAAATCATCTGTTGTGGAATCGGATTCAAAAGAAATTTCATCAGGTTCTGATGAAAAAGAAGAATTTAAATTCTATTTCTCCTTAGGCTTTTTTAATATCTTGCTCTTTTGAAGGCCGCTTGTTGATGGTTTACCAAATGTAGTTGGTTCTTTCAGAGCTTCATCTTTTTTCTTCGAAATTGATTTAGAAATCTGCGGTGCATCTATACCGAGCGATGTTGATACAATGTCATCACGTTCTGGTGAGAATCCGACTGCTGGTTCTTCTCAGACTTTTTCATATTCTTCTTCATTTGAAGCCTGCTCGTTGAAGCTTGGTCAAATATATTTGCTCACCTGATCCTTTTTCTGCTGTGCTGCTTTAGATATCTCTAAGTTAGCTTTGTATGGCGATACTGTGATCTTTCATATGTGAATACGGATTTCCTTCCACGAGCTGATGTTCTTTTCTTGAGAGAAGGATAAGGTGAAATTAGTTTCGGGCTTACAAAAAGCCTTGAAGGTTTTTGTTGGCTTTGAACTTTCTGACCCTGTCCTGAAAGGGTTTGTATCTT
This sequence comes from Chrysotoxum bicinctum, assembly GCA_911387755.1. NCBI lineage: Eukaryota > Metazoa > Arthropoda > Insecta > Diptera > Syrphidae > Chrysotoxum > Chrysotoxum bicinctum. The sequence goes on from OU426990.1 coordinate 81,359,413, forward strand.
CAACCGGGGGAACGTTTTCCTGCTCCAAACCTTCCTGCTCTTCATCTATAAAATCGGCATCTGTGAAAATATTCCGGTTCAAAGGATAGATTCCTGTAGCTTTGAAACCTTCCTCATGGCCAACTTGTCTCAAATCTTTCGTTTTTTTTCTTTTGGTGCCATTTAAAAAATTAAAAAAAAAAACTATGTAAAATAAACAAAAATTTTAGCTGGTTCCCAATATGGAATACTATTCCATACTAGGAACACTCTGATATTCCATATTAGGAACAACACGATTCACTGAAATATGTAAAAATTCACTTTTTATTTCACATAAATACTTTTTTTTATTCCAAAGATAAAGCTTTTTCCTAACGACGCGACAAATAAAATATGTAAAAAGTTAAAAGGATAAAAAAATATAAAAAAAATAAACTTACAATAATATGTCATGCACCTACACGAAAATCAACTTTTATTAATTGCGCACGCCCACACCACCCGGCGTTTACAAGGATACTAAAAACGAATATGCGCATGAAAAGAAAGCTTGAATTGAAATAAACAGATACATACATAATGTGGTCTCAGAATATTGCACTATTTCATATTAGAAGCGTATTCCATAATTGGTACACTTCCTCTACATAGTACAAGTTTTATATTCCAAAATCGAAATCAAGGTTTCGACAAAAATTAACAGTACGAATTAAAACAAGGAAATTTGTAAGCTTATTTTAGCCGTGTTTTATTATCGCCAATGATCCATATGATTAATTCTCGAAAATAAAACGATACGGATCATAGTGACAGTTGTGTTGTATGCTCATCTCCCTCTCCCTCTTGCTTCTGATTGTTGATTTTCAAATGTGTTTTGTCTTTTTTGTTTACACTGTAGTTAACACTGCCTTACCATAAAAAGCCATTTACTCGCCAGAAAAAATACTAATTTCTGCATCTTTAAAATAGATCCAGATAGACAACAGGATCCCAAATTGTTTTTGTAATACGTTTCAAAAATTAATCCAGATCCGGATCCACATAGATAATAAAACGCACCTTTTGTTTATAAAATAAAAAAAATATCTAACCTATTTCTTTTTTCAGAAAATTGGTTACATAAATTGTACATTGTATTAAACTTGTTTTCAATGATTTTCGAGGGACACAATACATTTTTAGGTCGCAGTGTTTCTATACCCCAATTTATTCATGATTTTCGACTCTGTATCGAAAAGGTATATGTAATGATTTTGATTTAATTTTCTGTTTAGAATTCTTGAGAAAGCCTAAATGTTATAGGTATCTACCAAATATTCAAAATAATATTTTTTGAAAACTCAAAGCATATTTTGAAAGCAACTTGGTCGATTTTCCTTAAACTTGAGGTTTTTAAAACGTTCTACTAATCTTTACGAAAAATCTTAGCGAGAATAATGCTTTAACGTTTTCGAACAAAACGATCTGTCAAAACACATTTCCATATTGATGGCTATGCTAATGAAAAGAACATGAGCTGCTGGTACACTTACCCTATGGAATGCCGTAAAAACCTTTGGATTTTCGACATTGTGCATTTTTTTTCGAAATATAATTGGACCTTATTTTTTACAACCAATGCTGACGTGTACTGCTGAATCATTGACAAATTTTTGTACCGCAACTGCATCTGTTTCCCAAGAACACAACACAATTGCAGCCACACCACACATAGCTACATAATATAGAATTTTATTGGAGAAGCTAGGAGTAATTTTTCCAAAGAAACTAATCTGCAACTTCGGAAACATACTTGTCACCGATACCTTAAATCTAGGGCTTACAGCAACAATCCTGAAAAGATACAGATCCCAGCAGCAAATGTGGGCCTTAGAGTTGCTGCAATTGAACCTAGAGTTCACGAAAAAAGTCGGGCCCCGCCATCTGTATGTCAGTACCTCGGCCTAGCGCCTTTTTTTACTGCCTAGAGGGGAATATGGGGTAGGGGTATTGTACATGTACCTGCCATACTATTGTATAAAAAAAAACCTTATATACCTAAAATTTGCTACAAATTCCTTGTATGCCGATGTAGGTATAGTCTAAAGGTTTTTTTTTGTTAATTTTGTCTGAAAATATATTTTAATTCATAAAATTGACTTATTATACTTTTTTGTAGAAAAATGTTGAAATAATATAAAATAGCAAACAAATATTTGTATTTTTTTTTTTTTTAAATTTCAAGACTTTTTCAAATCTGCGTATTTGTTCTTAAAACCTGAATTTTTAGTGGTTTATAAGAAACCCACTTATATTTGCAAAAAAAATAGGTAAAACAAAAGACTTAAGAGTCTTACTATAGATAAATTACTGGGAACATTTAAAAAGAAAAAGCATAGGGCGTTTTCCTAAATGCTGTTTTGCAGCGCATCGTGAATTTCGATGCTTTTTTAATTCATACTTGCTTCAATAAAATAATGTTATTAAATACGAATTCTAAATTTTAGAGTTTTTTTTTAATGAATTGTAAAAGTAAATATTGGATTTCAGAGTAAATATAAACCTTGCGATGGCATCAAAATCCACGATACGCTGCAACACTGCATTTAGGAAAACGCCCATACTGTTGTAGGTTTTATTTAACAGCAACAATGCTTACCAAGTTTCCAATAGCGAACCTACTGTTAATATAGAGATTCTTTATTTAGCCGCACAACACGAATTTTCCATCTCATTGTGATATGCATAAATTCAAAACCAATGTAAATCGGTGGTGATGTGTGTTTTTTTGGGTTTTTCATTTCTGTTCTGTTCTATATTATTCAGATACTGATCCTAAATCACCCTGTTAAGTTACACCATAGTAAGTTACAGCACGTCCAAATGATAAAACTTTACCATTTCACGATAGACGTAGTGACCCTTTAAATTTGTGCAGGCGGCGTCATTGGTCCGCACATTATCGAAAACGACGTTTGTGAGGCTGTCACTGTCAATGACTAGCGATTCTATTTCCAACCTCTACCACACACAATTTTTTTTTCAGTAGCACTATCTCTCGCGATGAAGTGAGAAATCCTTCAAGAGTACGTCTTGTCATGAAAAGTTCTCAACATCTTAGCCGTTCGGGTTTGTCAGAAAATTGCTGACAACGTACGCACATAGAATTCATTGAGAGTCACTATAGCCCCTGGTTCCTAATGAGATGTTTAGCTTCGTTTTTTTATAGAACTTTTGACTTAAGACTAAAATTCGAAAAATAGGTAGGTTTGGGTAACAGAACAGATATTGAGTGCTTAAATGTAACTTGTGAACCTGTTTTAGGCTGGTATTCACCGAGCGCTCTTAAACGGCTCTTAACTTTACGAGGCTCTTAACTTGAAATTTCTTTGGGGTATTCACCAACCACTCGCAAGTGTTTTTCGAAGTTCGAAAATGAGAGCCACTCTCACTTGTTCAGGCATACCCAAACTGTGAAATGTTGGTCTTGACAGCAAATGGATACTCTTCTACTTGGCATTGCTCACATGGATTCGAGTCAAATGCGTGCGTGGCACACGCACAAGCGAACAAACTTTCGAAGAGAGCGCTCGTAAGTTAGGAGTGGTCGGGACCACTCCTAACTTTTAAGAGCGCTCGTAGATCTTCACTAATATTGCTTGGTGAATAGGTTTATGAGCTTCTTAAGTTATGAGCGCTCGGTGAATACCGGCCTTATTGTCCCTGTATCCAAAATTTAAAGAAAAAAAATATTAAATTCTTTTTTGTAATAAGGAAATTAGTTCATTTATTTAAATTTTAAATACATTGGCGCAAAATTTTAAACAGTCAAGTTTTAAGATATTAGCTTTGTATATTAAACTTATAGTACTATCAAGAAGCCGAACGATTGTGGCGACATCTTAAGTATGGATACAGTACTTGCTAGATTAGTCTCTGCTAAATTTAATAATAAAATATTCTCTTTTTTACTACTTGTCTTGTATCTTATCCTTTCACTGTGAGCTAAATACTTAACACAAGCATTTGACAGGTAGAAATTAAACAAAAATGGTGACAGTTCATGTGTGATTCAAAAACAACTCAGAGCACTCAGAACGCGCTTGGTTAAGATAATGTTTAGGACATGCTCGAGCTCTGTTCAGAGCTCTATTCTGATCTAACGAAGAAAAAAGCCTAAAGAGTTGTAGAGTGTTCGATTAAGTGTAGAAAGAGAGGGTAACATTTCAAAATCCTCATTTTAACCTAGTTTCGCACAAAAGCAGCGTTAAAATCGTATTAATTCAACTAAAATTTTGCGCCATTTTTCCTAATCAACATAAAAAAGTTTTAACTATTTTTTATTATTTTATATGAAATTATATTGTAATTACGACTCATTTTGTTTTGTATCTCTGTATTTTGAAAATAGGTCTAACTATATCGGAATTTTCTTCTAATAATATAACTACCGAAAACGAAATATTTTAAGTCTTTTAGATTCAAAAAAAAAAAATCAAAAATTTAAATTTTGCCGCAGACGTGAAAGGAAAACATGTATAAATGCAGCTTGGATGGTATGCGGATTCACAGTCTGAATTCCGTCTCCAGCTTCAGAAATCGGGCATGCATCGGAATCATGACAGGGGTTTTTCAACTATAGTTGAATTGAGTTGACTATTAAAGCTCGTTATTTGTGTTTTAAACTTTTTTCTTTTTTCTATTTTTTAATCGGCTTAATAACTTCTCTCCTTAATGAAAAGTTACGGACATTTGTAGTTCTTTCTAGATAAATATAGCAAAGTAAGGAATGCCAAAACTCTTTTGCTTACAACATAGAAACGATGTTCTTAGCCTTTAAACACGTCTATCAATTGGTTAAACTATAATTGATTAGTTTTTAAAAACCTTAAAACTTCCAACTGATGTGTTCAGTTCGTATTAATATATAAAAATTTACAAACCACCCCCACCGACCTCTGCAAATCGCTTATCTTTGTTTACCCAACACACACATTTACCCCTGTTGCAAATCCTTTTTTCCAACCCTCCTCAATTATCTTGCACGCAGTCAATGATTATAATGGTAAAATCAATGATTATAATGGTAAAATTCTGATAAGACCAGGGTTGGGTTTGGCAGAAAATAAACAGCGGATTTATTCGCTTATGGAATTTTCTCACACATCATATGGGAATTTCTCACACTACCTATCCAAATTCGTATTTTGTTTTTGCGTAAGCAAACTCAAGCTTCTGAATTTCATATTCTTTGATTTATTTGAACAAAAACAAGGATGCGTTGTTCACAAAAGATCAAAAGGTCTCTTCCTTTTTATAATAGGGTCGATATCTTTTGTCATCAAACACTCGAAACCTGAGAGAGGGAGACAGAAAAATTGATATCCCAATTTCTTTGAGCACATTATTTTGATACCAAGTCAACTGTTGGTATGCCCAGCTTTTCATATTGACATTGACAAACCTACACACACGTCCTGAATTATCCTTATTACGTGATTGTCAAATTAGTCAGTCATAGTCATAATGGAGGCAAATGGAAATGGGCAACGGATGCGTTGGACTACACTTACTATACTGATACCTTTAACTGATGATGGCAGACAAGCAGGCGGCTAGGAAAGTCGTTATCCTTTTGTGTTCACTTTTCGACAAATTAGAATATGATGATTGTGCTGGGGGAGAGGACATAGTGTGTGACTTTTTTTTTGGCGAAAAAGGATGCAGCAATCAACTACACCTGTGTCAAGGAGTTCCTCGTTTCGTTATGCTAGCATATATTTTTTTTTTGTTCGTGCCTTTTTTAATTGAATTCCAACGATGGGACACGCGCCAACATCTGCGACACGTACTGCAAATGAATGGAATGTGACCAAGGATTTCAACAAAAATAAAATTGTATTTACATAGATACATAAACAGTGCTGTTTGAATAAAATTGCAAAAACTTTAACTTTTTTAATATCGATCGTGAAAATCGGTTTACTCGTTATAAAGATAAAATGCAATTTATTAGTGTAAGTTTTTGTATAATTGGTATTTAAAAATCGAAATTTAAATTTTCGCTCGTCACATTAACGTTTATTATGTGTGACTAATATTCTGAACTATTGCAATATAATTTGTATTTTTTGTCATTATTTGTCGATAGTACCTATAAAGGAATAAATAATTTTCAGCGAGCCAGCCCCTATTGACTAATTCCCGTCGTCCACTACGTTCGCAACACACGAATTTTGCATTCAACACATTCAGCTCTTATGTAGGATCCTTTCAATTCCATGCAACTGACGGGTTTAATCTGGTTGGATGCTGCTCCTCAACGAGTTGCTCAACAAGTGTTCTGTTGGTGTACGATCTCATTTTGCTCATTGAATATAATTGAACATCGTGTTGGGCAACAGTTCAATTAAATTCAATTTTATTCATCATGATGTACAAGTGCGTTCAACGCATTTTAGAAGGACTGATGCTTGGTTTAGTGTTCGCGTTCAACAACTGTTCTGCAAACGGTGTGGAAACGCAGTTGATTCACTCGAGGAACTTATATTTTTTTTATTAATATCAGACTTGTTTTTCAAGCACAGGTGTGCGGGGTTTCCCAACAATTGAATGGGTTGTTTAAGTAGGTGTACGAAACTATTCAACAATAGTTGATGCAGTTGACCAACAGGGTGTATGGGGTTATTGCAGTGTTGCCGAATCTCATGATTTATCATTATTCTCATGATTTTTCATCCCTTCTCATGAAATAATGAATTCACTGAAAATCTCATGAATTTTTAGTTTTTCTTTAAAAAAAACAACTTAGTTACTCGCTTGGAGCAACTGTGGCATTTTTCAGCAACTTAAAGTTGCTGGCAACTATGTTGTCCAGTGGGTGCAACGCCTTAGTTCATTATAATCAGCTCATATAACTTCTTTATTATAATTTAAAAAAACCTATTCAATCTACATGTCATTCAAATGACAAACAAAAGAGAACGAAAAAAATACATACATACATACAAATAAACCAAAAAAACAACGGTAAACATTTAAACAGTTATTTTTGTGTCTAGTCTTTCAATTTCGAGATTCATTTTTAAATTTTATTCTTTTAAAATCCTAATACGATAATATATAATTATAATTTTGTCGGCAATGGATAAATTTATAATAAAACACAAAATTGTCAGTGGAAGCTCAAAATCTGGGAACAATCATAGTGATTCTAGTGTCCAACAACACATTTCAATAGTTTCAACATCAAGTGCTGGCGCTGGTGTTGGAACAAGCGCTGCTGAGACTGCTGCTTTGGAGCAAACGCCAGAATCTCCAATTCCAGAGAATGTTGAAATCGAAATAGATGAGGAATGCGAATCAACGTCCAGAAAAAAAGGAAGGTTGAGGTATGACCAAATATATAATAAAAAGTGGGAAGCTCTTCCTTTTTGCAAAAAGTGGATTCGACCGAGTGAAAAAGGTTAGTTTTAGTGTAATTTTTATAATAAAGGAGAATGGGTATTTTATATAATTATGTACATATGTACTATATAGTCTAAAAGAATTTCCCTAGTACATCAGTTTTTCTATGGGCACAATTCTGTAAGCCATGGGGTTTAGGTAGTATGTACATATATGTATGTATGGCAACGAAGATAACAATTCGAGCAAACATTAATTGCAATAGAATTCCACTTAAATTAAAGTATTGTCCACTTTTGATGAACTTAGTAGACCCCAAAATAAAGGAAGTTTTATAAAAATAGACAAAAATAGTTGGTTTGCTATAATTCGTTTTCATTTATCGTATTAAGTTTTTTTTAAGATTATTAATTTTTAGTTGTACTTGTTTAACAGGACGTCGTCATATGTACGTCATATCCGTTTTGTAGTACTTATGTTGGTTGTTGGGTCTTTTAAACAACACAAATTCATATTCCGAGCTAACAACCACAATGTAATTCTTAATGAAACAGCCAGGTCCCAAATATTTTTGCCTATTCTCCTTTATAAACATATTTCAACAATTTCTTTTTAGAGCGACGGTCCACAGCAATTTTTGGGTGTGATTGAAAAGCATAATTAGATAGGCCTTTAGTACTCATTTACAAATGTGAACGTCTAGCATGATAGTGCATATAAGTGCATCAAATATAATTTTTTTTTTACAAAGTCTTAATTATTGTGATAACAACTATGACATAACTTCAAAATGTAGAGCTTAGCGCCCTGTTTGCAAATATCGAAGTCCAAGAGGTTTTCCAGGAGGCCTTCTTCGTGGAAGACGTACCTTATTCTTATTGCGTCTTGAAGGCAGAAGGATGAATTCAAAACGTCTTGGGCCTTTATATTTGCAATCATTTTGAAGTTATGGCAAACAATTATTTAGACTTTGGAAAGAACTGCATACTTGATGCACAATTATGCACTATTGCTAGAGCATGCAAGACGTTCACATTTGTAAGTAACTATCTATTTATGCTAATTATCTTTTGTTCAACACCCCAATATTGCTGTGGGCTCTTAGTCTATTTAATTTGAACAAAAAATGTATGTGTCAGAGATTGAAAATCAAAAATGTTGGCAAATAGTAGTAGCATGTATTGTATAAACAAACTTTTTTATATCTACACAAATTACTGAGATTATTTTTTGAAAATTATGTAATTGTTGAGTTTTTTTTCTCATACAAGAAAATATGTAATCGTTATAAGTAGTATGCATCGGGACAGTATTGTCATAAGCACTTATGAATGTATAATTCAATCTTTACTTAGCAGTAGTTGTTGGATTAAATTTTGAATTATATGGATTAATATTTCGTAAGTACGTCTCCTTTTTTCGACTCACAATCAACAAATTTTGGTTAATGAGGTGTCAAAAGAAATATGAAGAATATGCGATAATCATTAGATATAAATTAATAAATTGTTGAAAAGCCTAATTTTTTTTAAAGTAAAATTTATGAAATACTTGGAAAATAATTTATCAAATGAAATAGTTTATGCATTCAATTAATTTATTCAAATGGTAGGTATATGAATTTGACAGCGGGATGTTTTTTGCTTACTTGAGCGAATTTATCGAAACAAAACATATTCTTTTGAAAAATGAGTTTCCCTGTATTTAATATTTTGTGTGATGAGAGTTGAAAGACATGATCTAAGCCAGGGATGCACCGTACGGAATATTTTGTCTCGTGGCCTAGCCAATTTGTTGGAAAACCACTTTAGTTTTCAAAGTATTGAAATGATACTAGTGTTTGCATACTAAAAATTAATTTTTGACCCGAAATTAAAAATTGTTCTGCTTTATAAAAGGCGATCGGTTAGTTATTGATACAGGTTTGCTACACAAGAAAAACGATTTACAGAAAACTAACAAGCTAACAAGTGACTTAAGCTTTTGCAACCCTGAATTTGGGAATTTGCTTGCAAGAGTTCTTGTATGGGTATGGTTGTTAGATTTAATTTTTGTAGGATCTTTTTTATTCAAAGACATCTTTCTGATTTAATGGGTCAGAATTTACAATTTTAATTACAAAAATTTTCTAAAAATAATCTCATAATGAACTAAACGAAATCAAATAAAAAAATCAATAAACAAGTAATTTAAAGACCAAAAGTCAATAGTTATTTTCGATCTCTAGTATAAATCTATTAAACCAAATTCAAATGTGTACACTGCCATGAAAATTTTCTTTTATTATGTAGGAAAAGGATTCACATTCTGCAAAATTTGCCACGCGGACTTAAAGATAAGTATGGGTGTAAAAAACCTTAAACGTCACTCAGAATCAAGAAAACATATTCGAAATTCAAGAATAATCGTCACGAATGGAAGCATCTTGGACAATGACAAATTCAAAATATCTTTGAGAAGGAAGGTTGCTGAAGCTGAGATAAGACTTTGTGTCTTTCTCGCTGAACATAATCTAGCATTCAACCTAATGGAACATTTGCCATGTCTCATAAAATATATTTGCAGTGACTCTGAAGTCGCAAAAAGTATTCACTGCAGCCGCACGTAACCGGGGCACAAAATTTTGAAAACCTTTGCTCATTAATGAGAACAAATAAGTTTTCTATTATTATTGACGAGTCTACAGACATAAGTTGTACAAAATATTTATGTGTAGTTGTAAGAATATCTAACGATTTTAAGATTCACGATTTTTTTTATAATTTGTTTACACTGGATAAAGCAGATGCTAAAACAATTTATGATATTTTAGTAACTAGTTTTAATGAAAACGATATTGATTATAAAAACAATTTAATAGGTTTTGGTGCTGATGGAGCTGCAGTGATGATGGGAGTGAACTCATCAGTTCGCACTTATTTACAAGCTGAAATCCCAAACTTATTTATAATGAAGTGTATTTGTCACTCCTTTCATCTCTGTGCTTCATATGCATGTTCCAATTTGCCCGCAAGTATTGAAGATTTATGTCGAGATGTTTATAATTATATTCAAAATAGTCCTAAGAGAATTGCCGCATTTAAAACCTTTCAAACTATTTTGGAGATAAAACCAAACAAAATTTTGCATTATTCACAGACGCGCTGGCTTTCGAGATTAGAAGTTGTAAATTGCATTCTCGTGCAATACGATGCTTTGAAGGCATACTTTACAGAAGCTACAAAAACTGACAACTTACTGTCAAGCAAAACTATTTTGAATATGCTTAATGACCCTGTTCATTATATGTATTTATGTTTTCTGAGTTTTGTGCTACCGTTCTTTACAAAATTAAACATATGTATGCAATCAGAAAAACCTAAAATTCAAGATATGTATGTATAGTGAAGTGACGACAGCCTTAAGGTCACTGTTAAGTTGCTATGTAAAAAAAAGTTATATTGACAGCACAAATATTAAAAATATTGATTATGTCAACCCAAGAAATCAGCTTTCGTACGGTGAAATGTATTACGGTGTGAAAATAGCCCTATTTTTGCAAAAAGTTTCCGTTGACAAACAAATTGTCCAAAGCTTTCAATGCCGCTGTTTGTCATTCTTAGTTGAAGGTACTAAGCAAATATATTCAAGATTTAACTTTAACAACAGTGTCTTCAATGATATAGAAATTTTGTCCCCAACGAATGTTTTAAACATAAATGTTTCGTCGATTTTCCCACTTATAAAACATTTTCCAAATTTAGTGGCTGAAAGTTGTTATCAGGAGATAGATAATGTGTGGAGAATGCTTGTCAATTCAAATATTAAAGTGAATGACAAAGTAAACGACATTGAAGAATTTTGGAAATATGTTGGTCAAATTAAAGTGGCCGATGATAGCTTGGCATATCCCCTCTTAAATAAATTTGTTTTGGAAATACTTTCACTGCTACATTCGTCAGCCAACACGGAAAGAATATTTTCAAAAGTAACTTTACTAAAAACAAAAACAAGAAACCGACTTGAAGTAGATTCAATTATTGGACTAATTCATTCCAATGACCTCGCGAAAAATCAAAGCTGTTTTGATTTCAAAGTCACAAAGCCATTGCTCGATAAGTACTTCTGTAAAATTTATAACCAATAATCAATTGATAATTGATAAAATTGAACTTCGTTATTTTATAACCCGATTAAAAAAAGTTTTAGTCATTGATAACGATGCTTACCGTTGTGAACAGAAAGAAAATTGACTAATATTGTCAGATAACTGATAGTTTCCTAAATAAAATTGAGTTTAAAAGTACTAAATTTCAATTTTTATCAAATATCAATTGATAATTGACAACCATAATAGGGGTGGTTATGTCATTTATTTATTTATTTTTCTAAGATACTCGCATAATTAAATAATTTAAATGTTTAATAAAATGAAATGGAAACTCATATGTGTATTTTTTTCAAAAATGTTTGTGAATCATTGTTAAAGTGACTATTCTAATCCCAAGCAATCTCATGATTTTTTAGAAATCTCATGATAAAATATCATGAAAAATTATTATTTGAATCGGCAACACTGGGTTATTGAACATTTTTGTGAGTTTGTCAACTTGGTGGAGGGAAATGTTCAATTTGAATTAGAATTTCGTTGCTCAACGTGAGTTTGTATACAAGTGTAAGAGGATACTTATTCCTTTATTCAATTAAAGAATTTACTAAACAGTTGAGTGTTGTTAGTTCAACTATTTGGAAACAACTGTCGGCGATTTGAGTTAAGTGAGGTTGATGAAAGAGACTTCTCATGAGATAGTATTGAAGGATCTGTTACTTTCTGATAAGAGGCAGTTCCCCTGAAAAAAAAACATGAGAATGAATCTTTTATTTACTGGAAAATAATTTTAAAAAAATCAAGTGATCTTAGATCCAAAATACGGTACTCCAGTGAAATTTAAATTACATAATACAATTCGCAGTAATATTGATTCAGTTATTTCAATAAGAGTCGTTAAGCATCGACTAAAATTTCCTTCTTAGAAGCGCAAGACGGTATCTGACTGACGAACCTGGGTGAAATGTATTTTGGAGTTGAATTCGCTTGAGATGTAATAAAACTTTTTATTGTAACAGGAAAAAAAAAACATCTAAATAAAAAAATTGTTCCACAGCCCTGTTATTCCATGAAAGCCACCCTTTACATAGTTTCGTTCGGGAATATGCCACCAAAAAGGTTCAGAATGCTTACGAAAGTAGAGTGCAATTAGGCTTTTACACACAAAAACAAAGGGAGAGAGAGAAAGAGAGAGAGAGAGAGTTTAAAGTTCAACTCAACACGTGTATGATGACGATGAGCAAGGACGAACAAGATGTGCGCTTCTTTCGAAAACTTCCGCCTCATATCATCTTCATCACCTTCTTCTTCAGCTGATATAGTTTTCTTTATAGTTTTGGTTCCGATTTTGTTCTTCTTTAATGCATCTGAATTCGGTTTTCTTTTTGTTTGAATGTGAGCTGCCGCATGTCCTTTATAACATTCTGTCGGTCACATGTACCTACTGCTCTATAGTACATAGGTAGCCACAATACTATATTGGGTCTGCAGTTGTGCATATATACATATAGGTTTTCAGCTGCTGCTTCTGCTACTGCTGCTGGCGGTTTTGGCATAGAAGAAAACAAACCCAACACCGCACAAGGACAACGTGGTGAGGTAATAGATATTCACTATTCCGGTTGACTTCTGGTTCTCTGCCCGTTACAGGAAATTTTTCTTCTTTTTTTTTTTGTTTTAATTCCTCTCACAAACATACACGTTTGGGAATATGCTATTATATCATACAACTATGTCTGCGATGAGCACAGGTGTCGGAAACATTCTACCAGCTGTTTCCCCATTTATTTTCAAGGAAATGTATTGAAATTATCCCTTTATATCCTTTGAGTTTTTCAGCTGGTTGGTAGGTATAGATAAGGTACGGTTGTGAGTGTGTGTGTAGAAGAAGGAAAACGCGTTTAAATGGATCCACATTTTTAGAATTCCATGTGCTGTTAGTTCAGGAAAACATCAGATGCAACAGAAGTGTTCTACTACATATTTTGTAGTACAAAAGAACCCAGGGAAAGTTACCTACATATATAAATGTAGGTATCAAGGATGAATGAAATTGTCGTTTTTCTTCTGCGTATTGCCACCTTCTGCCAATTTGACCATGAGAGTAGTAGTTATGATATAATTCGTTATGAAATTGAATGAAGACTGCTTTATAACTTAAGCGAAAGTGTTCAATAAAAACATGGAAGTCTCGTTTCTGATTGATTCGGGTGAGTTTTCTTTTCTGTAATATTTTCATATAGCGAGATTTAGGTCATAATTTAATGATGCTTTATTAATAACATGTGATAGGTGCGGTAAGATAATAAAGAATCAATCTAACAAAACAAAGTCCCAGGTTTCTTTAGATAGATAAAGGAGTAATCGAAAGTTCTATATAAATCACCTACTGTAAATTATGCTTAGTAAAATATCAATTACTTTGTTTATTTTCTTTTATTGTTGTTCAACTCCTTCCGACGCCGGCCGTTTTATAATTCGATATTTAATCTATCACCGCTGAACTTCGAATGATGAATATCGTTACTCGCCTTTCCATTATATCTTTTTTTTTTTTATAATTAGCGCGCACTCAAGGGGTTATGAATACCCTTATGATGATTTAAATACCACAGCGCGAGCAGTTAGGAAATAAGGAGGGGATTTAAAAGGAGATGTCGATGTACATTGGTCTTAAATGCTTGTACATCACAATGAGGGGGGAAAATCGAGTGGGGTAAAGTATTCCACATTCGAGTTGTACGACTAAAGAAAGAATCTCTGTATTTTACAGTACGCCCGAAATTAGCCTCAAGGGTAAACTGATGAGCATTCTTAGCAAGACGAGTATTACGGTGAAATTGTTTCAAGGGCGAAATGCAACTGGCTATATCATTGGAGCACTGCTTATAGAAAAAACGATAAAACAAAGTGAGACAAGAGACATTACGACGGTGATCGAGAGAAACAAAAGTTTCCGTAATAGAACTGTCTCCAATTAGTCTAAGGGCTTTGCTTTGGATGCTGTCTAAGAGGTGCAGGTGAGTTTTAGGAGCACCAGCCCAGATATGGGAGTTGTACTCAAGCTTAGGCCGAATGTATGCCTTATAAATTGTAGCCAGATCAGAAGGGGAAAAAAACTGCTTACATTTTCTGAGGAAACCTAAGCATTTCGCAGCTCTTTTCTATACATTCTCTTTTTATCCTTCTAATCTATATTACCCAATCACAAACATATTTCCTACGTTTCTGTCAACACTCCAAATATCTTTTGCGCCAGTCAATTTACTCGCGATCAGTGGCGTAGATAGGGGGGATCAGGGGGATATATCCCCCCCCCCATTGGGATCGATAATTGTTCAACATAAACAGTCATGAACCAAATAAGTTAAACAAACGCACTCTGAAATTTTTTTTACGTCTCTCACCAATTGATAATAGGTAAACGTGCAAGAAAAAGCGATTCCATCCAGCTATATATATTTTATTAAAGATACTAGCTACACTGCCGGTTTCAACGTCAACTCCTGAAAGAACTTTCTCCAGTCAGTAAAGAGAATAAAACACAAAGAAGCATGACCAACGAAGTGAGATTATTAAAAGTATGTCTATTTTAATAACAGTGTGATAAGCTTTGGATGTTTACTTATTTGCAGGATCGTTTGAATGGTTTGGCTGCTCTAGCTATTCATCGCGAAATACCTATACTAGCAGACGAGATTATAAGTGTTTTATCTAAAAAGAACAGAAAACTGGATTTTATTTTGTGATTTATTTTTTAAATTAATATTATTTTACTTACTACACTGCCTTGCATAAGTAAAACCGCACCTGTAAAAATGCGTTTTGTAGAAAATTAAAATGGGAATGACACCCTACTATTTTTTATTGAATGGCATCACTAATTAAGTAAATTGAGAAGAAAAGAAAGTTCTGTTAGTTTCGCTTCTGGTGGTTAAAAATTAAAACAGATTTTTTTTGTATTGCAAAAGTATAACCGCTTTTTTATTTTTATCTCTTTTTTTTATTTTAAGTAAAGTTTTTCGGCTAAATTAGTGAAAGACATTGCTGCCCCTATTTTCGACCAATCTAAAAATTGTTTTTGACATACTGTTGACAAGATTATTTAATATGGAATCGTCTATACAGTTCCATTCTTCCACATTCGCCTCTCGCAGCTCAGCAACACTGTATAATTGCCTATTATGGGCATAAATTTTGCGGGTCAAAATTCCCCAAGGATTTTCAATAGGGTTACAATCTGGAGAACGTGCCGGGAACACCATAAAATGTATGTTATTCGATTTGTACCATCCCAAACTTTGACAACTAATCGTCTTAAGTAGGGTACTAAATTATCCTGAAGCATCTGGGTGCAAGCTGAACTGTTCATCTTTACAGAGGTGAAGGCAAGTGCAACCTTATCATGGTCGCAGAAGGCCCTTCAAACCTTACAACTGCAACCGCCAAAGTTCCTCTTGAAAACAAACTTTTTTCCTTTCTCAGATCGTGCCAATATCCGTTAAAACCACCTGACCCATCAAGGTTAAACTTTTTTTCGCCACTGAAAATAATAATATTCCATTTGGAATAACAGGAGTTAAGTGTAAATTAATGGAATGTTACTTATGGTTTTCCAATTCCGTTTCATGTTTTGCTGGGCAAATTCTTACTTTTTTTTTTAGACTTGTCAAATTTGGAGCTGGCATCATTTTGCACCGAACAATCACTTTACTGCTTTTTAAGGCACGAAAAACCGTTGAAACCGAAATTCCTAAGCCCAATTCGTCACGAACGTCTGGCAAAGAATGCGCTGAATTGGATGCAGCATTTATTAAACGCCCCTTATCTCCACGTGTCAGCTTCTGCAGATGCCCGGGTCTTATTTTCGTCTCATAAGATTCTGGATCTAGTAAGAAACTTCGAACGACACGATCGGATCTTTAAATTTTCCTACCAATAGCCCTTAAGCTTAGGCCAGTTAACTGAAAAGCTTGAATTTGGACTTTTTCCGTATCGCTTAAATGTTTACGACGCGGCATTGTTGCTTGTCATTTCGAAGCACATTACTGAATGAAGCTTCAGAGAGGTTTGCATTGTGCGGTTATACTTTTGCAATATATAAAAATCTGTTTTTAATTTTTAAACACCAGAAGGGAAAATAACGGAACTTTTTTTCTTCTCAATTTACTTGATTAGTAATGTCATTCAATAAAAAAAATAGTAAAGTGTCATTCCCTTGTTAATTTTCTACAAAACGCATTTTTACAGGTGCGGTTATACTTATGCAAGGCACTGTATATCAATATTTATTCTAGTTCATATTCAAATTAATGCGTATAATATATGTATTATCTTTAAAAAATATAATTTTTTTATGGCATACATAATGAATTCAATGAAGTCCTGTTATTTGTTTTTTTTTTTTAATTATTAAAACTTTAAAAAAAAATGAGCGAACTAGATCTATCCCCCCCCCCCCCCCCATAGCGAAAAGCTATCTACGCCACTGCTCGCGATCCACCCTTTTCTTTAATGTCTATTCTTTCTTCCATATTTCCTTCCTCTTTTATTCAGGACCTGCCTCTTTTGTTTATTTGTTTCTCGATCCTACCATCATCCTTAATCCTTATACCTCTCATCAGTGTTTGTATTTCAATATATGTAAGAAACTGGTCCCTAACTGTTAATCTACGATCCTTTAATTGCTTTTCATTAAGTGGCAGCTGTTACATGCAGCTGCCCTATACAGATGTCCTGCGCAGCTGCCTGATTCTTTCTTTTTAATAAAGAACCGTTTTTCTATATGGCAGCTGGCACGCAGCTGCAATACAGCTGGCTTCTTCTTATATTCATTATTTGTAAAGGATCGTCTGACTGTCGCCTATTTTTTCTATATTAACTTCTGTATAAAAACCTATAGATATATTAGAAAGGTTTTGACGATTTCACCCGTCGGAAGGAGAAGAACTTATTTAGCAGGTATCTTGTTCTTAATTCTGTCGCCGCTGCCTCCATAACTACGATCGGTTTTTATCTTCGTTACACTACATAGGTACAGTGCTTAAGAATTCGGAACTAACTAAGTGACTCAACCAAATGTTTTCTCAATCAAAACAATATTCTAACCCCCAGTTTCACAGTGGAAGTTTAAACCCCACTTTTGGTTTAAACTTCAGTTCAACAATAAATTTGGTTTCACAGTCCTTGAACAGAGTTCATTCTGTAGTTTAAGTTAAACGACACTATTCTGCCGTTTAAATCTCAGTTCAACAACCCCTTCAAACATTTGAAAATATAATTTATTTTCATTTTTAATTTTTGTTTCCTGTCACAGATCACAATTAAACAAAGCAAACTTTCCTTGATTGTTTTTTCTTTGATTCAGATAGAAAGAGAAAACAATTTACTTAAACTACGTTTAATGAAATGAAGTTCAGATAAGACTGTGAAACCGGACGAGTTGAACATCAAATTTAAACTTTTTTTTAATATCTATACCTACCTATGTGCTGTAGGAAAATCGTAGTTCATCATTAGTCAATCTTCATCAATTTCAAAATATTTCTGAATATTAATTATGACAAGGAATAATCTTTCAGTTCTACACACGAAGAATTATGTTTCTTAAGAAATATAACCTATAAATAAAATTTTACATCATAAACTACGAGTACAAAGATCGGATAGTGAAAATGGAAAGCTATCGAATAACAGCCTTCTTGGTTCCCGCTGTCGGTTTTAATCAAATAAGTTGTGTGTGTTTCGTTCTTGTGAAAACCATCATCTTTAATTGACAGGCTAACACACGAAATACCACGATGCCTCAAACTTGTGGAACAGAAACACATTAATAGTACACTTTGATGCCACCCTCTGAAATCTCACAGCACCTACATCTCGCCATAAACCCAAGAGCGAATAACCAGTGTTGCCACATCTACTTGTTTATTTACAATCATTTTTAACAAATGAGTTTTGCATGTGACGCTTTTAAGTGAAAAGAAATCTCAACCAACCTTGGCATGTAAAACTGGAGACAGCTATGTATCTGGGTAACGAAACAGACTATAGGCTTTTTTAAAATATATAGGAGTACAATGTGTATACCAAAACGAATTTTGCTTTTATTGCTTTTAGAATCTGACGAGCAGATACACAATAATAGCTGTGTTTTTTCGAGAAAGCTTTACGAAGTATAGTAGTATCTTACAGGGATAACAAATACAACATTAGCAGCAGATTACTGCCGATAAAAGTTTCATAACTATACTATTGTATTGCGAATGGATTTTCGAGTATATGTAGAATGGTTTTTTGTGGTTTCGTTCTTATTTGTTGGTGCGATTAATACTCGATCTCAATAGATATGTTCAATTAGTAGTTGTTCTTTGTTCACGTTTGTGTTTTTTCATTGAGCAAACAAAATCAATCTTTTTCTGTTCTTCTTCGAATATAACCATTTTTCACTTTCTATTCGTCAGCAAAAGTCCTTAATTTTTCATTTAACAGAAAAAAAAAATCAATCATCTTTTGGATCTTTATTAACTAAGAGTTCCTGTTTCTCATTCTCATTACCGACAAATTCATCACTTTTACCTTAAAATAATTTTTATTTTCGATTCAACCACTTTTGATTAAACTAACAAATATTACAAGAAAGTTATTTGACATTTTGACAATTAAGCAACATTTTAGTTGATTTAGTACGATGTTAAAGCTGTTTTTGTATGAAAATAGGTTAAGACAACAATTTTGTGAACCCTTTAATTTAAAGTTAAAATCAACGAATACCCATTTTAATTTTTTAGTATCGTGCTAACCTCTCTGACTTTTTGACATTTACAAACGTCAAAAAATGTGTGTTTATTTAGATTTTTGCATGAACTGTCATTGTTTTGGATGTGTTCAGAAGCAATTTATTAAAAAAATTGCTGTAGTACTATACTATTAAGAAAATGTTTAAAATTAATGTTAAGTAGTATCATACAAATACCTTAATAATATACTGTTTTAAATTTTGCGCCAGTGTTTTTCTACCCTGTTCTGTCCGAAAATGGATTTTGACAATTTTTGACTTTAATTGCGAAAACTTATTTATTTAAATCCTAATAATTATGAAGACGTATTAAATATCTGGATTTCAATCAACTTCAACAATTTATGAAAATAAAACTCGGAGAGTTTGGAAGAAACCCAATACATGGGAGAACACACCAAGCACACTTTATGTTCACCAAGTGACAATGCATCCTCAAAAAGTTACCATTTAGTGTGGATTTTGGCCGGCGGCGTCACTCGTACCCCTCTCAGCGTAAAAAGCCGAATTTGAACCATGTCACATTACATGCTTTTCAAATAAAAAAAAAACAATTTTGTTAACAACTCACACAGCTTTCATTACTCCATTTCAACAACTACCCGCCCTTATTGAAAATCTCTTTACAAATTGTGAATTTCTTGTTTAAAGAAATCAACAAAAATTTATCAAAAACGTCCAACGCTCGTTTTGTTTTTATTTTTTTAAAATGCAACTTACAATTCCATGCCGCCAACCACTAGGTACTCGACTGAAACTCGAATCAACGGATGAATATCGCAAGTCGCTGCTAGCTTTTTTCCAGGATTACCTATAGGTATGTTTTTTTTTTGAGAATATTTGACACACCCCTTTCATGGAATTTCCTTTAACTCTAACTTCCAATTTTACTCTGCACAATCGCAACACAATTACAACCCTCATTTTGTGTGTACTTTTCTGCTGCTTTCAACTAATGCCTAATATACCTACATAGGTATGCAGTTACTTTACCAAAGAGCTCCTTAATTATCTTTTGTTCATTGTCTTCTTTTCTGGCATGCTTTTGCGTTTCGTGACAGCTGACACAGCTATGTATTTACGCAGCTGCTTGTCGCAGCTGGTATGGACACCTGGGCTGTGTAGGAGCAGCTGCTATGCAGCTGCTTATAGCGAGGCAATATTTCAAAAAGTACTTTTTTATTTATATTCTTCTATTTAAATTCTTTATAAACGTCGAGTTGTTATCGTCGTTAAATATACATATATACATAACATAACATTCTCGTTTATACATGATTTGTATAAGGTGTGACAAAAAGCTAGCGCGTGTAGATTGGGTTAGGACAAGAAAATTTTTTTTGGAAGGGCAATTTTCTAAACAAAAAATTAACTTGAAAAAGAAACAAAATTTGTCTTTCTTTCTCAAAAAAGTACCTATATGGACTGATGATGCCTATTTTCCAAAATCCACAACATAGGTACAGAGACTTTCTCTGGATGTTTAGCAATTTGGTATATCTCGTGTGAATTGCGATTGTCCCAGATTTGACAATTGTGTTTTTGACGAGTTCATTTATCCAGAAACGGACCTCGTCACTGAATATGATTCTTCCACCGAAATTGGGGCAACTTCCAACTGCTGTGATTCCAGTATAAGCCAGCACAAGTTAACTCTGATCTTTCTGATTCCGAATAAGGGCCAACAGTACTGTGGGTGGTCCGCTTATACTTCACTTTTTTACCATAAAAAAGTGTTTCTCCTCCATAATTTGATGTTTTTTATCAACAGCAAACACTCTTTTATCGATTCGTTAAAAAAAAGTTCATTTTGGTGGGGGGGGAATTCCGAATAAGGTCCGAAAAAAGTTCGACAAGAAATTTTCCAAAACAAATAAATAACTACAATATGTCAGGGATGGCAGCACTGGCAAGTTCCTATCTCTTAACATAACGATGACGAGTGATGATGATGAGTTGTGCGTTTGATTTTTAAGCCCCTTTTGGTTTATGTCCAACAAGTTGAAGGTGTCTGTCAGTGACAGAAGTGCTTTTTGTGCTAATGCATCAACCCCCTCTGACAAAACCTCCCTGGCAATTCTGTTCAACTTGCACACATACATACATATGTATACACCGTTTAATTTGTTTTCTTTTGTTCATTTTATGTGTATGTATGTGCGATTTTTTTTAACGTTTTCACCAAATGACGAATGGAGAGCGTGTCAACAACACCATATGGAGCTCCTCTTCTCAACTCAAGCATCGTGAGATGCCTTTGCCAAACACTTTGCGAATTTCCCTCCTCCTGCTGCAAAACTCCTAATGGAATGTCTAATTTCTGCTTTTGTATCATCAGATTTCGTGTGAAAATGTGAAGAGTTCCATACTTGGTGCTTTATTTGTGTCGGGGATATTTTATTTTTTTAAATATACATATTTTTGGGCGATTTAAAAAAAAAATAGGTACTTATTGCAGTAAAATGTGTTTTGCTGTAAAAAATTGATTTATTTTACGTTTTTAGTCGAACACCTTTATTTTCCTATATTTTGAAAGCTTTTGACAAGGTGTTTTTTTTTTCATAGAAGTGGTTTTGTCTGATTTTTATTGAAATTTATTTCTTTAAGTTTTTTGATTTTGTGCCAAATGAAATTGGAGGTTAAATCTGGATAATAAGACGTCCACTGAGAAACTGCAATATTCTTTCCATTTTTTTACAGAAAGGTTTCATTGTGGCAATACCTACATATGTACGTATGTATGTTGCTTTAATTTGGCAGGTACATTTGCATTAATGTATAATATTATAGTATTCCTTCAGTCCAAATCAAATGCAGATACATGTAAATCCACCATTATGCATTTTGACTACCGAACCAGTGGCATATTACCGATGCTGCTTTGGGCCAATGAAAGTGCAATAAAGCAATTATAGATTTGCACTGAGCCAAACTGTTCTTCCAACTGCTGGACTGAAAATTAACAATGACTGGAATCACACGACGTGATTTCGATTCATGAAGCGAGGATGACGGCAGTTCCTTTTATAATCAAAATATTACGATATAAATTCGCGTAGCTGGTTTCCAACCAGTTTCTTCTCCGAGCAGTTTTAGGCTAGGCGCGCACATTCAATTTTTAGTTTCGCAACTGCTTGGTTCGAGCAACTAAAAAGTTTGTGACACAAACTAAACGATTGCCTAAAATGAGTTCGCTATTTTGTGTAACACATAATTAAATGCACCTGCGCGGACATTCAACCAAATAGTTCATCTGTTTTCTATAAGCAACCAAACAGTTGTGCAACTAAAAATTGAATGTGCGCGACTAGCCTTAAGGATAATAAGAATAATCGAAAACATGACATGTTATGTATATCGTTCCTTTTGTTTTTGGATTCACATCAAGTCAGTGTCAAGTTTAAAAACCGATGAAATTTTTCTGGGGTTAAAGTATTTTGCTCCCAGCATTGACTGTACTTAATATATATGGACATATGTATATCTGCACACGTATCATCCCTCATGCCACGATATTTTCATATTTAATAAAAAAATAGTTGAAATCAAGAAATAACTAACAGTACCTACCATATAACCCTTTTTTGATTTTTTAATTTCTCTTTATCGAGGGAACAGATTAAAATAAAATTTTATATAAGAAAACTTCTAAAAAGTTTAAAAAAAATATATCAAAATTTAAAAAATAAAACAATTTTATTAATTAAGAAATACATATACTAAATGTATTATATATTTTTGAATTTGAAAAAATCAATTTTTTTTATGATGTTTTTCTTGGAAATATATCTAACAATTTTTATTCTGAAAATAAGTGTTCAAAATTTTGTATATAATTTGGTTCTCGCAGAAATTAAAATTTGAATAAATAATCACATGAGTTGTTTCGGTCATTTGAAAACAATATCATACGTGCTTTTATATGGAACGTTTTGAAAATTCTATTTAATACTTTTTTTTATTTTATTTTGGAGAACTTTAAAAAAAATGGTAGAAAATTTGAGTAAGACTTATTTTACTTTGTTAAAAAAACGATTTTCCATTTTTTTTTATTCAGCATCAAAATCATTTTTTTAAAGACCGCAGAAAGGTCATTGAGCTTTTGCCCACTGCCCAATTTTACATCAAATAATTTTACTTTCATTAAACATTTTTCAAACAAATTCTTAGATTGCTAATAAAATTAAAAAAATGCATTAATATAAAAATTAGTTAATATTCTATTTGCGAAATATCCTGTTTTTGTTAACTGTTTAAGAGTGGGTGAGTGCATAAAAAGAGAGTCCATTAATTACTGTTTTTAAAAGATACATTTTTGCCAAAAAAGTAGTGCAAAACACACACACTTAAATATCTATTAAATAAAATAAAAAAAAAAATAAAAATAAAAATAAAAATAAAAATAAAAATAATAATAAAAATAAAAATAAAAATGCAACATCGAAATGACAGCGCTGTTCTTTTTACATATAACAACACTGCCTATCATTAACTTGCTAATTATTTTCATCAGAATTTCGTAGCCTAGAATCCTCAGGATATTACGAGGAGTGTTCGGCTTAGTTTCACGAGTATAGTCGATTATAAAGTGACGAGTGAGTTCGAAGTTCTTGCAAGTAGAAGTTTATTTACATAGTTGTGTTAAGCTTATAATTTTTATAACCGAGTAATTCTATAAAAAAGATTTCTTAAAACGGATTTTTAACAATGTTCTCTGATTTTTACTACGAGGATATATATGTAAGTTTCTGTTCTTACCTCTCTAAAATATTTATGTCAGAAACTCCAAAAATACAATTTTCAAATGCATAGTTAATTTTATGGGAAATATATGGTACTGGTGAGGAACAACGGAAAAAATTCCATCTACATAATTTCTTAAGGGTATATTTCATTGCACGGCTATTTGCTACTTTTATTAAAAAATCAAAAAGTGATGGAAATACCTATGCCCCGAATGTGCTACGATTGTGCTCGTATAATGAATAGTGTATTTAAAAAAAAATATACTAATGGATTTTAAAGGGTTGCCATTTTTTGCCGCGAAGTAAGCAAAGTTCATTTTTTGATTTTCGAGAAAAAAACAAGTTATGTGCTGTCATGTAAGTAAGTGGTTTGAAAATAAGATACAAATTGTCCATAAAATTTTCAAAATGCGATTTTCTTTCTCTCCAAAAAATTTTTAAAAAAATTGAAATTACCCATGCGAACTTCACAGCGATAATATTTTAAGTTCAAATTTGTTCTACCATTTACCATCATGTTCATCATCATTTAAATCTATATAAAATCTTTTTTTTTTTAAATTCTTACTTCATGTAGGTATACATCTACATTCCAAAGCAAAGACCAATAACAGTCTTACGTCGTTTACTTGGCAAATTTATTTTAGTCGAATACTTTTTGCCGTCTAAGTCCTGAGAATAGGTAACTGTATAATCGAACAACACATTCATTTTCTTCAAATAACAAAAAACATCTGAAAAATTGTTTTGTTCTTCAGACTGAAATTAATGCTTTTATTATTTCCTTGAGCGTCTGTTTCCATAAAGGTATGCGCCTGTTCAACACCTGAATAAACAATATGAAAAAAAATATACCTATTTCGTAAAATCGAAAGAATTCATCCCGATCTCGATTAAGAGTGATGGGATATAAATGTGTATTATTCCCGCTTCTCGTGTGAAGCACAAGTGCAATGCTGATGATAATGACCATCGAGTAAATAAAATTCCTCTGAACTGTTGGATGGATGGTGTTAACATTGCACAGGTGTTCCTGTGGAATTATCTTGTCAATAAAACTCCGAACTGTGAAAACTTCTGCAACTGATGTTGATTGATTCATATTGAATAAAATGTTTTCCAGAAGTCTTAACAAATTAACCCGGATGTTGACGGAAAACAGAAGTTGGAAATGAGGGACGTAGGTTGAAAATGAGAAGTTTAAAACTTAAATCATCGTAACACTATCAGGGGGTGGCCGTGGCACGATGGTTGTGTGCTCGCCTGTCAACCTCATGATCACAGGTTCGATCCCTGCCGTCGTCTATGTCGTTTTAATTCCATTAAAAACCTTCTAAGAATTGTCATCAATGGGTTGCTGGTTTACTCATTACATGTTGTTCAGGCATAACACTAACAACATGTAATTGAGTTAAACTAGTATGCCCATCAAGGATGAACACGAATAAAATAATGTGAATTATAAGCGACATAGAAATAAGACACGGCATTTCTCCGCTTTAGCTCAGCCGCCATCCCTGGAGATAAAAATATCTGAGACAACCACCAACAGTCTCAGAACATCGTGCCACACATCTTTCCTATCCTTCTTTCTCTTCATTAACTTCACGCCCGCGCTGTGTTGAAACATTTAAAGGGTAATCAAAATCCCTTGAGCGCGGGTAGATTATAAAAAAAAAAAAAAAAAAATACACCTAGACCTACAGCCCACTGGAGGCGCATTTTTCACTACCTACGAAGAAGATAATAGGTGTGTTTTTTTGGAAAAAATATCCGCAGTGAAGTATGATTTTACACGTATTAAAAATACTCTTCACTGCCGATAAAAGCATTTTTATAAGAAAAACGCTGCATTTTGTATCGTATTAGTGTCATAGAAAGCATTGTAATTTTTCCTAAGCCAACGCGTTTTTGTTGCAGCAACGTAAGGTCTCTTAGGCTAGGTGCGCACATTAAATTTTTAGTTGCACAACTGTTTGGTTGCTTATAGAAAACAGATGAACTATTTGGTTGAATGCCCACGCAGGTGCATATAATTATATGTTACACAAAATAGCGAACTCATTTTAGGTAATCGTTTAGTTTGTGTCAACCAAGCAGTTGCGAAACTAAAAATTGAATGTGCGCGCCCAGCCTTAGCTGTCTGATTTTAGTGACCCATGGTTTCATGAGTGCCCGCACACTCTAACGCGACAAAAATAGTGTTTCTTATATTAAAGGCTTTTTACAAAAAAAAGTTGCAACTTTTTGTTTCGTTGGTGACGAACTCTTTTAGAAAACTGTTTAATACCAAACGCGTTTTTGTAGCAGCAAAATGTCATTGTCAGCTGTTATACTTGAGGTAAGTAGTTATATATAAGAGTTACTAACGCGACAAAGCCTTTTTCTGAAAAACGCTGTTGAGAAATCCAAAACAAACTAAAGTCTGCGAACAGATCCCTTGACTTTTGTTTTGATATTTGTCAAACAAAAATACACAAACAACTTCTGTGTTATTAGGAATGGCTAGCCAACAGAAAAGGTAAACAAAAATTGAGTTAAATTCGAATGAATAAATAAAAACCACAATATATATTTGCAGAAACAAGAAAATTACATGGAGCAATTAAGGCACTTCTTATTCTCAGCCTGGTAAAAAAAAAACTAGTCAGTAGTACCAAATTTAAAGTTGAAAAATCGCACAACTGCGGATACGTTTTTTTGGGAAATCATACTTCACTACGGATATTTTTGCCAAAAAACACACCTAATATTGATTTGCAGTGTTCGGGGGTTCAATTTTGGGCAGTGATACGGAAAGTGATGGTTTTTCATTATTAATTAAAATTTATTGCTATAATCTGGCTTACAGTTTATTTTTTAATTACTTAATCTTTCCTTTAACTTAAAACTGTCTTTAAGCTAGACAAAAATATTCATAACAACTAGCCTTGTTATCAATAACTTTCAACAATTCTAACGTCTTTCGGTCTAAACAACCTCAATATATAATTCTGTCACATATAAATATATAAATTAAAACTGCACTACATACAGCTACTTAAAATAAACTAAACTTACTTGAAACTAGAACAACAGCATTTAGGATCTTTTGTTTTATATTTGTGTTTGTTATGATTTTTTTTTAGTTGTGCCACCCTAACTTTATCTTCCCAAAATAACACCGAAATCTATGTAAGTTTGCAAAAAAAAATAAATATCTATACCAGAACCGGTGACTCAGTCCTACTGAACCGAAGATGCTCCGCCTTGTGCAGTCCTACGGCCGAACATATTAGATTACCGGAACAGCCATTTTATCCTAGACCAGCCCACGGCTGTCTAAGTAGAATAATGCAAGGGAAAGATAGAGCAGCTTAAAAGCACATTCTAATAATATTGGTCGTTAAGGTAGTAAGCTTCAAAAATTAGGCTGTTGGTCAAAAACATCGGTCTTGCAATGTGACCTGAACAAGCTTTAACCAAAAATTAGGTGTTTTGTTAATGTTGGCTCCGGTTTACAGAACCTGTTTGGAATAATAATATTTGTACTCCGACTCTGGTAGTCTGTGCAATCCAAGGCGACGCCGAAGTCACTGTCTCTCAAACAGCTGAATCTTTTACATTTGAGATGGGGCATCGTTGAACTACACCCAGTACCCATAGGCAATCATTAGCCGGATGAGCGCCATGTAGCAAATAACATTCACCACGCTTCACCGAGTGCTGTAAAACAACCGTTTCGCCAGGGTAAAATCTACCCTAGCCCTGGTCAGAACAGAATTAATGTGTCCGTCGAAATACAATTATTAACCAACGGGATGCCAAGGTACTTTACTGCATGTTGCCCTACGGTCACTAGCTTACTTTCTAATACAGCTGGTGGTTCCGTGAAAGGAGTCTTAAATAAAATAGTTTCTTATTTCTGAAAGTTGATGAACTTCCAGACATCGCTTAATGGCTGTATCATTTGCCAAATAATTCTGATAATCTCGAATTTCGGGACTGTTCAATACGTTATTAGATCGTTGGCATACACAATTGCCTAAGTTAGACAACCTATCCTATCGGATTGCTTCTGACAATCGGAAAGACCATTTTTAGTACCGAAAATTGTGGCGGGAATTAATTTGACAACACTTTACCATTGAGCTTATTTTTGTATGAGTGGTTAACATGTGTAGAGCCTGGATAGTTTTAGGTATAAACCTTCTAAGAAAAACCAAAACTCATCCGGTTGTGCGAGAAGTTCAAACCGAATATTGCCAATAAAATAAAATATATCAGTCTCCAGCTCTCGTTGGTGATCTGTCAGCTTTTATACTAATGATTTTAAATACTCGCAAAAGGTAGTCTAGTGCGGTACAAAAAGCAAGAGATCGGTGGCCTATTCACTGATGTTTTTCTCTATATATAACGGACACTATAACGATGATGCTCTCAGTAAATCGATAGACTCGGCCACTATTCGTATGGTTGATTGTACTATCATGTCTTCCAAATCGTGTGTGAGAATATTTTAAGTTATAGTCTGACTTGACTGTTATTTCAATTTTTCGAAAACACGAAAAAAGTTGCAAAAAAATTGACATCCAACAAAAGCGAGGTTTTTGAAGGGACGAAACACGGAGACTATACTAAGACTCTCCCAGTGGTAAGAGTATCTACCTTAAATATATTTTTTAGGTTTCTAGAAGTGCTGATATTTTCAATAGTTTCTTTAAATTTGATGGGCTTAAATCTGATACCCCAAATATTTTGTTTATATGTATGTAGATTGGGAGAGCTGTCAGCGTTAAGGTAACAATAGTTCATTTAACCAATGTGAAATAAGGCTAGGTTCTCACTCATTAAAGTGGCGGTATAATTTTTCACTGAAATTACATCTTACCAAGAGCTGCATGTAAGAATCTGAAAATGTTAAACAACTTTTTGTAGTTGAATTCGGTAAAGTGAGGAGATGACCGGGTAATATATAGCTAAAATAAGCACAGAAGGCACTATGCGCTTTGATCGAAGACCAGATTGGGATGTCCTTAAAAGGTGATCGATACATATTTTGGATTTGTTTCAGAATGTTAAACACAGTTGAAAAAACCAGTTAGCAATTGATGATTTTTATTTTGTTTTTGTGAGTTCATGAATGAACTAAGATAGATAAAATTTGTTTACGTTGAAGCCATAAATCATTTAAACAAATCCGAACATAAAAGCTAATTATTAATACACATCAACAAATTCATCTTTATAATATAAACCTCATTCCCAATTAACTCTTTCAATCAAATGTATTTATAGCTTTGCTTTTATTTCTTCCTTTCAGATGGCACTTGACGGCAAGGCAATAATAAAAGAGGAAATAACTGACAAGGACGCATTCGAAGCCACAGCAACCACAAATAATCGACGAAGCAAAGGTAAGCTTATATAACACGAAGTGACATGAAATACAACACAATCCAAAACCACAAAAGAAATAATGTAAAAAGAAACAAGAACCCGCTGTTGTTTCTACAAACAGCGTCTGAAAAATCAACCCCTTATTCGTGCAACAACCCTTGTTAAAACACTGATGGTTCGTTCCCATCGACATGATTAATTACCACAGACAAAAAACCACCCACAACAACAACACCCACCCTCTCAAAAGATGAGAAAACAGACAACTGCACGACAGGATGAGGACGAAGGAAAGTACGACCACGACAACGACAACTACAACGATGACGACGTTTAAATCAATCTTTTGTGCTGTACTCAGTCTTTCGAATTGACAGGTGTCCAGCATGCAAAATTCCCACTATTCCATCTCCCCATGTACATCTTGTCTGCGCACTGGGTCCTTCCATTCGTATTCCTTATCGGTTTTAAATAAAAACAACCTCAACCTTCACTTATCATTTCCACACCCCCACAAACACAAATGTGCCGTGAGAGCTCCTAAAATATTTTGATATGTTTCTAGCATGTTACATCACAATATTCACCATGCAACACACCGCCACCACCGGGCACGACAGGAACTTTTCTCGCCCCCCAATCCCATCATGGCCAACTTCTGTGCCATTAGGATTCGCTTTGTTGATGGCCAACCATCCTTGAATAGAGTGTGCTTGTTATCTCACGATGGAATGGACCTCTACTTCATCTTCCTGCTGCTACTGAATAATGTGCAACACCGAAGGGAACCCTTTTTTTGTATATTTTTCTTTGATTCGTGAGCGGCAGGTAGGGGCGGTGGTGGTTGATGCTGAAGCTAAAGGAGAAAAAAATCATAGAAGCCCTTGTCATAAATTTACAAAGGATTGTCTCTGGAAATTCCCATGCTGTCGAATAAGGGCAGAAGTGAATGAAATAACTGTGTATATGTCGTGATGGAATAGAATAGCGAGAAGATAAAAAAAAATGTTGTGTTAACTCTCAAACATTAGGAGCTTAGAAGCTTTGAGGTGTTTTTGTATGCTTTTATACGTATCTCCTGCAGAGCATAGTTTAATGTCACATTATTGTGATATGAATGGTGTATAAAATATTACGTCCCTCATCTCACGAACTGGCCCAAATTTTTTGTTCACATTTTACAGAATCGCTTTTAAAGGGTTTTAACTCAAAACTGTTTTTAATGTACTTTAAGAGGACAGTAGTAGAGTTTAGTAGAAAAAATGTTTGCATTAGATGTTTTTTTGTTTTAATTTAGAGCAGAACATGAACTGTCAAAAAATCTTAGTGTTTATTGTTAAGCGCTCAGAACTTTTGAATTTGTGTTTCTTTTTCCGTTCTGAACATGTTCGGAGCACAATCTATGAGCTCCGAATAAAATAACAGAGCAGAAGGAGTGAACTGTTAAACCTGTCACTTTTGACACTCGGGGGGGGAAATAAAAAAAATATCCAAAATAATTAAAATAGCGGATGAGTCACGCTGGTGCAGAAGTAAAAATAATTTTCGAAAAAACCAGTAAAACTTAAGTAAACTAATCAAATGACAGTTCGTGCTTAAGTATATTTCATAATCAAATCAGACAGCTCTGAACACTCTCAACTCATAGCTTATCCTATTCACTCAGACATTGCTAAGTGCTCTGCTCAGATCTAAAAAAACTGAACTTAAACCTCTCTGATCCTCAATTCTTTTGAGCAAAAATGTAAGCAACTTTTTGACACCTTTATTCCAAGCTGTCTACTTTGTAAAAATACTAATTCTTTTTAAAACATTTTGATAAAATCTACATTTGCGACGGTATTACAGAACTTAAGTATCAGTTTAGTATCGCTATTGTTGTCATTTAATTCGATTTTACTTTTCAAAATGATATTTATAATTTATACTGAACCAAAACTACAACCACAGGAAAAAACGCAATATTTCTTGTAATGACAGCACAATGTGTCATGTTTGACAGTTCGCTTATACTTTTTAGTAGTTAATCCCAAACTTAAGAATACGAGAACGATAGACGACATGAAAGCAGTAGTATTACGTGAAACAAACTTTTATCGTTAATTCATAAGTTCATCACATCGCATAGACGATAATTGTCAGAAACGATTCGTGATGAGAATTAGGCAGAATGATTTTTGATTATGTACATCCTTTTGGTTTATTTTATTTTGTGCTTAGCTTAATTACGTTGGGTGAATATTGCAGCCTACCTTTATATAAGATGTTCAAGTACTTATAAAAATTGTTATAAAAATTAGTAAAATAATTAACTACGAAGGAAAATATTTACAAAAAAAAAATTGAAAACCTTTCACTGTTCCCACTATATAATTATTTTTACTTGCGACTTATAGGTACTATAAATCAAGTTACGCATTCGTTAAAGACTTTACGATGATAGCGATGACGAAAAAAGTGTTTCTTGCAACTCTGTCTGTCTGTTTGTTCGACTACAGCCTAAACGGCTCGGCCGATTTTATTTAAACTTGGTAAATGCCATTTTTAAACTGTTTTTTTTCGAAATCTAATAAATATTTTTTTTCTCAAAAACTGTCCCACAAATTTAATAAAAAAATCATTTAGTTAAGGCTAAGTAATGGTTGAAAAAATTCTAAGAAATGGTTATTAATGTTATTAATTTAATTAAAATTATTTTGATAATTTTTTTTCTTATTCTAAAGCTCCCCAAAAGTTTGTATTCAAATTAAAAAATAAGGTTTGTTTGGATTTTCAAAAAAAAAATATTTTTTTAAACGCAATATTTTGAGAACCCAATGCTCGATTTTTTTTTAAACTCGATAAATAAAAGTTTCTTCATGTAATCTACAAGATGTGAGGAAACAAATGTATTGTACTTAAAAAAAAAACGGTACCCACAGTACAAATGTTAAAAAATGGGTTTTGAAAATCGTATTTTACTCGAAAACGGCGACTAGAATTTTGATAAAATTTTTTTTCTTTCAATTTATTTTTACGATCTCTAATTCAATAAAAAAAATTCAACTAAGATATTACTGACCATAGAACCATATTTTAAATTTTTGAATTCCTCATTATCGATATATTGATTATATATCGATTATAATGAAATTTTTTATTAAGAAGTTCCAAAAAGTTTGAAAAACATTGCATTTCAAAACTTAAGACAAATATTTTTTTAAATTTTTGAAAAAAAAATTTTTTTTTTGAAAATTCGATATCTCAAAAATAGTTCAATATTTTTTTGCAAATTTAATTTTTATTTGTACATTAATAAAAAATTAATTTGGCGTACCAATTTTTTTTTTAAATGTTTTAAGAATTTTGTATTTAATTATTTATTAAGAAACCACTACAACGGCTTATAACTTTTGTTCTTGCATACCTAAGCTAATATTTGCTTGAATGACATGGCATCCTGTTTCTAGCTCCAACTACTAAAGGAATGGTTTTAGTCATATAAACAATGAATTTTATGCTTATGAACAGTTTTTCTCCAATACCATTCATTTTTGAAATTCCTAGTCTTTTACATTAGAGCAAGTTTGTGCGACCCAGTCGCGGCTCCAACGATTTTGAGATCTTTTTTCTGTGTTCCTAAATAGAAAGTCTGAACTTTTCGTTAAGGAACAATCTTACCAAAAACAACTAACAATTTTTTTTTAACTTTCCAATAAAGGCTCAAGGAACAAAGATGTAAGATTGTAATATTTTTAATAAAAGTTTTCAAAAAATATTTTTGGGAATTTGAAAAAATGTTTTTAATATTACATCTCTATTAACTTCCTTAAGAAGTTTCTTGGGGTATTACAAAATTTATAAGTGTTTTAAGTATACCGACTGGTGGAGAACCTGGCTCTAAAATTATTTATCATGAAAATTCGCGAATAAAATCATTTTTCTTACTTATGTCTTAACAACTAATAATTAAAATATTCTAAGCACAAGCGAAGTTAACACTTACTAATATTACTTTTTGCAAAGCTTGGTTTCATTTTGAAATTTGGCATTTGTTTGATTTTTCCTAAGCCAAATAAAACCGAAAATTGTTAAAATCCGATAATATCCCAAATTTTAAGAATAACTTAAAAATTAAAAAAAATGTAAAAATTCAAAACAAGTCACCCTGTATTCATGAAAAAATTAAAATCGACTGGCTTATAGATGTTTGTGGGTTTGTATCCTTCACATTGTCCTTCCTAAAAGTGGTATTGTAATGGTTTTATAAAAAAGTTCTGCATCCTTCCACTCAGTCCGGTAAAGGTAGGTCTCTACGCTTTGGGATTGAGTTTAAGCAAACACAGATGGTTTCCAAAGTCTTGAGAAACAACTGGCGATGCATGCAAAATGTTCTTCACAGAACTTTTATACAACAAAAATAAGCTACCAAAGACAGTAAAAATGACTCGTGTAATGCATGCATGACCTACGGCCTACACTGAAGTTCCTTAGCCTGGAACGAGGAAACATACGGTGGTGGCGGCGACCGGAGAAGTGGGTAGGAGATCCAAAACATTGTAGAAACTTTCCAACATAGCATATGGCAGCTCTCAGTGACTGCCCAAAAGGATTACTCTCTAACAAGTCTCACAACTCCTTTATACACACTGGCACACCATCACCCGCACATCGATGTGGTCCCAAACTGGAGACATCATAAGAGAAGCAAGAAGAAGAAATTCGATGCTCTATTCTGTTTGGACAAACTAATGGGAAAAATCCTCGATGAGACCAGCTGGTTGAGCACTAGTCTTGTTTGCCATAGTCGACAAAAAGAGGAGACACTCGTCCGATTTGTCGTCCTTTTATCCACAATCATGACAAAAGCAAGAGTTGAGATCTGGGCGTACGAGGAGCAGGATGAGGGATGTGGAATGTTTGCAATTCGTTTTTCTATAAAGCCTTTTTGAACTTTTGGGTATTGCTTAGCAGAAAGATAGAGTGAGAAGAAATGACGACACATTTGGAAGTTGGAACTTAGCCATTTGCTCTTAATTGAGAGACACAAATGTTTAATTGGAAAACAATATCTAACGTTCTTAAGGATATCGTCCCACTACCTCAATTAAAACAAATATTTAGAAGTATATTTATTTATTTTTAAATTCCAATTTATCCAAATTATAGTTTTTTTTTAAGTGGTTCGAAATTTTTAATAATGTACTCGTAGCATATAATCAAAGGGGTTATTGTTGTGAATGGAAAGGTAGACTTTATTTTGCGAAAACTAGTTGTCCAATAAGGCGTGCTTTGATATTATATTCAAAACCATTATAGCTTATACATTCTCACAAACATCGTCTGCCAAATTGTTTAAAATGGTATGTTGATAAGTCAATCAGTTTTCTGTGTTTTTGTATTAAGGTTATTAATTTCTAACAAAATTCGAGCTGAATAATTAAGAAATATACCTACATAACTGTTAGGTTTTTAGTCCAATAATTTCTTAAAGAAGTTCTAATACTACGAGTACACGATGACATTCTACACAATTTGGTCAGACGATATACCTATACATACAATAACACTCAGACGAATTTTGAATTTGAAAAATAGCAATTTCGTTAAGAACCCTGTTTTCAAATCCAATAAAGGCGGGCTGGTGTTGAAACGGAATAAAACAACCTGTGTGTTAGGTGTTACCAATATTACTATTTTTTTTTTAATTCCTCCCCTTAAACAATTTAACCTTAATACTCGTGCTTCAGGGAATGTCCATCAGTTTACCATTGAGCCCAACTTCGGATATACAGTTAAATTCAGGAATTCTTTCATTAGCCAAACTACACGAATGTGACACTATTTTTCCCACAATTTGTCCCTTTCACATCCAAAAAAGTCTTAAAAATATCTGTATAGCTGAACATAGGAATATTAAATATTAATGGTATTCATGTAACGAGATAATTTTCCGCTTTGTAGAAAGATATAACTTTCCGCAGCATGTTTTCATGCGTAAATGTGGGAAATATTTTGTGAAATGTCAAATTAAAAGTCAGAATCCATACTTCTTTAGTTTATGAGGTTTATTTCTGCACTTTTTGCAGCAAATTTGTGAGATAATTTTATGCGATTTGCAGAAACTTTTTCCCATACAAATTTTGACAGCTCGTTTCTGCGGAGATAAAATTATCTGGGCCTTCATCGCGTAAGACGACGATAGTTTGACGACGTCGTTTGAACGATTGAATTGCTTCGTGTAAGACATACAAACTTGAATCGTCTGGACGATGTCGTTAAGACGATTCAACTTTAGCTTCATGTAACTTGTTGAACTGTCAAATATGGTCGACTGAACGATTGCTATTTTATAATCGTCTCATACATTTTGTGGATTTTTTGAATTTTTGATTTTTTTTTTAGTTTTAAATTAATTAAAAAAATGTTACGACTTTACACAATTTATTATTTTTCGATGATAATGAAAGCGAAACTGTCGAATTAATGCGAATGCGAAGAACACTAATTTCGATTTCCTTTATTTACACAATAGGGATTTCGATCCCGGATAATTTTTTTTCTTTTGGTGTACGTATTTCGTATAAATCCATCTTCAAATAAAGATTCGAAGATTTTGATCTCTGTAAAAAAAAATCGATTTTTTTGGTGTGAAGGAAAGTAAAATTGTCGAGTTCAAAATATTCATACAGAAACTGATTTCTCATGTGTAAAGGAAATCGGCACGGCATAAGGAATGCATCGTATCCTCTCTCAGTTCCAAGCCAACGAAAACTTTAGTTTGATTACAACCAGACAGCCCAAATGACATTTGCTGCTTCTTGATGTTCTCAAACTGTGGACGATGGACGAAGCGACCGAACGATGCGATTGAAACTTTACACGAAGCAAACTTTCGACGACGTCGTGTTCGACAATCGTTTGGACGACGATCGTCTTAAAAATTACGCGATGAGGGCCCTGGTTTACGAGGTTTACGAGGGTTTTCCGCGCCTACATGAATACCTCTATTATAAGAAAAAGAACGCATCATTAGACTCTGCTACGTTTTTTTAGACTACTTTAAACAGGGATGTTGTTTGAGGCAACATTTTATTTGTACACTTACATATATTCAAACAGAGATGTTATCTGATACGAAATAGACTGTTTTTACACGATGCCGATTTTTTAATCTCTAATTCTTTTTTGACTTTCGGTTGCATGGGTGCTTTTAAACACAGCGATTTTTTCTATAAGTTAATTTTGTTCAAGCGAAAAAGAGTTATCTTTTTGCACTCCTTACTCTACACATTTAAGCAAATTTCACAGAGCATGGCGAACGCCAAATAGGAAATGAAACAAACTCGAAAAATAAAGGAAACCAGAGAGAACGATAACTCCGCATTTACCTCAACCTTAGCAATTGCGTTTAACCACCACATACTTCTCTGGAAAACATGCTCAAAAATTGCAGAGTGATATCGCATCGTTTAAAAGCAACTATTTGCTCGGAGCGTTAATAGGGGCGTTTACATTCTCAAATTAGTTTGACATCGAGCACGACATGATGAATATTTGATGTATGAAAAACAGGAGCGTTCTCATTCGTTAAACATGCTGTCAAACATTACATCTCATTAGAATTTTGACCATGGTGGACCAACCAAGAGCATACATGAAATTTTAGATGAGAAAATTTACTTGAATTTTATATTCAAAGTTTGCAAAGTCTAGCGCTATTGATTATAAAACTCATTTTGATATACTTATTTTCTTGCGAGAGAAGTTCATGAAAAATGAAATTTGGTTTAAGCTTGACAAACACGCGTTCACATGCTCAAATAAGCTTGTCACGCAGCCGAAATATCAAAACATTTTGAAATTCATACAGCATGTTTGACAAGCCACTAGATGGAATATTTACATTAGGCGTCTTTTTTTGCAAGTCCGTAAGGAATTAAAGAAAAAACGACATCGGGACTAAGCGCTTTACATATAAATACAACAACTACGGACTTATGTCGATTTCCTTTACACACTAGAAATTTTAGGGATTTCGATCCCTTTTGTCAAATTTTGTCTTTTTAGTGTGCGTATTTCGTATACATATAAATCCCTCTCCAAATACGGATTCGAAGGATTTGATCTCTGTCAAAAAAAATCGATTTTTTTGGTGTGAAGGAACGTAAAATCTGTCGTAAAAGTCAAAATTTGACAAAGGATCGAAATCCCTAAAATCCCTAGTGCGTAAAGGAAATCGACATTATATAAGTCCAGATAATTTTTGATAAAAAAGGTGATGCCAAAATGATATTATCTATATGTTATCGATGATTTGTTCAGAAAAGTCAAAAATGACGTTTTTGGATGCTGGATGATGGTTAATACCGCCGACAAATGCCAAAAAAAAACACGACTTTTATCAAAATCAAGCCAATCATGCCGTTCTTGTCAAACATATTTGAGAATGTGACCGCCCCTAATGGTGCATGAAAATATGATACTTCAGTTTGACTTTTGAATCCTGATTAGGATTCATTTTTTGTTTTTTTTTTTGCCTTTCGTTTTCTTGACATTTTAAGCCTAGTACGCAGATCGGGAAAAATTTTGTCTCCCATACAATTTGTTTCCTGGGACAAATTTTATCTTGAATTTTCTGTACGCAGTTCCCACGCAAAATTCATATTTTTGTGCATTGCTGTACCAAATGTCTCCACTAAATTTTGCCAGGAAAAAGAATGATACAAGCAATATTTTGCGGGACAAATTTTGACAGCTACCGTATTCCGATTTTTGATTTTTGTCAAAACTGGTCTTATGTAAAAGGTGCTGATGCTTTTCATGAAAGCATCAAGAGGAGATTCCAAAAAGGAATAAACTATTTTAAGACAACCCGTTCATAGTTACACTCCAAAACACATTAAATTAATTTCTATCTCTCCGAATTCAAACTTTTGCGCGACATTTGGAAAAGTTTTGTATAGATTAAAATTGTAGAGATAAAATTTGTGTGCTCGATTTGCGTACTAGGCCTTAGGTGAAAGGTATATAAGGGAAACATTTCTTCACCGCTCATCAAACATGTCAAAGAGACGAAAAAGATACTCGTGTAATCAGGCTCTTGATGTCTTTGTTCTGCAAAAGACCGTGTTCACACTGAGCTAAATCCTCCGATTTTTTTTTAGGTTTCTGTGCCTTATGTTACTCCCTCTGTCAGAGATTTATAAAATGATTTATATCATTCCCACCTTGTAATGGAAATTGTTAAAGTAAATATAAGTGGGAAAAACCAAATATTTAATCCATTGAAGTCGTAGGTTCATGGCTTGACAGATGGAGAACGATCTATATTTTGATATAATGCAGAATATTTAATTCGATAATTAAAATATTTATATGGTATGACATATAAGGGACAAATTAAATTTTGACGTATCGAGAACATTTCGTTACAGATGTCAACTGATTGCTCTGAACAACATTTTTCGGATTTTTAAATGTCAACTCTGAAAATTAATTTTTTGGGAGCATAAAATAAAATATAATCGCCCATCACTAACGTGAACGGGATTTGTTTAAAACATTGAATGAACCCGCTATGAAATTTTACACCAGGCGTCTTGTCTTTTTTCCTTATACTACGTTTTCACCAAAAATAAATCCGAGATTTAAGGCAAGAGATTTAAAATAAATCCTGAAGTGTTTTCACCAAAGAAAATGAGATTTATTTGACGTTTTCACTCTGTCTTGTCATTCAATTGTCAATTTGGACAAGCGAAAAAAAATTGCATTGGGTAGTAAACAGGAAAAAAAAGAGATATTTCTATTTTGTGTTGATTGTCAATGAAGAAAGTGGGTGTTCATATGTGCGTTCTGCAAAATAAGGTTTGTTTGTTTTGCAAATCTTCTGATTGCGAGAAGATTTCAAGGAGATTTATTTTAAATCTTCATTTGAGGTGATTTATATTTGTATGGTAAATCTACGAGATTTAAAGGAGATTTATGGTAAATCCACTTAAATCCCGGATTTAGCTTTGGTGAAAACGTAGTATTAGACTGCTTTTAAACGAAGCAATATTAGCTTGCGATTTTTAAGCCCGTTGGAGAGAGACGTGTGTGGTGGCGGGGGTACACAAAATTGCTGTGGTTGGAAAAATTACAGAGTTATCGTTCTTTCTTCTTTGTGGTTTTCTTTATTTCTCAGGTATGTTTCATTTCTATTTGGCGTTCGCTCAGCGAACTTCGATTAACTCACTAGAGTAAAGAGTGCGGAGAGATGACTCCGTTTCAATAGAAGAAAAGTTAACTTTAATTAAAAATCGCTGTGTTTAAAAGCATCCATGCAATCGAAAGGAAGTTAAAAGAGAATCAAAGATTAAAAATCGCTTTCGTGTAAAAGCAGTCTTACACTGTAGTTTACACTACCTTACCATAAAAAGCCATTTACTCGCACGTTTTTAAGTTACCCTGCCGCCGGCAAAGATGCTTACACATACATCACCTTGTACTTAAAAAAAGAACATACTCGTACCTTCAAAACTCGGTCAAAACTCGTCATTCAAAAACTATTTAGCCCAATTTAGTAACCCTAAAAAATCGTGTTTTTTTTTAACTCAAATTTTTTCAAAATGATAAAAGATTGTATATTTAATAATATTTTTAATAATAAGACTAAGTTCTAGTCTTAGTGCAGCTCTATCGGGGCGACTTTCCTGGTAGCACGAGTATAGTGCTGATTTTTTTTTTTACAGATAGCTAGTGGTCTCAATAGAACATATTTAAAATATTAGTGAGGAAACATCGTTTAATCATAAAAAAAAATGTTTTATTTTTCAGTTTTAACCTCACTTTTTGTTTCTTTTTTTAGTGTTTTCTTGACTAAGAGTACTGAAAGTGGTTAGATTTCGATATTTATCAACAGTTTTTTAGTTTAACAGTGCTGTGGGTGGCTCGCTTTGCGAGTTCTCAGGATTTTAACTCCCTTTTTCGGGGACACACCCGCTCACGCGACTACGTCGCTCCGCTTATGTTAAGGGTATGTTAGGGTATGTTAAGTCGCCAGGCAGGCGCCAATGTCAACAGTGTTTTAACTTAAAAGTACTGTGGGTTCAGAAACTTCCTTTTAATCAACAAATAATTCCCTTACAAAATTAACATAAAAGGAAAAAATCCCAATAATATCCCAAAAATAACCCAACTCTGGTAATACTTACACAAAGAGAATTGTCAAAATAAACAAAAAAAAAGTGCATTTTGTATGGAAATTGAGGAACTTTAAAAATTAATTAAAAACAGTTATAAATGTTTCCTCACGCTCACTTTAAAATTGTGATAGGTATTTGTTATTTAAAAGTGCTAATCTACCGAATAAAACTATCCGCATGTGGAAATTCGTGCTACCTTAAAGGAAAGTTGAGCCGCTCTATCTCATAATTTAAATCAAAATCTGGTTTCATTCAAACATAATTTCAACTCTGATTGAGTGAAGTGCATTCATGATGAAAAGAGGTATCATTTAGAAATTAAATTGCCATTTAAATGAAGCATTGCTCTAGGGAACAGAAATGGATTAACACAGCCCTGTAATATTATCATAAAATCAAATAACAACTGCAAACAAACTATTTCATCTCCAACTAGAGAACAATCACAAATTACTTCTATTTAACTTGAATCTAAAGAATTAAAACAGGGATAACTTTGTCCCATCTGGCCCACCGTACTCCTAATCCCCATAGCTTTTACTTTTATTAGAAGATATTCTCAATATTTGCGTGAATATTTAAAACCAACTCTGACATATGTATGTGTTGACAATTATTACTCAACTAGAACATAGAAAAGGTATGGCAGATCCAGAGGGTTGGTTAGGTTCGAAATGTAAATACAACCTCACTCTCGAAACCTTCCCCCAAACATACGCATCATTTTGCCAAAGCCAACACATCCACCCCTTTGTACAGAGATAGAAAATAATGCCATATGACAAAACTTTACCATTTGTAGCATGAACATATACTATAAATGTGGCAGAATGCATTTTCCTGATGCTGCATTATTTGCGATCCATAATGTTTTGAAACATGTGTTTGCATTTCAATCTTTGTGTGATTTTCACAAACTGACACCGAACCCGAGATCCATTGGTCCGTACACATAACAGAGATTGAAGTGCAACCCCAACCAGAATGATACCAGCTAAGGGATGCATAATGGATATCCTATCCAATTCTGGATGCTCTACGCTCAGCAGGTCTGTTTGCAATTGGTCTGTGGGTTTTCTAAAACATGCTCCCAAGGATTCTGAGGTTTTCACTGATGCCATACAAATTTACGCATTGCATATAATGTTCATAAATTCCATTTTCATTATAATAAAACTCAAACCCTCACTTGATAATGTACATATTTGCAGGTGGTAATGCGTGCAAGGATAAGTGCCGGACACCAGATTCACCCGAAAGTGCACGAGCTGTTGCCCCACGTTCACCCATGTCACCGCAGATACATCACTCTAGTCTGGCACCACCTCCGAGACCAAATCGAAATTCAAGTTCCTCCCCGGTGGTGAATGGTGCCACAACCACACCCCCACCGCCACCTCCATCAACGGCACATGTTGAACAAGCAAGATTATTGGGTAAGATTCGAAAGTTTCTTGGGTCATTGGTGCAATTGGCACAGGACGTACATCCAGAGGCAAGTGATAGAGTTCGAGCATTAGTACTTTCATTTGGGGTAAGTGTGTCCTTTAAAATGTCATTGGAAAAGCTTTTTTAAGTGTGTCCTTTTTTTCTCTCTCATAGAGTGGGGGAATATCAATTGAAGACTTCCGAATAGCGCTCCAAGAGGCTATAAATCTTCCATTGAGGCCCCATGTCATTCCGTTACTTAAAACTCACATAGTTTTACTTCAACGAGAAATAGCCGCACTGTCCAGAGCAACAAGTCAGGTGAGTCTTCGAAACCCCAGCATTTTTTTATATCTAACAAGATAAATCCCTTTCCAGACTCCTCTCCAGTACGTTACGTCGAACGAAAATTCTGTCATGGAGTTCTCACATAGCCCATCAGAGTATCAGGATATCTTTCTTCAGCTCGATGCCACAGCCAGTAGCGCTGTTTCAAATGGCAATGGATTGGTCTTCAAAAGACGTTCATCAGACTCCATCATGGATCACCACAATGGCAGTCAGGAGTGGAATGATTACATGTACCCAGCGGCGAAGAGAATGCATACTCTCAATCCGCCTCCAAACGGGTATATTCCGGGACAGCCAGCTTCGTCACTCTTTGAGTATCCAGGAAGTGCTGCCAGCAGTCAAGGTGATGTCGGATTTGGAGGATTGCTAGATAAAGTGGGTTTCCATACAGCTTCTATACGATTCTCAAAGTCTTATCTGGTTCAATACCTATTCTTTTTACAGCCAAGTCATAGGGAGGAGAGGGAAATGCGTACTGCTGAGTCTCAACGTGTAGGTCGCATGGCAGGCGGAGGAGAGGAGGAATGGAAAAATATTCATACTATGCTCAATTGCATATCAGCCATGGTGGAAAAAACTAAGCGCGCCATAACAATTCTGCAGCAAAGAGGCGTAGATCCCATTGCAGAAGTTTCTTCCACGGCAGTTTTAGACATTCGTCGACAAACCGAAGAAAAAGTTTCCGAATTCAAGAGAAATGCTGAAGAAGCAGTAAATCAGGTAAAAAAAGACTTAACAAGCCATGAAATTAGGGTTGATGAACTAATTTCTTTCTTTTCAAAGGTCAAACGTCAAGCAGTCATTGAAATTCAAAGAGCAGTAGCAGCAGCGGAGAGTCGAGCCGCCGAAGTTATGTCCCAGGAACGACTGCGCATGGAAAAGTTCTTTGCGGAGCTAAGCCGCAATCCGAATGAACGCGATCAAGACAACAAGTCCCCTTCCGTCGCAGCGGGGCAAAATGTAATTAATTTTTTCCGAACCTAACGAACAAAATAATAAATTCCATTCTGTTTACAATTTGCAGGCTTGTTGGAATTGTGGACGAAAAGCAACTGAAACTTGCTCTGGGTGTAATTTAGCTCGATATTGTGGGGCGTTTTGCCAGCACAAGGACTGGGAACATCATCATCAGGTAAGATTTTAATCACAAAGCCCTATACTCTTAAACTGAACTTTTCCTCCTCAATAGATTTGCGGCAGCTCAAGATCTGATATCACCACCGCCAAACATCCATCACAAGTAATTGCCCTCACAACCAACATCCGTGGAAGTCTGGCGCGCACACCACCAACCCCATCAACATCGACGATATCATCACAATCGACACAGCCACCCTCAAGTCAAACAACTGCTGCGTCCTTAGTTCCAAACGGTTCAACATCATCGAGTGGTTCTAAATGACGTATTCGCATGATGAAACCGAAAAAGAAATATTTGTGCTAGTCAAATTAATATATAAATAAAATAATTTTTACTATTTATTTAGTATCTAAAAAAATCACTATCATTCAATGTGTAAGTCATGCACTTTTCATTCTCAGACTAAATGTGTTTTCTCTTATTTCTGTCATGTGAAAGGAAGTTTGGCACACAAAACCCACAAAACAGCACTATGCATAGTTATTTTATAAATTTTAATTAAAAATGTTATTTAAGATAAAAAAACACTATAGAATAGAATATGAATTTAAAAAAATGATGAATATTATTATATTAATATAATTTATTTATTAAACTTAAAAACTTCTTGTAAAAAATGTTTATAATTTCGTACGGCAGCTTATTTTTATTATTTGTTATAAGTTTGTTTTATAGACAGATAGTTTTACCTTAAACAAATTGCAAATTGTGCAATTATCACAAATTTAGCTTG
This sequence comes from Chrysotoxum bicinctum, assembly GCA_911387755.1. Lineage (NCBI taxonomy): Eukaryota > Metazoa > Arthropoda > Insecta > Diptera > Syrphidae > Chrysotoxum > Chrysotoxum bicinctum. The sequence goes on from OU426990.1 coordinate 81,403,608, forward strand.
AATGAATCCCTCTAATTTGTTGTTACATATTATTCTTGTAAAATCATATGATACATAGTTTCTGAATGTTTTAAATTTATGTAGAACGTTTAATTTGTGTTCAGGACAGTTACAGAAATATAATTTATGCTGTAATTTCAACAGAAGGTTTACTTTTGATTTGCTGTTTATTTTTTTTTTAAATAAAAAAAAACTTTAGACAACATAAATGTAATTGAAAAAAAAAGTTATTAAAATAAACAACCATGTGATTTATTTTAAAGTTTTTAAATGTTTCATTTTGTTAAATAAAAAGAATAATTTATTAAAGAGACTTATGAGTATCTGTTTTATTGTTTTAGGAGACAAAGGGAGATCAGGTAAGACCACTGACTGATCTCTATTATAGAGATCAGTGGGTAAGACTATAGTTGATTTTCAGTTTGGCAATCGCTCTCCATATCTTTCTTTATTGATATGATAAAGACATAAAGACAGCTATAGTCAAAACGACAATCAATTAATTGGGCAATCGCCTTAGTTTTACGCGCTACGGGCTCAGGTAAGTAGTAAGAAAGATCTAAGTAGCTACATTGATATAGAAATTCTTGACATAATCACCCTTATTCCGATAGTCGTTTTAATAAAACGCCTTTAAAACAACAAGGCTCCAGAGTCCACATTTTGGGTTTAAATAATACGAAAAGGGTAGCGTTCTCTACGTTCTTCACTTTTCTAAGCATTATAACGATAGTCGTTTCAATGAAATTCCATTTTTCGTTTCTAGAGCCTTGTCGTTTTACTGGCGTTTTAGTAAAACGACTATCGGAATAAGGGTGAATGGTTGAATTATGTATTGGGGGGGATCTATTATGCTCCCACTTTAAAATGAATGAGCTTGCTCATCCTGCAGTTCATCCTCCAAATCTATTGCTCTTAGGAATCTTCGTATTTGGGGGACCTTCAGATATCCTCTCTCTAGCTTTCTTCCAACTGGTATTGTCCCAGATGGTTTTTCCTTTGGTGCATGAGAGAACAACATTTTTCTAGTATGTGGTCCGGTGTTTCCTCATGCATATTGTTGCAGAATCTTTATTAGGTGTCTTCTAAGTTTGCAGTGTACAGTTAGAATAACTGTTATTTTGCTTAGGTTATTACTACTTAAGTTAATTCAGGGGTGCCAGCACGTAACTTGATACAATCGAGTCTAGCCGATGTAATCGAGTATAGGGAGTTCCTTATTTGATTCAATCGAATCGGAAACAATCGGCTGATCATAAGAAAGAACTGCCTGTTCTCAATTGTATCGACCTAACTCGATCGTATCAAGTTACGTGCTAGGGCCCCAGTTCTCGAAACGTTGCTGGTTGTAATTGCCCAGTAGTAGTTTCGCCTGCCTCAGCTTTGGGATCTGTTTGCCTCTTCTTCTTCATACTGATTAGTTCGTTGCCCAATTTATAAAATCTTTCAATATTCATCGATATAATTTAACCATAGTCGTTTTTATCCAAACAATACCTAGTCGTTTTCATTACGACTACTTTAAGTGATCGTTAGTCACTTATGTACTACATACATTATATCAGCCAGGTTCCGAAAATTGAGTGAAATTGAAAAGAAAACGAATTTCGAAATCGAGTGCATTTGTTTTCAGTGTTCTACATTTCACTCTCTTTCATAATTTCGAGATCACTTTCAGTGAAATTGATCTATTTTTTGTGAAGTTTTTTGACTTCTATTGAAATTGAAAATTAGTTCTATAAAATATTGTAATGAGTGCTTTATATTGCTATATTGCTGGCAGTGGCATTAAAAAGTACCAGGTTTGAATTCAAACCCATTAGGACTTTTTTATATTACATGCGCGCTCAGGGGGTTTTGAATACCCTTATAATGTTAAATACAGTGCGAGCAATTAGGAAAGTAGTATAGGATGAGAAAGGAGATACCGATGCACATGAATGTCTGCACATTGCAATGAGTGCAAAACATTGAGCCGGGCAAAGCATTCCACATTCGTGTAGTGTGGATAAAACAAGAATATCTACTTGACAGTGCGTCCGAAATTGGGCTCAAGGGTAAACTGATAGGAATTCCTAGAAGAACGGGCATTACGGTTGAATTGTTTGAAGGCAAGATGCATCTGGCTATTTCACTAGAACACTCTTTATGAAAATAGCGGTAAGATAATGATAGACATGAAACATTGCTGCGGTGCTCAAGAGATACAAATGTGGCAGTTAGACAACGGTTGCCTATCATTTTTATAGCTCGCTTTTGAATTCTATTCACAAGACTCAAATCGGTTTGGAGCACCTGCCTAGATATGGGAATTGTACTCGAGTTTCGAAAAGATAAAGGCTTTATAAATAACAGCCAGATCAGAAGGGGTAAAAAACTTATTGCATCGGCAGAAAAAATCTAAACACTTAGCATCGGTTTCGGCTACGTCAAATATGTGATCACTCCACAAGATGGTCTGTGATGAAAATACCTAGAACCTAGAACTGAAAGCTGTTCAATCTCTTCGATGCTAGTGCCACCCATAGACAGTGACATTGAGTTTTCGAGGCATTAAATTCTACACGAGTTTTCATTCCCTATTGGACAATGCTGTCAAGATCAGAATTTAGTGCGCTGCAGTTGGAAGTCCATATCCGAGGGACAAGGGTGTGAATCTAAAAACGAATAAGAAAAGCTGAGGATACTGTAGTCAGCGAAACACTTTAGTGGATTAGAAGTTTCAGACAATAGATCATTTATGGACATAAGGAAGAGTGTCGGAGACACTGGGGCACACCAGCGGTTATTTTGTGAATATCAGATTTGAAATCGTCCAATAGTGAACGGTCCGAAAGGTAAATTCTATTCCAACGAAGAAGAAATTCATCGATACCAAATGCTCACATTTTCAATAAGAGAGCTTGATGCCAAACTCTATCAAATGCCTTATTGCTACGAAAGCCATACTGCCGGTCACTAAGAAGCTCAGTTCCTCAAAATATTTTTTAAGCTGAAAATTGATCAGCGTTTCCATGATCTTGGAAAGAAGGGACGTAAGTGCAATTGCACGATAGTTAGAGGGGGAGAAGGATTCGCCCTTTTTAGGGACAGGCTGGTTAAAAGATTTGTGTCATACTATCGACTTGAAAAACGTGCCTTTTCATTATTGCCTCTAAATCAGTAAGACTTCCATTCCGGTATCGTTGCAGCTGGCCGCGGTCTTTCGTTTTCTTACTGAAGATTTTGATATTATTCCTCGTTGAAGTACTGTGTCAAAGATTTTGATTTGTAGAATGAAATTCGACAAAGTTGAATTCAACTTGAAATGACCAATGAAGAAGTATGAAAATCTCAACTTAATTATTTGGAAAAATTTTATATTTCTGGAGTAAAAATGATGCTTCGATGGGACGAAAAAAAATCTTCCAACGCTATTCTACAATTTAAGAGGATATTTTTCTTTTACCGTTTGACCGTTTGATGTCCCTTAAATTGGTGATTAAAGGAAAGTTGTGGAATATTGTCACTGCATATGCTCCCCAAATTGGATGTGAGCAGGTGCAAAAAGATGCATTTTGGCTAGACTTTCACAATCTACTTAAGGACATCCCAAAGGAAGAGTTTTTGTTCGTGGGCGGAGATTTGAACGGACATGTCGGGAAGACAAACGAAGACTATGAAGATTGCCATGGAGGCCTCGGATACGGCACCAGGAACCCTCCTGGTGAAGACATCCTGAGCATGTGCAAAACATACGGTCTTATCGTACTAAATACCATGTTCGTCAAACAAAGCCGACACCTGGTCACTTACAGCAGTGGTGGAAATGAAACCCAGATTGATTATCATTTGGTATCTAGTTTCATGAAACCCCGGGTAAAAGATTGCAAAGTGATACTAGGAGAAGCGATCGCCCACCAACACCGTCTCCTACTGACAGAATTTTTTATGGAGACAGTGAACGACAACAAACATACAAAAACTTTTGGGAAGATCAAATGGTATAATCTGGATAAGGAAAAAGGCGAAGCTTTTATTTCGAATATGCAAAACGTTCTGTATAACAACACCGATATAGTTCGAAATGAAGAGAGTACAGCACAAAGTATGTGGGATCTCCTACAGAGAACTTGCAAAGAAAAAGCCAAAACACTGTTAGGGGTTTCAAAAGGACACAACCAACAAGGCAAAGAAACATGGTGGTGGAATGATGAAGCTAAATCAGTTATAAGTAAAAAGAAAATGGCTTTCAAGGCTTGGTCGAAGTGCCCCTCTAATGATACAGAGCAAAAGTCACGCCTCGAAGTGGAATATAGAAACTGCAAGAAAGAAGCGAAGAAGAAGTGCGCCCGAATTCAAGCAAAGAATACAGAAAACCTGTATCGGGAGCTGGATGAAATTTCTACCCCGACAGCTGGTGCTATTCAAGAGCTACGGCAAAACACGAATAAGGGCGCAACTATCTTCAAAATAGCCGCTCAAAGAAGAAGAAATGCCCAGGAGATTTGTTCGCCAAAGTTCATTAACAATGCTCAAGGCCAACTACTTGTGGAAGACAACGAAATTCTTCACAGGTGGCGACAGTATTGTGACGGACTTCTAAACGAATAATTTCCAAGGCTATACTTTCCAATAGCTTCACCTAACTTAAGCGAAGTATCCGACGTCACAGTCGAAGAAGTTAGTGAGGCGGTAAAATACTCCAAAAAGGGAAAAGCTGTTGGCCCAGACGAAATACCCTCAGAGTTTTGGAAAAAGATGGGAGACATCGGGTTTAGATGGCTCATGATTCTTGTCTCCAAACTTATACGAGGTGATCGCATGCCTAATCAATGGAGGGAAAGTTACCTTCTTCCAATTTATAAAGGAAAGGGTGATACTCGAAGCTGTGATAATTACCGTTCGATTAAGCTGATGTCACACACCATGAAGATCGTTGAGCGAGTCTTGGGTAGCCGACTGCGAAAAATAATTAGGCTATCTGATGACCAGTGCGGGTTTGTCGGGGGTAAGTCAACCACGGATGCAATCCAGAGTATAAGAATAATTATGGAAAAGCATCGGGATTCTTTGGAGGATTTGCATGTCGTATTGGTTGATTTTGAAAAAGCATTCGATCGGCAACCACGAGATCTAATATGGGTGGCCCTCAGGCAACGAGGAGTTCCAGAAACCTATGTGCGGATAATTATGGACATGTATGATGGAGCAGTTACTAAAGTAAGATGCGCAGCTGGAGTCACCGAAGAATTCGAAATCACAGTAGGTGTACACCAGGGAAGTGTCTTGAGTCCCCTGCTCTTTATTACAGTTCTTGATTACCTGCTTGAAGGCAAAGAGACGGATCCAAAAGTGCATCAGTTATTCTTTGCTGACGATGGAGCCATCATAAGTGAAGACCCGATATCCCTACAACGAGCACTTGACGTATGGGTGGATGTTCTAGAAGGAAGTGGGTACCGCATAAGCGCGAAAAAGACAGAATACCTATGCTGCCCATTTTCTGATCCACACAGGCCTATTCCAGACATTTATTTGAATGGAGTAGTGCTTCCCAAGTGTGAAAAGTTTAAATATCTGGGGTCTATGATAAATAACGAAGCTACTTGTGATGACGATATCAATCATCGCGTAAGCGTAGGGTGGATGAAGTGGCGGGAGAATTCTGCTATCTTCTGTGACCGAAAAATGCCCCCTAAGCTGAAAGGAAAGCTCTACACTTCAGTTGTGCGTCCAGCACTCACATACGGTTCACAATGTTGGACAATGTACAAAAAGTATGAGAGTAAGCTAACGGCAGCTGAGATGAAGATGCTTCGTATGACAGCAGGAGTTACAAAGCTTGATCGAATTAGAAGTACGAAGATCCGAGGAAGCCTTCATGTTAAGAATACCATTTCCCAAAAAATTGAACACGACCGACTCAGTTGGTATTGCCATGTTCAAAGGAGAGATCCTGAGAACCCCGTCAAAAAGGCAATATCATACAACGTTCCAATTCGGAATAAAAAGAAAGGTAGGCCTAAACACTCCTGGTACAAACAAATGCAAAAACACCAGCATTCAGTTGGCCTCAGAAATGGAACAATACAAAACCGGGAACCCCACAGGCGGATCACTAGTGTGAAGCAGATACGTGGGAGAGTTATGATCCCCTCGACATCGAGATCATAACAGCGCCGAAGAAAAGGAAGAAGATATTTTTTTTTTTGAATATTTCACTATAAATATGTAGTAAATTCATTCACACAAAAAGATCTGATCGAAAATCGAGGAAATCGAAATCTGGAACACGAAAATTCGCATCAATGTCACTTCAAAAAAAATTTAATCGATATTGGTAAAATTGAATTGTATCTACTTATATGAATTCATTAGATTTTTAAGTTTCCGTTATAGTTCCATCACCTATCATTATTAAATGCCTATTTTTAATAATATCCAAGAAACTAAAGTGAGTCATAGGGCTGTCTGCCCAGATTTGGGGGCAGCTGGGGAAAAGTTATACCTACTCAAACTTTGGACGAATAATAGGCTTAAAAAGCTTTCAGTGCTGGGTATATGTTTCAACGACGATCTCCGTTGCCATACCATACGAATTTGTTCCGCTAAATATTTTTTTTTTCAAAAACTGTTCCACAGATTTCTCCATCTAGGTGATGATAAATTCTCCAAGTCATGCGAGTAACAGGAACCGTAAGAGGTACAGCAGATAGAAGTAAAGAGAACTTCTTATGTTACGGGAACCAATGTTGAAAGAGATGAAATTGTAGAATTGAACATTCAACAAATCCTGACAGTAATTAATGAATGAACAGAATGTCACTTATTGCTCTTCATTCTTCAACTGTATTCAAGTTAATTAATAGAAGTCGGTCTTCATTCGGAGATATGTATGTATAATCAAAGGGTTATTCCAAGACAGATAATGTAGGAATCCACGTTGAATACTCTCGATTCTAAATATAGAAATTTGTTGATAAGAGAACAATACTTGACAGGCATATTCAAGTAAAGGTCAAATAATTCTTTGGACCATCTTTTCACAAAGCCTAGTGCAGAGTACGCTTTAAGAATAATTTCATCAATATGTGTGAAAAAGTTGAGCTCTCTTTCACATAAAACACCAAGGTCTCGAATTGACTCAGAGGTGGATATGGGTTGATAATGAAGTATATTGGACGGGTTTTCGTGAAAAAGTGATTGAATGACATTTGAAAATATTTAGCTCTAAGCTATTTCTCAGTCACCAGACAAAAAAACTGTTAGGATCAAGGGTAGAAAAGTGGAAAAAATGATATTGAAAAACTTTGTATCGTGCGTCGGCACAGAGTGAAATATGGGTGTATTTGATGACCATTTTAATATCGTTAGTAGTAAAAATAAAAAGGAGAGGTCCTTAGCGGCAGACTTGTGGGACACCGGAGATAGCTAAATCGTCATAAAAGGTAGATCTGAATTGAATTTTGTAGTAACTGTTTTTCAGGTAGAAAGAAATCCATCTCAAAAAGATAGGTTCAAGGCGAAGAGTGGACAATTTGAATAGAATAAGCTTATGTGAGATTTTGTCAAAGGCTTCACTAAAATCGATTGAAACAGTCGAAATCCCTTCCGTTCTCTAAGGCTGAGAAAGCAAAAGGACACGAATTCAACGAGGTTAGGCGTTGTGCACCTTTGACAAAGCCGAGTTGTCTATGTGAATTCCATGATCCCATCCATGAGGCATGAACACAACACAAATTATACAATATACGAATATTTAAAAGCGTGATAAGGCTTAGACAAAATAACAAAACGGAGTATAAAAGCTGGGAGTGAACAAGTGAAAAAGAGAAGATCTCGATCTTTTGTTTTTTATACATTAGTTTTTGCGGTCAATAAAAAATATGGAAAATTCCAGCAGACATGTAACGACCACAAAGGCGCATTCAAAATATTTTGGAATTAAATATCGAATAAATTGGTTCCCTGAAAGTTTGGATAGTATTCTGTACCTATTCAAATTTTCAAACATTTTTTTTAGATTTAAAAACTCAATATTTCGAAAACCCCTTTTCTAACTGGACAACTAAAAGTTTTTAATCTGCAAAAATTAAAAAAAAAATATTATTTTATTTTATTTACCCACCATACCAATGTTTAAAATTGGATTTCGAAAATCGTATTTTTCTCAAAAACAGCACTTAGAATTTTGCTTCAATTTTTTTCTATAGATTATAAGTTTTACGATCTATAATTCAATTCAAAATTTTGAAATTAAGACTGTACCTGCCGTAGATCCATTTTTTTCGAATTTTAAATTTCGCATTATCGGCATAACGGGTTTTATCATTTTTTTTTTTTTTTCCGATGGAAATCTTCAAAAGACACTCGGTAAGAATCGGTACCGAGTAGTGTGGGACTCTTACCGCACTAAAACCACCGGTGAATCAGGACCAATCTATGAAAGATCGACAAATGATTTTTATTTCTTAATTTTTAAATCGCATTGGGGGAAGTTTAATGTAATAACACTTTCCCATAACTTTTAGACCATCAGCTCATGAGGCTTGGTTCTTCTTAATCTCCGAACATTGTCTCGTACATTTAATACGGTCACCATTTCAGAGTTAGTGTTACTTTGCAGTCGCTGATTGTGTGATACAGCGTGTTTCTTAACCACTTCTGTAACCATTTCAATTTGAAGGTCACGATGTAGATCGCTATTTCTTATATACCAAGGGGCATTTATTATTCCACGAAGGACCTTGCTTTGGAATTTTTGGATGGGTTCAGCATTTGTTTTCTTTGTACAGCCCCATAGTTGGATGCCATATGTCCAAACGGGTTTCAATACTTGCTTATATAACATTAGTTTGTTCTGGATAGATAGGTTTTAATGAAATTTTTTTTAATAGAGGAGCTTCTAAAAGAGTTGAAAAACATCGAATTTCAAAACTTAAAAAAATATATGGGTAGGTACTTATCTAGTTTTTTTTTGTTTTTTTTTTTTTTTTAAATTCGATAGATACCTCAGAAACAATATTTTCTGTTGTTGTTGAACTGTCGTACAAAAATAAATAAATTTAAGTTGGCTTTCCAAAAAAAAAATTATTTTTGGCTTCCTCCTAGAAGAGTTGTTTCAGTCATTTAAAAAATGAATTGTATGGCAATGAACGTTTTTCTCTAGTAACATTAATTTTTAAAGTTTTTAGTTTTTTTACATGAGATAAAGTTCGTGCGATCCAGTAATGTATTTTATTTGTTAGTTTTTGAAAAATAATCAATTTCCAGTTAAACACTAGATACAAATTAAATTGTTTAATGCTTTCTAATTTTTGAGATAATAACCCTGGTACAACGATATTTTAGTTTGAATAATTGTATTTTAAAAAATCCAAAATCCGGAGTTTGTTAATTTGATTCAATTAAAAGCTCAAGTGACCTCAACTCCAAGGTGCGTATCGCCCAGGTACGACAGTGGGCTCATCAGTTAGATGCTGTCGTACCCTTCTAAGACGCAAATATTGGTCGATGTTTACCGCTTTTATAGACTATGAATTTTATTTTTCTAGAGGAATTTGATTAAATTCAGTCATCTAGAATAATAATGTCCGTGGTCAGACTATTAAATTAATGAAGATAGAAAGTAATTTCTGTTTAAGTGGAGTGATTGAATTAAATTCAATTAAAAGCTCAAGTGACCTCAATCACGGACATTATTATTCTAGGTGTCTGAATTTAATCAAATCTTCTCAGGATTTTTTTTCTGACTTTATAAATAACTGAAGTTAAGTAAGTAAATAGCAGTTTAAATATCAACTACATATTACCACAAAATATCATATCATATGATTATTTGTGATATTACTTATCAAAGATACCTACATATTTTGCCAGGAAAGGATTAATCCTAGGCGATTAACACAACATAAAACAGATGTTTCCTTTCATATCCAATAAATAGTTATGTTCTGACATTTTTTAATCACTTAACATTAAAAACTGCAATGCAATTCATAATTTGGGTTTAAATAATAAAAAGACAATTTAATTTTACTACTTCTATTGATTCTTTCAACGCCTTTAGCTGTAGCATGATCATAATAATCATTGAAAAGAACCTATTGCACCTACACTATGAACGCAGAACTTTCCAAAGACATTTAATTCTGTCATTGACACATGTTAAGCTTGAGCAATAGGAACGTTCACGAATCCATGCTCTTACCCGGATGTATGGAGCAAAAAAAAGGAAGTCCCCCATCAACATCATACGACACCCCTGCTCTTCACAGAAATAAGCCAACGTGCCAGATTTTTGCTCCCTTTGAAATCAGGACCAGATGTTGATTGAACCAAAATAAGGTTTCACAATCACCGCACCAGCACCAACGAACACACCATCATCCATCGCCATAACCACCCTTACCATCACGGTTACATGAATCGTGGAATGGAGAAACCTTTATGTTACCTCAATTGAACAGGAATACACCAGCAGGTGGTGGTGGAGGAGGCAAAAAAAGGAGATTACTTGGGAGAAGACATGTCCTTGGGTTAAATTTAAGTAGAAACTCATTGAACCAGCGATGAAAACTATCGACAACGACAACTCGAACATGATGCTGGAAAAGATTCTATTGGAGATATAATATTTCGACGAAAACAATGGATTCCAAGGAATCTACTCCCCCATGTGACTCCTAAAGTTCCACCCACAACAACAAGCACTTTAATGGGAGCTTTATGTGGTCTTGTTATCCTACCTGCACATTTCAACATCACCACCACCGGTTGCTGATGCTGAAATGTCCTCAGGGATTTTCAATGTACGTTTTTGTACGTGTGCACTTTTCACTGAATCCAATGGACTGGAAGGGACAATCCTTCAGAAGACTAGCTGTCATAACCTGCTGTTGTGCCCAAAACAAACCAAAAAATATATAAAACCACATACGGCAACTACATTTACGGAATTATTGTAATTTGCTTTCCTGGCAAGCGCAGATATCTTTCTCTCTTTCTCTCATCTTCCTTTAATTCCAATTACCGGCAAATCAGTAACAGGAACCGAAGGAATATCAGGAGCACCTTCGGTGCGGGTGGTGGGTGGTCCTTGCCTTTTAGGTGGTAAATTGTGGATGGAACAACAAAAAGCTTATATCATCAAGTGGATGTGAGCATATTCCCGCCTCATCCATCCATTGCTCACTCGGTCAGTGAAGTCGCGCGGATCTGAGCGTTGAACGCAGTGGCTGTGCTTCATAACAAACTAAAGAGTCCTTGTCACAGGCAGAACTGATTGATGTCCTTGCCAGCAAACCTACTCCTATAGTAGTGCCAGCGGAATGTGGAATTCAGTGGGTGTTTGCTGTTTGCGCTGCAAAGGCACAGCAGTGACAGAAACATAATAATTTACGGAAATTCTTTGTGTTCGGTGCGTAACAGCGAGGCGCTATATGTATAACAGAGTTGGTAGGACGAAGATGAAGGAGAGCTTTGTTGGTTTTGGGTAGCAAAGTTTGTAAAATATTCTGGTCCAGTGGTGTCTCTAGATTGTGTTCTGTTGCTGATGGTCTTTTTTGATTTAGACAGCTGAAAAAAGGATCAACATTAATAAATTGCTTTCTTCTTCTGTTCGAAGTTCCAAAAGTTCATTTTTAATTGCTCATACGATTGGTATGTATTAGTTTGGTATGCACTTTTTGATACTTTTTGTCTATGTCTTAATCAAATTAAACCCGATCCATACAGAGAGAACACAAATGGTGGACAGATTTGCTTCAAATTCGATACAATTTTTATGTGACTATAATTTTAGTTTAAGTTCATAAAAAATTAGTAGGTTTTTCAAAATTACTCGTAAATGATTTTAACAATTTTGATAAGAATCTTAAGTTAGGTAAGGCATGGTGATAATGCCGCAAGTCGTTTTATCTCATTCAGATCTCAACCGATCCTTTACGCTAGCTTGGATGAAAGTAAGATTAGGTGCGAGGAAGAGGAGTAAGTGGATTGAGGAGAATTCAATTATTTGATCCCTTCCTGAACCATCCTGAATTTTGAATGAATTTAAGTATGTTCTTTATTGGTGGGACAGAGATTTTACCCTATTCGTCAAAAAAGTATTTTACAAGGGCTGCTTTTCTAGGTCTGGATAGGTTGGGCCATTCACAAAAGAGATGAGATGGACATTCCTACTCCTTTTGATTCTTAGACTTATAAGTCTCGTTTGGAACATGTCTATCCAGTTTATAACTATCGGATCAACGTTGATGGAATCGGGGGCGTGCTAAATACCATCGTTTTTCACAATATTAAGGCCCCCTTCTACGTCCGGGAATGCTGCAAGTGTAAGTTATTTGAAATAAATTGAATTTTCGATTGTGCCTACAACTTTATGAAGCAATGTCTCATCAGCTTCGCCTTTCATAGACACATGTCGGGCCTGTGAGAACCTACCGTCATTTATAGCTTTAGGTGAATATGGATTTCCATAAGTCTTTCTAGGGCCATGAGAATAACGGAGGGTAGACTTATTGGGCCTTAGAGACGACTTTAATATTTGCGCAAAATTAACCATTATTTAATGGACTCTATATACCTAACTGACTATATACATTTTAAATTTTATTTTTTAAGTTCCGTACAATAAATGGTTCATAACTTAGAGTTCACTTAAATATTAAGTTCGTAACATATATGGCTAACTATAGAACATTGAAATCGGCGTCAAGTTTGTATTTATCGGATCGAAAATCAGGCAAATTGAAAATTTATTCCATGGAAATTTTGGACAACCAATATTCCGAGCAGTTATGTCTAAAGACAATTAGAGATTTGACTAAACAGAACTACGACATTTTTCCTTAGATATACCAATTGGATCAAAAATATTTCAAATAAAATGCACGACTGGATCGCACGAACTTGCTCTTATGTAAAAGTACTTTGGAATTTAAAATACATTTTATAAGTAAATTTAAAACATGGATTTAATGAGATAATAATGTGCAAATGCATAAAATTGCCGTCTGGTTTCCGGAAAAGTATGAATTTATGCAAATAAAATTTAAAAAATTGTTTTATTATTAAATAAACTTTTTATATAAGAAATTTCTCTAATTTTTTTCAAGAAAAAAATGTGGGATGCGAATTTTAAGTATTAAACAATATTGATTTTAAGAAATAGTTTAAAAAAATAATCGTTCATAGGTTTTGAAGATATTGATTTAATTTTTTTTTTTTTTAAACCCAACAAATATTTTTTCGAATATTTTTATATACGATATTATTTTTAAGTTAAGGGGACTCCTGCTGAAAATTTTGGGTTAAAATCCTTAGAGCCGTTGATGAGAAATTCGAAAATCAAAAAAACGGGTCTATCGCAGGTACCCCTAATAACATTTTGCCCCAAAATTTTGTTTGACCAAAATGTAGTGCATGTCCATAATATCACACTTATTTTTTTTATCAAAATCGTTAGAGCCGTTTTCGAGATAAATAAGATTTTGCATTACGGGTGTATGGGGGGTACCCTTAGTTTTGGAGTTAAAAAAAAAATTCAATTTCTCCTCTAGGGAATCACCGAAGACTCTTAACTACCGAGATTGAAAGAAATAGGTCCAGTGGTTTAGGCTGTAGTGAGAGGTACAGACATACAGACACACTGAAACATGTTTTTTGTGTACTAAATTTTCCTTAAAATTTTTATAAAAAAAATTGGTATGCAAATTGTTAGTATTTAATAAAATACATTTTAAAACGTAATTTAAAAATTTAATCGTGTATCGGTTTTCAAGATATTGAATTTTCAAAAAAAAATGATTTTTTTAAAAATCCAAAAACTATTTTTTCGAAAAAAATTTTTAGTTTATATATTTCAAATACAAAGCAGCTCCTGCATAAAAATTTTGGTTAAAATCGTTAGAGCCGTTGGTGAGAAATTCGAAAATCAAAAAAACCGTTCTATGACAGGTACCCCTAATAACATTTCCCCCCAAATTTTTTTTCGACCAAAATATAGTCCATGTCCATAATATCACACTTAGTTTTTTTTATCAAAATCGTTAGAGCCGTTTTCGAGATAAATAAGATTTTGCATTACGAGCGTATGGGGGGTACCGTTAGTTTTGGAGCTAAAAAAAAAAATTCAATTTCTCCTCTAGGGAATCACCGAAGACCCTTAACTACCGAGTTTGAAGAAAATACCTCCGGTAGTTTAGGCTGTAGTTCGAGGTACAGACATACAGACGGAATTGTCGGACCCACTTTTTTCGTCTTCGCTATCATCGTAATGTCAACTTTGATCAAAATCTCGAGTTCGATTTTTTTTCCAAATGCAGAACTTGCCCTATAGTACCTATGTATATCGCAAGTAAAAAATAAAATGTATGATGCACTGTTTCAATTAATACTTGCACATCAACTTTCGATATTTAAGCATTGAAGACTTTCATCGTCTATATGCATTCGAAAAAGATTACACTTTAACTTTCAAGTTTTTAATTTTTGTTCTAGATTAATTTAAGGTCCCTGAACTTAAATTTATTGAAAAAGTGGCATTCTTTGTTCAACAAAATAATTATTATAAACGTACAAATACAAATCTTTTTCTTCATATTTTCATTTTTCAACTGGCGCTCGTACATTTTGGCGGACATGTTGTTTTGGTGACATGTGTCAAATCTGTTGTTTATTATTCAATTATTGATGGCATGTAACACGATTGAACAGCACGTCTAAATGATAAAACCTGATTAGCTTTGTTCAACCGGAAAAATCCCAGTGTAGGGCAGTGCAGGTTCATGAAAACTGTCAGCGCAAATTCAAGCAAAAACGTCATAACTACGTCAGATGTTAAAAAGAAGAAAACAAATTAAATTCGGCGCAAGTAAAATGGAAGGAATAATAAATAAAATGCACGACTGGGTCGCACGAACTTGCTCCTATGTAATCGACTGGGAATTTTAAAAACGAATGTTATTGAGAAAATTGTTCATAAGGATAAAATTAATTTTTAAATTCTTTTAGTAGTAACAGAATGCTATGCAAATATGAGTTTATGCAAGAACAAAAATTATAAGTCCTTGTAGTGGTTTCTTTAAAAGAAGCTTTTATATACAAACTTTTTAAAAGCTTTTTAAGAAAAAATTTTGGTACGCTTATTTAAAGTTTTTATTATTGTTTGAATAAAAATTAAATTTACGAAAAGAAATATTGACCCATTTCGGAGATATCGAATTTTCAAAAAAAAAAGAAAAAAATAGATTTTTTTTTCAAAAATTCAACAAATATTTATTTTAAAGTTTTGAAATGCAATGTGTTTCAGACTTTTTAGAAGCTTCTCTATAAAAATTTTCATTAAGATCCGTTATGTGGATAATGAGAAATTCAAAATTCGAAAAAATCGTTCTATGGTAGGTACAAGCTGTAATATCTTAATTTCAAAATTTTTTTTATTAAATTAAATATCGTAAAAATTAATTGAAAGAAAAAAAATTTTATCAAAATTCTAAGTGCCGTTTTCGAGATAAATACGATTTTTGAAAACCATTTTTTTTAATTTTTTAGCATTTGTATGGTAGGTACCTTAATTTTTAGGTAAAATAAAAAATTTTGTTCCACATCTTGTAGATCATATCGAGAAACTTTTATTTATCAAGTTTAAAAAAAAATCTAGCATGGGGTTTTCGAAATATTGAGTTTTGAAAAAAAAAATTTGAAGGTTTTTTTTAAAATCCATAAAAAATTTTTTTGAAAATTTGAGTACACAATTCTATTTATGTTTTTGGGGAGCTTTAGTAAAAAAAAATGATCAAAATCGGTTGAACCGTTTTTGAGAAAATCAAAAACAAAAAAAATGGTTCCATGGGGGGTACCCTCAATAACCATTTTTCGGAAAATTTTTTTCAACCAATACCTGGATTTAATTAAATGAAATTTTTCTGTATCTTTATTTTTAAAATATGTTGAACAGTTTTTGAGAAAAAAAAATGTTTATAAAATTTCGAAAGAAATTCGTATGGGGGGTACCGTTATTTTTGGTCTTAAAAAAAAAAAGAAAAAAACGTGTGGGGGGAAAAAATTAAAAATGATATGTACCAAGTTTAAAGAAAATCGGCCGAGTCGCTTAGCCTGTAGTCGAACAGACAGACAGACAGACAGACAGACAGACAGACAGACAGACAGACAGACAGACAGAATTGCGAGACCCACTTTTTTAGTCTTCGTTATCATCGTAATGTCAACTTTGATCAAAATCTCGAGTTCGATTTTTTTTACGAATGCATAACTTGCCTTATAGTACCTATAAGTCGCAAGTAAAAATACAATATTAGAAGAGTTATTCGGAATTCTGAATATATGTATGTACATAAATTTAATTAAGAAATTATTGGATTAATATTTCTTTTTTTAATTTTCTACTTACTTTGCTACAAATTAAATGTGGTGTTGGGAGAACACTGAACCACCAGAGATTGTTTTTCACTCGAAGTTAGCTCTAATATATGCAAAGCGCCGAAAAAATTAAACTTTATTCGTTAACAAAATATAATAGAATAATGACATCAACTGATTTTGACAGTTTTCACCAACGTGCACTATGTCAAAAGATAGTGCAGAATATTCAGAACTAGAGTACACTAGTTCAGCTCAATGAACACTAATCAGTGTAAGTCAGTGCAGAAATCTACGCTTTTCTGCCCAGAGTAGTCCAGTGCAGCTGGTTGAACAAAGCTATTATCAAAAGTTTTCGTTAGTGCAAACCCTGGGCCTATTTTACGGTAGACGGCCTCTCCCACTCGACTCTTTAACGTTTGATAGCCAAATTTGAGACGACATTCGTACGTCCAAAGGAACGCAAGATCAGCTGAGAACATCCCAGGGGTCCGTGAAAGTGTGCAGCGGAACCAGAGACAGTCGATTTCTTGCTGTGCACAAAAACTTGGCCTTTGTAGTCTTTAACTTAACTGGGCTTCTGAGCGGTTGGAAGAGGACTTAAATTTGGCCGAAGCGACGAAGCGCATTTTTGGATAAATGGCTATGCAAAATAAAATAAATAGGCGATACCAACCCACACGAGTTTCACAAGGCGGCAATGCATTCTCAAAAAGTTACTGTTTGGTGTGAATTTCGGTGTGGCGTGGTCATTGGGCTGTACTTTTTTGAAAACGACGTTCACGAGGCGGTCACCGTCAATGGCCAGAGCTATAGAACGATGATAATGATAACCAATTTCTTACTGCCCAAATTGAACCATATGGACCTAGACGATATATGGTTTCAGCGGGAGGGCGGCGCGGCGGCGGCTCCGGCCGGCTTATTATTGTCCGGTTGAAACCGTCAGATTAAATCGAAAGGGCAAATAACCGGAAAAACTGAAAACCGGTTAATTGGGAATAACCGCCATCCCTAATATAAGTTCTCTAAACGGAGAAAATTTCAACTATAACTCC
Source organism: Chrysotoxum bicinctum (assembly GCA_911387755.1). Lineage (NCBI taxonomy): Eukaryota > Metazoa > Arthropoda > Insecta > Diptera > Syrphidae > Chrysotoxum > Chrysotoxum bicinctum. The sequence goes on from OU426990.1 coordinate 81,421,031, forward strand.
TTAAAATCTTACATTTTTTTATATTTGTGAACGATTAAATGTTAAGTTGAAGGAGTGCGGACACAACAAAGCATATCTATTCCACATAAATTCTGAATGGCTTAATAGTGTGGAAAGAATACCGTGTCCGCTTAAGGAAATTCAACATTTACATTCTACATTCTACAAATGTAACCGTGTAAGTAGGCGTGTCAGTGGGCTGAAATTTTCTTTAGTAATTTCTAACCATGTGTTATATCATATCTGAAAGTTTCTTTACAATCGGGGATGTAGTTCGAATGTTATTGAATTATGACGTCGTCTCCATACAACCCAAACCACTGTGCACTCGGTCCATTCATAATGCCATTTATGTAATAATTCAGATTTATATTCTATTTTTCATAAATCATAAAGAATCCTTTTATTTCGGAGGCTTCAAGAGCTATTACTTTGATAATGACTGCAAATAAAATATAAATGACCAAGTTAAACGATAAGCAATATAAGCATGATGCTCAGTCAGGTGCAATGTTTTAATCTCGAAAAACTTCTACAATTTTTCTTTTCAAATTTTCTACATATTTGTTTAAACTTTTTATTATGAATATTATCTACACCATCCTCGTTTTTTTTTTGTTCTTGTAACAAAACACAAATTGGTAATTCAATACTACCATCTCAATGCCTGTCAATTTCTTCTTTTTTGAACCCTGTATACCTATATTTTATTTCCGTTGCATGAGTGTCTAGAGAACTTAATTACGCTGCTAATTGATCCAAAGGCTATTATTTAAAGTCATATCTACATACTATCTAACCACAGAATTTATTCAAAAAAGAAAACACATCTATCTTCTCTTGTGACACAATAGCAGGAAGGAATTGGATAGATACTTTGGTCAACGACGACCGGTGGGCGGCGAGGAGCACACAGTGGAACAACATTTAACAGAAGGAAGATTAAAATGTTATTTTAGTGAATAAAATTATTTAAATTCCATACACAACTTAAAACAAATGATATACAGTAGTATTATAATTGTAATATAATAATTTTAAATGTAAGCGCTTTTTAATTTTTAACTTACCTTGGGAGATTGTTGCAATGGAAAGCTAAGTCTACACTATGCCAATCAACTTTGTTGATCAACGCGATCAATATTTTAACCAGTCGACATAATATAAGGTATGTAGTTTGAACGTGTCAATATTTACGTTTAAATTGCCATTTGGCTTCAAAATAATTTCCGAATCATTTGTGTACTTTTTTTCCATCATAATCCAGGTATTCTTCCTGCAATTCAACTTGCAGAAAAAAAAATTAAAAAAAAAAAACAAAACAAAGAGATATAGCTTATAAAGTTAACACGCTAAAATAATGCACTGACCAGATACAAAACAAATCTGACATCTAACTAATGTGTTGATGAACCAGGGTTGAGAAATTTTTGAAATAAAAAAATCATAAGTCATAAGTCTGTAGATGATTTGTGAATTAAAAAAATTTAATTCATAAGTTAGTTAGTGACTTATGATTTAAAAACAATTTAATTCATAAGCTACTAAGTGACTTATGAATTAAAAAAAATTAATTCACTACCTATAAGTGACTTATGAATTAAAAAAAATTTAAGTCATGAGCAAGTTAGTGACTTATGAATTAAAAAAAAAAATAATTCACAAGCTACTAAGTGACTTATGAACTAAAAAAAATTAATTCATAAGCTAGTTGGTAAATTGGAAATGTTAAAGCTTGTTTTAACTACAAAATTATTTAATTATTAACGAAGGTAGATTTCAAGCTTTTGTATGTCATAAAATTATCATGCTAGCTTATAAATTTTCCAATTAATAATTTTTTAATCAGAATTTATCCATTAGCTTATGAAATAATTTTTTTTTAATTTATAAGTCACTAGGTAACTTTTGAATTAAATTTTATTTGATTCTTAAGTCACTTACTTGCTCATGACTTAATTTTTTTCAATTCATAAGTCACTTAGTAGGTTCTGAATTAATTTTTTTTAATTCATAACTCACCAAGAAGCTTATGATTAAAATTTTTTTAATTCACAAGTTACCAACTGACTTATGAATTAAATTTTTTTAATTCATAAGTCAGTAACTAGCTGCTGAATTACATTTTTCTTAATTCATAAGTCACCCACTAGCTTGTGAATTAAAGCCAAGCTTAAGCTAAAAAGTGACTTAAGCTTTTGCAACCCTGTGATGAACACATCCAGACTAGAAAATTAATGTTCAGTTATTCCCGTGACTCACATCTTGTATAGACACCATAGTATCAATATCATAGTATCCTCAATACCATGCTATGTAACAGACTACAGAACGTAGTATAGCTCGACAGCCAGACATATTCTGGAAAACAAAAATTTTCAATCTTTCAAATAAAGATATTAAAAATTTGTGATGGATCTTTTTAGCTTAATTATACATCAAATATTTATATATTCCCACATAAATCGTCGATATTTTCCCTCCAAATATTCAAATTCTTGGCTTACTTACTCAACCGATTTATTTTGACGTAAGGCCACCCTGTCGTGTTCAGACACAAAAGACTCACTTTGACGTCTTGTAGTTGTCATAATTGACAATGTTTACAAAATTTAATAATATTTAAAATGAATATCAACTCAAAAAACAAACCAATAATAAATAAACAAATAACGGTTTTGACTGCCGTGTTATATATCACCAAAACAAAAATGTCAAAAAAAAAATCTATTAATTTTAAATATTTTTTTTTTAAATCCTGCCTCACTTTCTTGTCTCTTTCTTACCATGAATTGCGAATGAGAAAAAACAGAGGCGTCAGAATAATCCAGCGGAGTGAGTCTAATGTGAACACCGTCATTATTATTACACATCAATATGACACTGAGTTTTAGTAAAACTGTTATCCACTTTAGAAAAATGGAGCTGTTTTCACTAGGGAGAAGACTAAACTACGCAAAAAAAAACCTAGTATAGATACTACGCTCATACCATTTTGCTCGACTGACAGACATGTGGTTCATTAGTTAAGCTAAGTGTACACGATTGGTAGATCTTACAATATTGTAAGATCTTACAATGTCTGACAATTAACTACCAATGAGCTGACAAATAAGTTGTGTGTGTACACGGTTGGTACAAAATCTACTAATCTCTTACAGTTAATTGTCAAAAGTTGGCTGACAATTCATTTTCAGATAGCCGGCTTAATACCTACCAATTAATTGTAAGAGATTGGTAGATTTTCTACCAACCGTGTACACACACAATTAATTGTCAGTTTTTGTTGGTTATGGAAACTGTGACAATTGAACCTTGGCTGCAAATTTTCTGACAATGAAAAAATTGTATGATGCTAAAAAACGAACATCTTACAATTTCTTTATTGTCAGAAACGTCAGACAACGATAAAAATTGGCAGGCAATGATCTAACAATTAATTGTCAGATAAATTTTCTGACAATTAATTGTAAGACTACACGGTTGTAAGACATTGTAAGCATATTTTTCACTGACAGATCTGACAATATTGTAAGATCTACCAATCGTGTACACTTAGCTTTACTATGGTGTCTGTACTTGATAAGTGTCATGGGCATCAACTTAACTTTGTTGATTTCTACCCATTTGAATGGGGTTGGGTGCGGGTCACCAAAAGTTGATTTGCGTTGTTGATCAGCACGTCTACACTTATCTCAACATAAGTGATGATGATTACACAAATCAACCAAACGTGGATGGTGCTTCATACGAAAAAAAGTAGTTTCTATCTGTCAAAATTCAAATAAAAGAAAGCTACTGCTGCAACCTTGCTTTATTTTTGTACGTTAGTTTTTTTGTTTTTATTCAGTTTAGATCTAAGTATTGTTTTGCTTCAAATATTAAACGTTTTGAAAATAGCTATGAAGAAAACGGCGTTAGCACACCCGAACTACAATCTTGACTTGAATATCTCTAACATTTATTCAAATACTTTCTACAATTAATTTTGGAACAAGACAAGACAACCAAATACATGGTAGCCTTGGTATATGGTATTTATTAGAGGTGAATTCAAATATCAGTTTTGAAAATAGATAGTTATCTAAATAGTTATAGAAAGATTTTGCCAAAATAATAAATCCACAGGCTCATACTAGTTATGGTCTCAAAATGGCCCACTTTAGGACTTATTGGACCACAGGGCTAGACTTCCAGTGGTCGCCATTTCTACCTTCCTAGCTATTTAAATGTTATTGGAATGTTACGCAAACTATTTAAACGATTTAATGATTTTACATTTTAATCTTTTCAGGAAGAGTATAAGTTGGGTATTTTTGTAAAAAAAAAGAATAAAATGCACGACTGGGTCGCACGAACTTGCTCCTATGTAATAGACTAAGAATTTTAAAAATGGATGTTATTAAAGAAAACTGTTCATAAGAATAAAATGAATTTTTTAAATTCTTTAAGTAGTAAGAGATAAAAACAGAATGCTATGCAAATATGAATTTATGCAAGAACAAAAATTATAATTCGTTGTAGTGGTTCCTAAAAAAAAATAAGCTTTTATGTACAAAATTTTTAAAGAAAAAATTTTGGTACCCCAACCTTAAGTTTTTATTATTGAACGAATAAGAGTCTAATTTCCAAAAAAATACCAAGCCTTTCTTGAGATATCGAATTTTTCAAAAATAAATGACTTTTTTTTTTCTAAAAATTGAAAAAATATTTGTTTTAAGTTTTGAAATGCGGTGTTTTTTATTTTTTTTTTGTATTGAATTATAGACAGTAAAAATTAATCAAAAGAAAAAAAAATTAGCAAAATTCTCCGAACCGTTTTCGAGAAAAATACGATTTTCGAAAACCATTTTTTAACCTTTGTATGGAAGGTGCCGTTAGTTTTAGATAAAACAAAAAATTTTTTTTTTCAAATCTTGTAGACTATGTGAAGAACCTTTTATTTGTCAAGTTTGAAAAAAATCGATCTTGGGGATTTCAAAATTTTGAGTTTCCAAAAAAAAATTTTGAATTTTTTTTAAAAATCCAAAAAATAAGAAATTGAAAATTTGAATAAGTAATAATATTCAAACGTTGGAGGAGCTTTAGCATAAAAAAAATTATTTAAATCGGACGCACCGTTTTTGAGAAAATCAAAAACAAAAAAAAATGGACTCAGGGGGGCTACCAAAAATAAAAATTTTTTGGAACATTTCTTTCAACCATTAGCTAGTTTTAGCCAAATGAAATTTTTCAATTTTTTTGTAAAATATTCTGTGGGATAGTTTTTGAGAAAAAAAAATATTTATAAAATTTCGAAAAAAATCGTATGGCAGGTACCGTTATTTTTGGTTTTAAAAAAAAAGAAAATAACATGTGGGGGAAAAAAATCAAAACCCACATCTACCAAATTTGAAGAAAATCGGCTGAGCCGGTTAGGCTGTAGTCGAACCGACAGACAGACATACAGACAGAATTACGAGACCCACTTTTTTGGTCTTCGCTATCATCGTAATGTCAACTTTGATCAAAATCTCGAGTTCGATTTTTTTTTACGAATGCATAACTTGTCGCAAGTCGCAAGTAATAAACAAGAATAACAATGCTCTTGGCTTGTCAATTGATTGGTGGTCGTATTAGACCTTAATTATACTTCCATAATACATAGTTGTATCCTTCAAAACAAGAGATAATCATAGAATAATTTTTGAAAGTTTTTTGTTTTTTTTACTACCCTTAAAACTATTATCATAGTACAAGCGTTAGGAAAACAAGGAAGGGCTTAAAAGGAGATATATTACACTGGGAAGGAAAAATAGAGCTAAGTAGAGCATTCCACATTCGTGTAGACCGGCTGAAAAAAGAACCAATTTATTTCACAGGACTCAAGGATAAACTGATGAGCATTCCAAAAAACGCGAGCATTGCGGTTGAATTGCTTAAGGGGAGGAATGCAACTGGCTATAAAAAAAGACTAGAAACAATGCTATCATTTAGGAACTACATTCAATTATCTGATGTAAATTTGCATCCCAGGTTGTTCCTTGATTTGTTTTTGATTTGTTTGTTTTTTGATTTAATAAAATATGTATATACAAAAGTTTTCTCGTTAAATCTTCAACCATAGAACAATTAATCCTGTATAGTCACAATGTACCAAACTTTCAAAAGTAAAAAAACCTTTTAGTCAAATATTTTGAAATGTAATCTGGAATTGCTGTCCTTTTAATTAAGGAACGCAAATATGTGCCCCATTGTAATCAAGAAATTAAATTCCGTCAATAAAAACATTTATTATGTAAAAAACTCAAGATTTCGATCAAAGTTGACATTACGACGAAAAAAGTGGGTCTCGAAATTCTGTCTGTCTGTTCGACTACAGCCTTAATGGCTCGGCCGATTTTCTTAAACTTGGTACAGTGAAAGCTCTACTTGCGGACAGCTCCAATAAGCGGACAGCTCCCTTAAACGGACACACTTTCGGGAACGAACTTCTTTTTCGAAAATCTCATACAAATAACTTTCCTATAAACGGACACTCTCATAAACGGACGCGGACACGTTTTCTTGCCCATTTTAGATAGAAAACCTCCCATACGCGGACACATTATTTTGTTTAGGGATTATTTTTTCTCAAAAATGTAACGGAAAAGAACAGCAGATCTGTTCTAAGTACAGTTTATGTTTAATACGTAAGTAAATCTATAGAAAATCTCCGATAACCGGAAGCGAAGCTCTAATAACTGGACAGTGCGGTGTTATGTTGAAAAGTTATTAGGGTATTTCCCGAGTTAGTTACTGGGGGTAGTTGGTGTAATTTTGAGAGGGTATGGTTCCCTTTTTTCATCGCGTTTCGTTTTTACACAACATGTCATTTCCTTTCCTTCAGCTACTCATTCATCACACTCAAACGTTTTTTATATACCGTTAATTTATCAGAGACACAGTGTGAGCAATAGGAAAAAAGGGAGGGGTCAGAAAGGAAGTGTCGGTGTACATTGGTTTTGAATTTTTGAACATAGCAATGACTGGGAAAGACAGAGCGTGGTAAGGAATTCCACATTAGCGTAGTACGGCTGAAGAACGAATCTCTGTAATTCACAGTACGTCCAAAGTTGGGCTCAAGGGTAAACTGATGGGCATTCCTAGAAGTGCGAATATTACGGTTGAATTGTTTAAGGGGAGAAATGCAGCTGGCTATTTCACTAGATCATAGTCCGTTAAAATAACGGTAAAAAAGGGTAAGGCAAGAAAAGTTGTAAATTGCCAATGCATTGGGCAACAAAAACTTATTGGTTCGCGCTTTGGCAAAAAGGTTTGTTTTTTTTTTTCAGCCACGACATGAAATATTTTATCTATGCAAAGTTTTTTAGATTTAATATTGGAAAAACACAAGCTGCAGAGATTTCAAAAAATAAAAAAGATGTTCGTGGAAAATGGCAAGGTAGATCGTAGATCCAATATTAATCAGAATTAATATGAAGTTAAAAAAAAAATTTGTTTATTGCTTTCCCTTAACCGGACAGTTCTCATAACCGGACAAAAATTGGGGGACCATGAGTGTCCGCTTATTAGAGCTTTCACTGTAGATATCATTTCTAAATTTTCACCACCGCACGTTTTTTTTTTAAGATGAAAAATAACGGTACCTGCCATACGAATTTTGTTTGAGATTTAATATTTTTTTTTCTCAAAAGCTGTTCCACAAATTTTCTTAAAAAAACTTCAAAAAATTTCAGTAGGTAGAAAAATTGCGAAAAATTGTCATTGATAGTACCCCCTTTTGAACCATTTTTTGTTGTTTTTGATTTTCCCCAAAACGGTACAACCGATTTGGATAATTTTTTCTATGCTGAAGCTCCCCAAAATTTTGAATAGTATTGTTTATTTTTTTCAAAACTCAATATTTCGAAAATCCCAATCTCGTTTTTTTTTTTAAAACTTGACAAATAAAATTTTTTTGAATACAAATTTTTCTTAAGATTTATTTTACCGATCTATAATTTAATAAAAAAATGGAAATTAAGATATTACAAACTGTACCTACCATAGAACCATTTTATCAAATTTTGAATTTCTCACTATCGGCATAACGGATTTTAATGATATTTTTTATAGAGAAGCTTCTTGAAAGTTTAGAAAACATTGCATTTCAAAACTTAAAACAAATATTTAAAAAAAAAAAAAATCTTTTTTTTTTTTTTTGAAAATTCGATATCTCAAAAACGGCTCAATATTGTTCTTGCAAAATGTTCATTCATTTAATAATACAATCTTTAAGTTGGCACACCAATTTTTTTTTTTTAAATATTTTAAAAATTTTGTATTTAAAAGCTTATTTTTTTAAGAAACCACTACAACGACTTATAATTTTTGCTCTTGCATAAACTAATATTTGCTTGGATTACATGGCATCCTGTTTTTACTAAAGGAGTTGTTTCAGTCATTTAAAAATGAATTTTATGCTTATGGACAGTTTTTTCTAATAACATTAATTTTTGAAATTTTTAGTCTCTTACATAAGAGCAAGTTCGTGCGACCCAGTCGTGCATTTTATTTCTTTTATTCATGTGTTGATTATCTTATTTACTCAAACAGCGATGTCAAGTCAAAGAAGCTTAGGCTGATAATACTGCAATGTCATGTCACCATAGTTTTTCAAATCATTGAGCCTTTACAATTATTTATAGCGATCATCGAAGCTGTTATTTGTCTGTTGGTCCCGTATTGCCAACTAGATTGAGTTTAAAATTCAATAATTAATACTGGTAAGTATACGACTTGTCACTTGACTAACAGATATCACAAGTCGTTTTTAACTTCGATCCTGGTGCGTATTGTACACTGACTGAAACTTATTCAAACCACTTGTTGGGTTCTTTGTATTAAAAGTCGCTCCCTGGAAAAATTTACCAAGATTTATGGCCAATTCGGTTACGGCTATATCGTTTTAATGTACTTTTAAGAATTTTAGAAGAAGAAAAAAAGCTATCTAGAACTTTGGTGATCAACGTAGGCTTAAGTTTTAATGAAGACAAAACAGGTATAAGCTCTTTAATTCCAACCTTGAAGATATTTTCCCCACTGTGCTGTGGCGGGAAAATGACTTCATAGATAAGTAAATAGATAGACAGCAGACAGATTACCCTATGGCTACTATAACCAACAACACGTTCTAACCTACCTATACTACTTTGGTAAACTATAATGGTGTTGTGGAAATTTTAAAAAATCGAATTTCTTATCACATAATAAAGTACGATTATGGTGATAGAAACTACATAATCAAGTATTAAATCCCATAGATCTGCGACTCTGAGAATGCCCGACCGATCAAAAGGTATCGGTAGTCAAACAAAGTGATCTATAAACTAGCTATGGTGATCCTCAATGAAACCATATCAAAAGCTCCAAAGTTCTTTTAGCCTTTGATAATAATAATTGAGACTGAAAGTAAGCAAAACATGTATTTAAATTTATTTTTGAATGTGGGCATACAAAATAGAGCTGAAAGTTTTGTAAATTGCCGAACAGACGAATGCGACGTGAATTAGTCACTGTTCGAGCGTGGAAGCGATCGGTCGTTTGGTATTGTACGTATACGAGTCAATGTGAAAAAAGTGTCTTTAAGTTATTTTCGATTTTTCAAAAACACTCCTCGAATTCTGGATTCCGCGCAGTGTATCTAAAGTGCAAGTGGAGCAAATTCTGACAGCTCGTTTTGTTGGACAACAATCAATTACTTTTGTCTTGGATTGAAGAAAAATATCTAACAATCGGTAGGGAAAAATCCATATTTAATAGTATTCAAAGGTATTTCAAACAAAAAACATCTTTATATAATGTGGGATGTTTCCAGAAGTTAATTCACATTGGGATATTGGGAAGAACTCGGCAAATTAAGATATGCCATAGCCATAGAGTGTCAAGGTCCAAACAATCTATATAATATAATTCTTTATTCTATTCACAATTATTCAATGAGATACACTATCTTTATAATACCGAGACCAGCAACAAGCTTAAAGACAGCATATTGAGCAAACAGATGAATACAAACACATCAAGAAGTCGCTTATTGTCGTTAGCATAATATGTAGCTGTGGGTTGTTTTTGTTTTTATTTTGAATTACTGTCCTACACCCACACGCCACACATAAGAGGTCGAATGGGGGTGCTGTGTTATCACATCATGTCGAATGTTACCGAGCTTTTGTTTGTTTTGTTAAAAGTTTAACGAATCGCTGAGGTTCAACAGAGAACAGAGAAAATTCAATAAATATGAAGTTTTATAACTGTCAATTTGGTTTTCGTGTGTAATCAGATGTTGGTGTTGTGGGTGCTTAAAATAGAGACACTGAGTACAGTGAGTCAAGTAATTTTTTTTAAGACTATTAAAGTCTCAAGCTAATTCATTTCTGTTCTTTTTGGAGAGGAACTGAAAAAGGTTTTAAATTTTTTGAAGAGTGGGGTGATTCTCAAAACGTTGACATGCAACACAGCCATTCCGTGTACTATCTAGTGCATGAATGAAACGCATGAAACGATATTTGCCTTTATGAATTGTACACTAACACTGATATATCGTCGATGTTGTTCTAATTACTCGTAGATAACCCAGTAAAGCCAGTTTCTGAGGACAAAGGTACAAGTACCGTGCGTAAGCCGTAATGCAAATTTAAATTAAAAAAAATAATACGAGTTGACTTTTCAAGTCAAGTACCTACGTAACGGAACTACATATGTACATATGTATATATACCTACTTTTCAATGTTTCAAAACTATCAAACTATCAAGTTTTTATTGTTCGGGCTTCAAAGATCGTGTACATTTTAAAAAGTTAATTAGAATTACATAGGTACAGAATTATTTTTCACATGTTACAATGTTTGTAGATAGTTTTTAGCAACAATATGAATACAGTAGACTCGCGGTAAAGTGAACTATAAAAACCCGAGCGTGTTCACGTTTGCGAATTTGTTCATGTTTACGAATGTGCAATTCTTTAAATTTTCGAAATAAATGGCACATGTGTTTTAACTCAAATTCATATACATATAGGTATCTTTTTTTTGTTTTAGTTTGTAAGTACCTAGTCCATTATGATTTGTGGATTATGGATGTTGGACTAATGCTTTCATTTTCCGTTCATTCCCAAGCTTTATTGAAAATGTTGATTGCTTCACAAGGCTCTATTCTGGTATGTGGTCTTTCTAAAATACTGTCCTGGGTTTCACTTTCATCACTGGTCAAAATCTTGTTCATTTCGATTGCGTTCGGAAGATCTTTGGTCTATTCATGGATATCAGCAACTGAAAAAGTATCCTGTAAACACACAGTTTGAATTGAATGAGTTACTGGAACGGAAAAAAAGATTTAAACCTCTGGATTAATGGCATAAAGAAGTTCTATTGTAGGTTCCTGTTGGAACTAAATTAGTAAACAAATCATTTTTCTCAAAATAGCTAATGGGATATCCTTTTCGCAGTTTTCTTCATCTCCTAAAGAGCTTAAAATGTTCGTCCAGCTTCTTTCTATTGTTTCATTTTCAAGACGTTTCCAAGCTTAATCTAAATACCAAACAGCGTCTCTTAACGTTAATTTCTGTTGGGCTTGAGGAACAACATAGTCCCTGTGGCTACAATTAGTGCTAGAATACTGTTTGTAAGTCTTATGGCATTTTGAATTTTGATCCATTGACTGTCTGAGCGTCTAGGTTGAAAACAATAAAACTGCATTATATTTGTTATCTGTGCTACAAACCAATTTTAGAAATAACACTTGTTATCTATGACGATTTGGTACACCTTTAGTCAACAGGAGATTCAAAATTTCTAAAAAAGCAAGGATTTTTTACCTTTTCAATTACTTAAAGCTTAACTTTGTGTACTCCTGTTGCGTTTCTACAAGTTTTTCCGATTTTCTTCCAGGACCATTTTTTTCTTGAGATGATATCTACGAATGCTTTGTCAGGTAGCAGCTTCCAAAATGATCCCGATTGGGCTGCAATATAAATTTGACACACCTAGCTCTTTAATCTTGGCTTGTAGCTTGTTCTTTAAAAGGTCCACAAGTTCAAGACATAACTTTTCCTCTTACTTACTTACTTACTTACTTACTTAAGGTGGCGCTACAGTCCGGGGTGGACCAGGGCCTCAACCAACAAGCTTCTCCAGCTAGCTCGGTCCCTAGCTAGCTGTCTCCAGTTTCGCACGCCAAGTTGGTTGAGGTCCTCCCCCACTTGTGTGCGCCACCTGAGTCGCGGTCTTCCTCTACTTCGCCGTCCCTCGGGGTTTGAGTCGAAGACTTTCCGGGCCGGAGCATTCGGGTCCATTCGCTCTACATGACCAAGCCATCTTAGTCGCTGGACTTTTATACGTTTGACTAGGTCAGTTTCACTGTACAGCCCGTACAGTTCGTGGTTAAATCTTCTCCTCCACTCCCCATCTATGCAGACGGGACCAAAGATCACACGAAGAATTTTCCTCTCGAAACAGCCTAAAGCGCTCTCATCCACCTTCGACAAAGTCCATGTCTCTGCACCATAGACAAGGACCGGGATGATAAGGGTCTTATAGAGGGACACTTTAGTTGCTCGAGAGAGGACTTTGCTACTCAATTGCCTTCTTAGTCCAAAGAAACAGCGATTGGCAAGAGTTATTCTCCGTTTGATTTCAGCACTGGTGTTGTTTTCAGAATTTATAGCGGCGCCTAGGTATATGAAGTCCTTCACTACCTCAAAGTTATAGCTGTCTATAATGACGTTTTGTCCAAGACGTCGGTGTTGTGTGTCCTTTCTTGATGACAGCATATACTTGGTCTTGCCCTCATTTACCGCTAAACCCATCTTCTTCGCTTCCGTCTCAATGTTGACAAAAGCGCCACTGACATCACGCTTTGTTCTTCCAATAATATCAATGTCGTCGGCGTATCCGAGTAATTGGACGGACTTTTGAAAGATTGTGCCTCTTGTGTTGACGCGTGAGTTTTGCACTATTCTTTCAAGAACTATGTTGAAGAAGTCGCACGATAGAGCATCGCCTTGCCTAAAACCTTTTTTGACATCAAATGCATCGGTAAGATCTTTTCCGACCTTGATGGAGCAGCGTGAATTCTCCATCGTCATCCTGCACAAGCGGACAAGTTTGTCAGGGATGCCAAAACTAGACATTGCTCTATATAGTTCGTTCCTATAGATGCTATCGTACGCGGCTTTGAAATCGATGAAAAGGTGGTATGTGTCGATTTGTAGCTCCTGGGTTTTTTCCAAGATCTGCCGTAATGTGAATATTTGATCGATGGTGGACTTTCCTGGTCTAAAGCCGCACTGATATGGACCTATCAGGTTGTTGACGAAAGGCTTCAGACGTTCACATAATACGGCAGAAAGGATCTTGTATGCAATGTTCAGGAGACTTATGCCTCTGTAGTTGGCGCAGTTCAGAGGGTCTCCTTTCTTGAGGATCGGACAAACAATGCTGAGGTTCCATTCATCGGGCATGCTTTCTTCCGACCATATTCTGCAGATGAGCTGGTGCATACTCCCAACCAAGTCATCGCCTGCCGCTTTGAACAGTTCGGCAACGAGGCCATCAGCTCCAGCGGCTTTGTTGGACTTGAGATTCGATATGGCTATCTTCACTTCGTCCAGGTCGGGTGGGTGGTATTGTTGGTCTGCGTCGCCTAGGTTGAATGGTGCTATCTCTATAGTAGCGGCATTTTCTTCTTCATCGCCGTTATAAAGATTGGAGAAATGTTCTTTCCATATTCTCAGCATGGACTGCGGTTCTACTACGATGTTCCCGTGATTATCCTTGCAGGCTTCGGCTCGGGGATTGTATCCTTGTGATGTTTTTTTTACCTTTTGGTAAAACTTCCGAACCTCATTCCTGCCATGGCATCCTTCTATTTCCTCGATCAAGCGCTTCTCATGCTCCTTCTTTTTCTTTCTTAGAAGCCGGTGTTCTTCTCTCCTCTTCTGCTCGTAGAGCTCGCGAGCAGCTCTAGTCCTTCTTTGCAGCGCCGCTTTGTATGCGTTTTGTTTTGCTGCATGTGCTTGCCGGCACTCATCGTCAAACCAGGGGTTTCGTTGTGGTGGTCGTGTAAAACCCAGCACATCAGAGGCGGCATCTTTGATGGCTGCTTGGCAATGTTGCCACTGGTCCTCAATACTTGATGCTGGCGGCAAAGGACTTCTTAAGAGGTTGTTAGAAACTCGATCGGAAAAGGACCTTGCGATCTCTTGCGACTGTAAGCGTCCAACGTCGAACTTCCTCACAGTGCTTCCTTGTTTTGGCTTGGGTCGGGATATCCGCAGCCGAACCTTGGCTACAACGAGGTAGTGGTCCGAGTCGATATTAATCCCTCGAAACGTGCGGACATCCTCTATACTGGAGAAGTGCCTTGAATCGATCGCAATGTGGTCAATCTGGTTTACGATTGATTGATCAGGAGATCGCCATGTTGGCGAATTTGGCCTTGATGCGGATTGTCGTGAGGCGCTCGTTCACACAGTTGAAACTTAAGACTTTTTGCCTGAGCCTAGTTCCAACAACAAATCCGCATCCAAATAAACGCTGCTTTTGTTCTCTGTAGCAGTCGCCGTAGTAAATATCGCAGTCTTTTAATTTTCGTCTCCCCGGTCCGTCCCATCGCATCTCTTGGATGGCGGTAATATCTGCTTTGTAGCAGTTTAGGGCTTCCGCTAATTGTTCGGCTGCACGTGGTCTATTAAGGGACCTAACATTCCACGTACAGATCCGAAGTTCGTTATCCTTATTTCGTTTGCATGGTTCGTCAACAGTGAATCCGTCCGTATCCGAGGCTTGTTTTTGCTTCGCAACTACGTCGTATTTTATGTGGCCGGGAAGTCACCCCGACGGCACAACCCCCAACCTGGAGGGCCAGGTTCTTAGTATGACTCCAAGAACGGGGAGCCGGATAAACCGCTCCTTACAGGCCTGAGCTCCGAATACGTCGGAGTAGCCCTGTAAGGTGTTCACTAAGTAGTTCAGCCTCACTGGAACTGTAGACGCCACCGTTGATTCCATCTGGGGAATTCCTCCGCTGACGCCTGGATGAAAGGAGAGATGCCTTAGTGGAAACACCTCTCCCCCCCCCTTCCACACTAATTTTAATAAAACGCACACCATAACGCTTCTTAATCGTTTAAAGTCGCTTTAAGTTTCTTTAATTTTTAAATGGAAAAATGTTGTAGCTTTTTCTTTCATCATCAATCCATTGATATGATTATTCTTTTTCGCTGTTTGAGGAACCTACGGAACAGCGCTTTCTCCGTTTAAGGGAGTTCACAGCACTTCAAAGTCTTCCGCATTTCAGCTCCAGGTCGAGAAAATGTATAACACATTTTAAAATGTTCTCAGTTTTTTTGTTGATATTTTGTCTTTGCAATTTATGAATAACATCCACAATTTCCTTCCAGTTCCTGCCAGAACTAAGGAGCAATTATTTACGGGGATTTACCGTTGTATAAAAACAATTCGATTATCCGAAAATGCATTTTAAATTTGTTAATGTTATAGTGCTTTCAATGTAAAAAAATGTTTGGTCACTTAGCCGGTGCTCAGGTAAAGCGGTGTTTTTGTTAACGCGAGTCTACTGTACTTTTGATTTTAATAATGATCATAGAAATCCTTGAGAAAACACCTTAAAATTTTATTTAAGAAAAGTGAGAGAAAACTATTTGTGAATTGTGATTTTATAATTTAAATTAAGTAAATATAAATATTCCCTGCAGCTCATTTTGATTCGCAGAACAGAAACTAACCCCAAATCATGCAAACCACATTCACCATATTGACTGAATATGTATTTGTGTTAGTTTTAAGATTATATTTTACGAAGTTAATTTTAATAGGTAAAAATAAGGTTTTTGTTTAGATTTCAGTTTTTTATCTTAGGGTTCGTGAAAATTGTTTTAATTTAAAATCTACAGTTGAGTTTTTTACTTGCGACTTATAGGTACTAATTATAAGGCAAGTTATGCATTCGTAAAAAAAATCGAACTCGAAATTTTAATCAAAGTTGACATTGCGATGATAGCGAAGACGGAAAAAGTGGGCCTTGAAATTCTGTCTGTCTGTCCGTTCGACTACAGCCTAAACAGCTCGACCGATTTTCTTTGCTTGGTAGATAGTATTTTTACCCCCCACGTTTCTTCCTTTTTTTAAGACCAAAAATAACCGTACCTGCTATACGAATTTTTTTTTTCCAAATTTTATAAATACTTTTTTTCTCAAAAACTGTCACAACGGATTAAAAAAAAAAAATCAAAAAATTTCTTTTAGTTAAAGCTAGGAAATGGTTGAAAAAATTTAAAAAAATGGTTATTTTTGGTACCCCCCTTGAAATTTTTCAAAAACGGTACCACCGATTTTGATAATTTTTTTATGTTGAGGCTCCCCAGCAGTTTCAATATTATTGCGTATTCAAATTTTCAAACAAATTTTTTTTGGATTTTTAAATTTTGAAAACTCAATATTTCGAAAACCCTATGCTCGATTTTTTTTAAAACTTGATAATAAAAAGTTCTTTTAATATAAATTATAAGATGTAAGAAAAAAAATTATTTTACTCAAAAATAACGGTAGCCTCCATACAAATGTTAAAAAATGGTTTTCGAAAATCGTATTTTTCTCGAAAACGGCTCTGAGAATTTTGCTATTTTTTTTTCATTTGGTTAATTTTTACGATCTATAATCAAATAAGAAAAAAAATTGGATTGAAGATATTGCTGACTGTACCTACCATAGAACCATTTTTTCACATTTAGAATTTCTCATTATCGACAAAACGGATTTTAATGAAATTTTTTTATAGAGAAGCTTCTAAAAAGTTTGAAAAACATTGCATTTCAAAACTTTAAGAAAAATACTTTTTATGAATTTTGAAAAAAAAAAATCTATTTTTTTTTTGGAAAATTCAATATCTCGAAAACGGCTCAATATTTTTTTTGTAATTTTAATTTTTATTGGAACAATAATAAAAACTTTAAATTGGCGTACTAAAATTTTTTCTTAAAAATATTTAAAAAATTTTGTATATAAAAGCTTATTTTCTTAAGAAACCAGACTTATAATTTTTGTTCTTGCATCCTGTTTTAAACTTCAACTAATAAAAGAGTTTTAGTGTATTAAAAAATGAATTTAATGCTTATGGACAGTTTTTCTCTAATAACATTCATTTTTGAAATTCTTAGTCGCTTACATGAGCAAGTTCGTACGACCCAGTCGTGCATTTTATTTTATAACTTTTTCGTCGGAGAAAATAGTTGGTCTCTTGTTCATTATTCGTATTTTTATCAGTTAAAAAATTTTCGTTTCATTTCGCTTTGATTTTACAACGAAAGAAAATTAAATTTGTTTTTTTAAATTGGATCAAATTATATTCGATAAAATCTGGTACATTATTGAACCGGAATTGGTTAAAATTCCGAGATTTAATTTCATCGAAATTAAAATCGAATCGGACCAGTATCGAACCATTTGAGTGATATGATTGATTGAATGAAATGATCGAATCATTTTGGTAATCGATTGTCGAACGATTCGATCATTTGAAATGAACGATTTACATAAGCAAGTTCCATAACAAAATCGAAATTTTGACCAAACCACCTCATACCATTCGCAAGAAAGTACTTACTTGAAAGTATTGGCCAAGTACTTGAAGTACTGAAGTACCCAAATACTTAAATACTGATACAAACACATACAAAACTATTGGTACTTGTCTGTTCTATTATCCCGTTACAAGGGTACACGGGAACAGTACCTAGTACTTGTACTTGAGACGATGATAGTAATGAAACATTTAACTACCTTACAGGTTTGGGTATAACTATTTTGTTGCTTTCTAAAAATAAAGCCTTGAATCTTGGATGAAAGCATGTTCGTGCGATCTAGTCGTAGATATCATTTTTCAATTCAAAACTGTTTTAGAAAATGTCTACATAGTCCAGCCAGTATCCAATTAGTAATTTTCTACCAAATTTATCCATTTATCTCAATTTATGCTCAAAAACAAACGAAAATTATTTAATAGGACGCTCTAAGTAATTTTCTTATTTAGAACAAAAAAATACCGAACACCATGCATGCCGCATTATTAGTAAACTACGTGCAAGTATGGAAGTATGGGAGGGTTGGTAAGGTTAAAAATTTGTTTGGATATGTTCTGTTTGTATGCTGTTCAACTAAATCACGGTTGACGGAAGTTTGCTGTAGCCGATTTTATGAATACAGCCTTCAATGCTATACCCGAAATTTAAGCGCTGATTTGTTTAACTGACTGTACATTCTGTCGACATTCATTTATCGTTCGACCACCATCTGCTGCGCCTGACTTATTTGAAGCCAAAGTTGTAGGCAGAAATAGAAAATCACCTCAAGTCAACAAAGATTTTCGATAGAATTGAAATTATTTGTTTATTTTTATTGATTTTCCATATTAATTTATGTATATTGTATATGAATATACTCGTAGTACACACGTAGCGACAGAGTTCAATGACATGCTTGCTTATGTCACTTACCAGACGAAGTACTGTATTTACTATCAACTACTCACTATTTCTAAGGCGTACAGATAAGGTCGTCAAATTTAGCACCAAACAAACATTCAGTTTTGTATTAAATTTATAACTTCTATCGGCTTGTTGGTCTTGGCTATCACGAGCATGATTGCAATAGTTTAATAGTTTGTTTAATAAATCGGCGACGCGACGTTGACTTTGGATTAATGAAGTTTCTATTGAGGAGGGTTCCAAGTTCATCCAAGAAATGAGCTCATAGTTGAGTGAGAGTAAACAAAAAGCCGGTTGGTTGGCCTTAAATTGAAATAAATACAAAAACTCAGATCGTGCCAGCAATGCAATTCAAATATTAAATTAGTTTCTGTCTTAAAATGGTTTCAGATCGATGACGTGAGATATCTCACAAATTCTTAATTTATTTAGTTAAAAATAAAAAAAAAACACACATTTGTAGAATAATTTGACACTAAATGTTATTTTCTGTAAGCTTAGGTATTTCAGATTAAAGAGAATAATTTGTTTTAAGGGGCTAGAACAGGTCGAAAGTGATAGTATTAAATATGGCAATAGAGGGACATAATATGCCCTTGACATTTTAGACAAGTTATAATATAAGGGAAATTTTGATCTAAGACAGACAGATCTCAAAAACGTTTGAATTGCCATATAGGCAGGGCCAGGGGTGTCGTTTCTTTAAAACCGGAAGTATGGAATTTTTGAACCCAATACCCCATAAAACCCGGGACAAAGCTATCCCCAAAACTATTAACCCCACAAACCCGGGGCGCAGCGAGGCCAAGCTCTCGGAGACGATGCCGTAAAAAGTCCAAGCACAACTCCCCAAAGGTGTTAACCCCACAAACCTGGGGCACAGCGAGGCCAAGCTCCGTTTGTATGTTTAACAGCTTCGGGGAAAGGTAGTTGATTTTTTTTGTTCATATTCTTAAGCCTGGAATTCTATACCTGTTAAGGTTGCAGAAATGGAGGTGTCCAGACCTTCCTTAGTGGAAACGACGCACCTGGGCAGGACTTTTCCGAGCGCCTCTAGCGCCTCTAGGGTCCAATTTTTGAAAGTGCCCATGAATGGTTTTTATAAATATAAATTTACTGGGGCATGAAAAATCCTCAGTTCAATTAAAACTAATTAAAATCCCTTTTTCTTGCTCAGGCAGCTGAAAAGTCTTCAAAGACGTCATCATTTTTCATTGAACAAGATCGCTTTCAATAGAGATGATGACTAGTTCCAATTTAACTGGCGTAAGCCTTGATTTCGTTCTGCAAATTGTTAATAAAACTGGCTGTTGTAGCACAGTTTTTCTATGGATCCATTGAAAACACCGATAGGACAGGCCTTTTCTCTATAGGTACTAAAATTCAGGACTTACCCTCCTGAAGTCTCGTTACATGTACCTAATTTAATAATAAAAGAAGATCTTATTCAAATACAAGAAATAAGGAACCTATCTTGTTATAGGTATAGGGCACATTTTTTCGCGAAAAATTCCATACGATAATATTTGTGTGATAAGTTGTTATCTTTGAATGTTGATTAATTTACTATCAATTATTGTGTTGGAAATGTGATATTGCGGCTCGAGTGATTAAAAACAAAGAATAATGAAGCTGACTAAAGGAACTGTATCAGTTATGTCGCATAAATATTATTTTTGTATATTTACTCAAAAAGAATATATCTATGCGTTTCGGACTCGAAGAATTGTTTTTTTTTGAAAAAGTGAGTAGCGAAATAAGCAAATTTTCACACGAAAATAACAACAAAATTAAAAGTGAATATAATTTTGGACAGTTAAATTCATTTGTGGAAAAATGTGAAATGTGAGGTATGACCGTATAGAGTATTGATTTTGACATGGAATGTCATTGGACCTGTCATGATCACCAACTTAAACACAAAAGTTAGCATTTTATTCAGTTTAAATTGCTGCGCTACTTATAAGTTTCACTAAAACACTCCTAATATATTCCGTTTCCAACTAGTAAAGTAAGTAATTAACTTAATCAAAAAATTAATTAATTAAAAATTTGGGTTTGTGTCATCACATCGCTTGAGTCCTTAAGAAGTTCACAACTAACTTTGAATCTCAAGGGAGATTCCTTTGGAGCTGAACAAGTATCTAAAATAATTTTTAATCACCGTGATTGGAAGCCCTTTTCTATCCAGGGATGCTGAACCGGATCTTCTTGCTTTTGTATGATTTTTATAAAATTAATTCTTTAAAAATTGTAAGTTCTTTGTTTTCTTTGCCACAAGTAAATATAATGTGAAATATGGATTTAATTTTTTTTAAAACAAACGCACCCTTAAAATTTTTTATGATTTGTCAACGTCAAAATGACAGTTAAGTTTTCATTTTTATCATGCTAAAGTTACCAACGAGAACGGTTTGACGGTGACTGCCTCACCAACGTCTGTCGTTTTCAAAAAAGTATGATCTCCGAAAAAATTCTCTCACGAGAGCCATAGTTGGATGAGCTGTGTGAACTGTAGCACCATCTTGTTGGAACCACAACTCGGAATTGTTCTCTACCTCTGGCCTTAACAAATTTTCAAACATTGCCCGGCATTGAAAGCCTTCTACACTAATCGCAACTTGTTCGTCGTTTTCAAAAAAATATGGTCCAATGATCTTTTTGTGCATCTAAGTGGGGCCATGTTTTCAATTTGGATTATTAACGTTACCGTTGGGGTCAAATGGGCTTCATCATTCATTTTGAGAGTTTTAATAAACTAGCTGTTCTCTCTATACAACTCTTGAAAACACCGACCATACCGAATACATTTGTAGATCAATTGCTTTCAACTCGTGAACCAATTGAATCTTGTATGGAAAAAGGTATTATGCCGTTAAATTTTTTGTAAAGACCACGTAGACATCACCAAATGCTGAGAATGGCGCCTGGTACAAGTTTCAGGGTTTTCCTCAATATTTGTTTGCACCCGAGCGATATTCACATCATTTCGAACTGCACGAGGTCTTCCAGCACAAGGAAGATCAGGAACAGCCTTTTAATGCTAAAAACGTTGGAACAATCGGCAAATTGTTAGTTATTTTTTTTTGTGGGGGTAATACCCCATTTATTAGGCTTAATACAAGCTAACTCTTAATCTAAGTTAAATATAGCTCTTAAATCTAGGGTTGCGAATTGGTAGGGTAGAGTTTCAGGGTGAATTGAGGTTAAAGTCGAAACAATTAATGTTACAATTAATCTTCAGAAGCATGCGAGTAATAGGTTCGTTTGGAGCCATAAGAGGTACGGTGAGTTACGGGAATTAGTGTTGAAAAAGATGGAATTGTAGAGAGTTGTGCAGTCAACAGACCCCGAAAGTAATCGATGAATGAAGAGAATGTCGCTTATTGCTCTTTGTTATTCGATTCGATTCTGGATATATGAGTTTGTTGATAACGGGACCATACTTGACAGGCGTATTCAAGAAGCGGGCGAACAAAGGTTATGTATAAAGAATGGGTCACGTAGGGGTCAGAGAATTCTTTGGACCAACGACGTTTCACAAAGCCTAGTGTAGAGTTTGCTTTTAGTATAATCTCATCAATATGTGTGAGAAAGGTGAGTTCTCTATCACATAAAACACCAATGTCTCGAATTGACTCAGCGGTAGATATGGGTGAATAATGTAGAAGATATACGGGGAGTATATCTGCGGATGCGTTTTCGTGAAAAAGTTATTGATTGACATTTGGAAATATTTAGTTCTAAGCAATTTTCTCAGGCACCAGACAGATAAACTTTTGAGATCAAGTTGTAGAAGAGTGGGATCATGTGTGGAAGAAATGGTCTTGAAAAACTTTGTATCGTTCGCGTAGAGTGAAATATGGGAATATTTGATGTCCATCTCAATATTGTTAATAGTAAGAATAAAGAGGAGAGTGCCTAAGTGGCTGCCTTGTGGAACCCCGGAGGTAGCTTAGAAATCATCACAGAAGGAAGATCTGAATCGAACTTTGTAGTAACGGGTGTTTAGGTAAGAAGAAATCCATCTTAAGAAGATAGGTTCAAGGCCAAGGATGGACAGTTTGAATAGAATAAGCTTATGTGAGATTTTGTCAAAGACCTTACGGAAATCGGTTGAGACAGCATCGACTTCCTTTCAGTTTTCTAAGGCTGAGAGGCTAAAGGATACGAATTCAACAAGGTTAGTCATTATGTGGACCTACCCCTAACAAAGCCGTGTTGTCTAGGGAAATGAGAGACTTACAACAAAAACTTAAAATATCATACAAAATGCTTTCAAAGATTTTGGGAATATGTGAAAGTATAGCGATTGGACGATAGTTTGTAATTTCACACTTTGGGCCCTTTTTTGTATTGGGGTTATGTAAGAGGTCTTCCATAACTGAGAGAATACTCCTTGAGATAGAGATAAACCGAAGATTTTTGAAAGGGGAAGAGGAAGTGTTGAAGAGCATTTTTTGAGAAATATGGCGGGAGTTGATTCAGCTTATTTTCGATGAGTATGACTCAATGGTGTGAGCTGTGAGGTAGAAATGGTCTGAGGGAGAAATTCGGTTAATAATTGAAATAATTACAATAAGGTATAAAGGAGTCGTCGGAAAATGATTTTTTAAAGAAAACTAGCGAAAAAGTTGGCGATTGTCTGTGGTTCGTTTGAAATTTCGTTATTGAAAGAGAGAGAGGGTGGATAACCATCGGATTTTCGTTTAAGGTTGGTGTATTGGGCGCATATCGAGCATGGAAGAAATTTTTATATTAAATTTGTGTCTGACCAATTTGTGAATATTACATAAATCTTCGTGGAATCTGGCAATTAGATCTGAAATAAGTTCAATTGGTCGTTATAAACATTTTAGGACATCACCCGCATAGAGATATTTTCGGAACGTCATTTATTCACTAACGAGTGATTTTTTAAGAGCTATCGGAAATTAAAAAAAGAAAAAAACATACCATTCAGAAAAATGCATGGAATCTTTATTTGAATCGATATTATTTAATGTTTGAAGATTATTTCATGCAAATGTTGGTCGCGGCTGCTCCTCAAATGGTCCATCCGCTTAGTCCAATTTTGGCAGAAAGAGTCTAACATTTCGGCCGGTATCTCACGAATAAATGCTTCAATGTTGGCTTCCAGTGAGTCAATCAAAGCAGGCTTGTTGCTATAGACATGAGCCTTAACATAGCCCCACACAAAATAGTCTAGAGGCGCCTCTCTCAATTGGTCCATTGTTACCAGTGCTGTGTTGCATGGGGCACCGTCTTTTTGAAAATACATGTCATGCAAGTGAAGCTCTTCCATTTTGCGCAAGAACAAAGTTTGTTATCATCGCTTGGCAGCGCTCACCATTCGCAGTAACGTTGCGATTCACATCATCTTAAAAGAAATCCGACACAATGATTCCCCCAGCCCATAATCCGTACCAAGCAGTGACTTTTTCTGGATGCATTGGTTATTCGGCAAATTTGGCAGTTTTGCTTGTTCACGTATCCATTCAACCAGAAATGAGCTTCGTCGCTGAACACAATTTTTCGATAAAAAAGTGGATCTTCAGCCAACTTTTCAAGAGCCCATTCACCAAAAATTTGGCGTTGTGGTAGGTCGTTCGGCTTCAATTCTTGCACTAGCTGTATCTTGAAAGGCTTCACAACTAAATCCTTGCGCAAAATTTTCCACGTAGTGGAGTAACAGAGGCCCAATTGCTGCGAACGGCGCCGAATCAATAATTCACTGGCCGATACAGCTGCGATATTTTCCTCAGTTCGCACTCTACGTAAGCCTGTTGGTGGTTTAATGTCCAACAATGTAAATTTGGTGCGAAATTAAGTCACAATAGCCCGAATAGCTGCCTCAGTAGGTCGATTAAACTGACCATAAAATGGAAGAAGCGCGCGATGAACTTTGTTAAAAGAGCACGCATTTCGATAATAAAATTCTATAATTTGCAGGCATTGTTCGTTTGTAAGACGATTCATGGTTAAATTATAGACCATACTGTGGATGTTTGACAGTGACACAAAACACGAAACGTGCGTGAGATGTCAAAACCAGTATTGCCAAAAAGAAAATAGCAAAAAAAGTCAGCCATTAAAAAAAGAAACTGGTCCCAATATTGATCCTTGGGGTATTCTTGAGGCCAACGTTCCGATGATAGAATAATGGACAACATAAACAACTCTTTGGTGAGGATTAATTAAACACATTGATCTTTCACTGAAGCCAAAATACAATGGGGCGTATTCATAGAGAATTACTAAAGTTATGATTGCTAGATCCTTAGTTTAAGGCTTGTAGGTTAAATAAACACAGCTACTATTCATAGTCAGTTTCCCAGCTATTTTTAGTAGAACACCAGGTTAAGGCTGTGTTCTACTACAATTATCCTTCAAATAATGACGGGTCAAAGAAAATGGAAATTTTGTGTCGTGTAATACGCCTTTGCATAATGGTTAGTGCGTTGGACTGTCTGGCAGGGGTTCGATTCTCAGCAGCTACAAAAAAAGGTTTTTTCAGTGGTGTACTACCTCTTGCGAGGAATTGACAAATCCTCCAAGAGTATCTCTTATCATGAGAAGTGCTGCTTCTTAGCCGTTCGGAATCGGCAGAAAATTGTAGGTTGAACAAAATTTAATGGTTGAGAGTTAAAAAACACTAGGTTAAGCATCTATATTACCCGTTTGTGTGGTATTTTTTGATATTGCACGTCGAAAAAAATTAAGTAAAACAAAATTATAAAATAAAAAAACCAAACAAGAAGCTCAAACAAATATTCTATAATAATTTTTAAATGAACAAAAAAAGCAATGCTGTAATGCAAAGGGCTCTAAGAGTCTGGAACTTTTTTGTATCAATTAAATTTGACATTTGACTTGGATAATGACTACTTAAACACAGCATTTCCTATGTTTAAAGTTAGACCACAGGTTTAGCCCTAAACTAAGGATTAAATTTATTTATGAATAGCCTAAACTCTGGAATTGCTTAGTAACAACATAGCAAGAGTTTAGCAAACATCTATGAAGATGTCCCAATTTATTTATATGTGGGTGATTCTACAAACAATGGAATAAAATGTTACAAATTTCGGCAAGACATTTTTGGAAGCCAAAAGATGTAAACGTTATTCCAGTTGATCATTAGAACGTCTCTTTGCATTGTTGAAAGCGGCCAGTTAAAAAAATAAAAAATGACGATTTTAAGAACATTTTTTTGAAAAAGGATGTCCAGGGGACTGAGTTTTTTTTAAGGGCACTGAATAAATCTTTATTTTATTTTGTATTTTCTCTTGGGTACACATTGAAATATAGAAATTAATTATTAGTCTTCATAAACATACAAATTCATGGTTAATACATATAACTCAGCATTTTATTAAAATAATATAATTAAATATTTTTTTCTACTTAGAATCAATTTAAAATAAATTATATTATTTTTAAAAATTTTAAAAATATTTCGTAATGAAGTTCGAAGTTCAACATAACTAAAAATTTCTCAGGTTTCTGAATCAAAGATCATTTCTTCATTTATAAGGCAGGGGACTGAGACCAGGGGACTTAAAAAAACAAAAATATATATATAATAATAGAGTTTTATTAAACCTATACTATACTGCTAACAAATATGCCTACTTACATACAAATTTGTTTTGTAAAACCTCACCAGAGGACTGATAAACTAAACGGACAATCCACGACTTCTTGCACAATTGTCTTTTTCACAATACTAACATAAGAAACAGAATCGAGTTGCACCACGATTTTATTGTAAGGAGACTTGGTACTTCAAATTGTCAGTACTGGAAACTCCATCGATATCCTAGTTTTTGATTTTATCGACTGTTTCAATATTCCAGGGGACTGATATGAAATGCGGGGGACAAAGTTTAATTAAGTTTTTTGTAATAAAATCAATTACTAAAATATATTTATCTATTTCGTAGCAAAGATGTATTATTTGGCGTAACTTCGGTGGGATTTATTTTAGTATGAGACCTGAAATAAGAGAACGGTGATAATTCTTCTTTACGAAAACGCACTGGGGACACGCCATCGCCATCGCCAGGGGACTGAGAATCAGACACTTTGAAGAATTTTTTGAGCAAAATAAAATTAGGTCACCCTAATAATATTGTTAGGCCAGGTACATATCAATCAGATTTAATTTTATAAAAAAAATTTAGATTAAAAAATTGAACGGATTTTTAAATATTTCTTGGGCCGCCGAAAATTCCATCGTTTGTAGAATCACCCATGTATATAGCTTTACTGAAAAATCGAGCAAACAAAGTACTGTTAAGTTATCTATATCATATATTTTATCAAAGCTGTAGAACAACTACTATATGATGTTCTCAAAAGCCAGATTAAATCGGAGAAAACAAACAATGTTCATTGAGATAGGATGAGATTTGAGTAGCAATTATTTTATCGAAGACTTTCGAAATACAAGGTAAAATACTAATCAGACCAAAAACATAAACCGTTTGAATTGGGCATAAAAAAAAAACTTGCCAAGTAAGACCATCAAATTTTACTCAGCAATCATTAAATAATAAATTTTATCTATTACATTGTAGCTGTTTCAATATTATTCTACTTTAAATATTCGGTATTAAATCTTCACTTTTAGATCTCATTACTTTTCACGGCTGACTTATTACACAAAGGTTTTTGTATATGGAGGGCTCACAGCTGTACCGAACCAAGTCAATTAAAGAAATCCAAAACTAACGCCAGGATTTCCGCAAAATTGACCTCTATTTAGAGCTATAATGAACTACATACTTCATTTAGAGGTACATAGTTCTATTTAGAGCTGTAATGAACTATACATAGTTCATGACAGCTCTAAATAGGGGTCAATTTTGCGGAAATTTTGGCGTTGGTTACGGATTTTTTTAAAATGACTTGGTTCGGTACAGCTGTGAGCCCTCCATATAAGAACTTGGCTCTTTTTTAACATTTATGTTTTTGGTCTGATCTCACCCCTTTTTGCAAAGATTTAAATATTTTGCCATGTCAAAATCTCGAAAGATACGGAAAGATAGAAGGGTGGACTGTTCCTACTAAAATCAACTTAGTTTATAGCTTCCTATTTTTTTTGGTATATTTTCTTTTTGTTATTGGTTTTTTTGATTTGCGCTTCAATTATTTCTTCTTATCCTGGCAAGATACATAACACTAACATACCTAACTTAATTACAGCAATCGGAAGTGCTCCATATAAATTAAACATACCACGCCCCCTGAATGGAAAACCTCAATTTTTATTGTTGTTCCTTTATATGCGACTTGAGCCCTACCGTTCTACCAAATTTCATTGTTCTACTGCAATTGGAAGTGCGCCATATATAATTTACATCAAATCTGAGGAAGTGGGCGGATACCACGCCCCTGAATGGAAAACATCAATTTTTATTTTTGGTCCTTTATATGCGACTTGAGCCCTACCGATCTACCAAATTTCATTGTTCTACTGCAATTGGAAGTGCGCCATATATAATTTACATCAGTTCTGAGGAAGTGGGCGGATACCACGCCCCTGAATAAAAAACCGCTAATTTTATATTTTTTTCTTCGAATGCAATTTGAGCCCTATCACTTTACCAAATTTCATCGTTTTACAGTAGTTGGAAGTGCTCCATTCAACCAACACCAATTCGGAGACAATTCGGAGAAAGTGGGAGGATACCACGCCCCCTGAATGGAAAATTTCAAATTTTCGATTTTTTCCTCTGCTTGCATGACAAGACCTACCGTTGTGCAAAATTACAAGACTCTACGATGTCGGGAAGTGCTCCATAATTTTGATGATCTGTCAGTCAGTCAGTCAGTCAGTTACGGTTTTTGTGATTTTTGAGGCCTTATATCTCAGGAACCGATTATGCTAGAAAATTGATATTTGGTGAGGCGCCTGTGCCTGACTAGCTTAGTATATATTCGGAGTTTTAAGTTTCTGGCTTCTTTTGTACTGAAGATAGAGGGGGGTCAAAAATCGCCTGAGTTTGTTCCTGTAAAAAGGGTGTAGTGCCAGAACTTGGCTGGGCACTGCCGGCCGTGCCCTTTGATAAAGCGGTCTGACAGGGGTTGAGTTTTTGACGGACATAGATATTTTTAATCCTTGTAGGTCATTTGCATTTGTGAAGGATAAAAAGTAGTTTGATCTGAATATGTAAAGGGTGGTGAAACAATAATGCACGATGTTAATTGTGAGTCACACCTTAAGGTCAAGTGAGAGGTATACACAATTGAGCAGCGCGTTAAGATTGTTGAAGCCTTTTACGAAAATTAGCGTTTAAATCAAAATGCATTTCGTGCACTTCGTGATTTTTGGTCAGCATAATCGACCAAATGTGTCCACCACCATTGGTAGGATTGTGCGCAAATTTCAGCAAACCGAGTCTGTAGGAAATGTGAAAACACCTGTGCATGCTCGCCCAGTTCGTTCTGCGGGAAACATTGCTGTTGTTCGCAATATTGTGGCAGAAGAGCCGTCAATCTCGACTTGTCGTCGTGCCTAACAATTGAACATCTCACGAACATCACTGATGCGAAGTTTGAATAAAGATTTGAATTTACACGCTTACAATGTCAATTGACTCAAGAGCTGAAGCCTACTGACCATTTTAAGCGTCGCCGTCGTCAATACACCGAATGGTTGGTTGAACAGACAGAAAAGTGAATGGTGACTTTACAAAGAAAATTATCTTCAGCGACGAGGCACACTTTCACACCTCAGTGTCTGCTAACAAGCAGAATTTCCGTATTTGGGCAAATGAGAATCCACGACTTATTGTTGAAAAGCCGATGCATCCACACTATTTGGTGCAGTTTATGGGCTGGCGGCGTCATCGGGCCGTACTTCTTGGAAAATGGGGTCAGTGAAACAGTCACCGTGAATGGTGTTCGCTTTCGCGAGATGATAACGGACTATGACACATAATTGTCATAGATCTTTCTATCATAATTTAAAATATTAAGATAATTCTCTGAAAAATTTTTGTTTTATTTACAACTAACATCGTGCGTTTTCGTTGGACCACCCTTTACAAAACCTTGCGCACTTATTTGAAAAGTCTCATAAGATACTCCTTTCAATTCCGTATTAGTAAGAAGATAACAAAATGAATTGTCATTCTTTTAGGTAAATAATTACAAAAAGTCTTAATCTAATCAAACCTGTGTATAAGGTGTGTATGGTTTCTAGCTAATTTTATATCTAGAATTCTGGGGTATTGATTGATAATAATTTGTTATCGAAATGAATTTCAATGAGTCAAAAAAAAAATTTATTTGAATTTCAGCCTTGGCGATTTACTTCTTCGATTTAGTAGAATATTGAATACCAAAGATGTTGGTAGAATTGAATTTCAAGCAACGAAATGCGACAATCCTGGCCACTGTCTTGGTCGGGTTGGCAATATCTGCTATTGTCATTTCAAATCCCGTGCTCTGTGTCATATTTCTTGGACTTACTGCCTTCCTCATCACAGGAAATAGAACAACCCATGTGTATGCCGTGATAGCAACATTACCAAGAGATGTAACGTGAGTGTAAGAATTTTTTGAGCTTGAGCAAAATTGAATTTATGATTTCTCCTTCATGTAGTGCAGCGTTTCGCTTTTTGAAAATTCAATTCCTTCTTTACAAGTACGAATGGCAAAAGTACACGGTTCCACGTGTATTTCAATCATTCCTTCAACAAAGTCCCGAAAAGGACGGTTTTATTATGGATAGCAAAAAACTAACATTCCAAGACATTGAAGACTTTAGTAACAAAATTGCTTCCTTCTTCAAATCGGAGGGCTTCGTACGGACAGAGTCAATAGCTATTTTGATGGAAACAAGGCCGGAATACTCGTGTATTTGGATGGGACTGTCAAAAATTGGTGTTGTCAGTGCTTTGATCAACTCAAATTTGAGAAAAGAAACTCTTTTGCATTCTATTAAAGCTGGAAAATGCAAAGCCATAATTTTTGGAGCTGAACTAAGTCCAGGTTTGAAATTATCTTGTATCCACTAGCTTTTGATTTAATTTGTTTTATTTTTTCCAGCACTTACAGAAGTTCTTGGAGATGATGAAATCAAGAAGCTCAAGCTTTACCAATTCACTGACGATCAACAAAAAGAAGGTGTTGGATTTTCAACGCTAGATGGAGCCACTGATCTTGTTTCAAGACTTAAAACACACAAAGCAATTGATTTGACGAAGGACATTGCAGAAGGGAGACCAAAAGATAAAATGGTTTACATTTACACGTCTGGCACAACAGGAATGCCCAAAGCCGCCGTTATAACACACTTAAGGTTTTAAAAAACATTTCAACTTATAAATTTCGCTTATTAAATATCTTCTATGGTTTTGTCGATTAGATACATGTTCATGGCTGTTGCAGTTCACGAAATGATTGGCGTTCGAAGTGATGATATAATATACAATCCGCTTCCACTCTATCACACAGCTGGTGGAATTTTGGGAGCTGGGAGTGTCTTCCTACATGGCAACACAATGGTGCTCCGAAAGAAATTCTCGGCATCGAATTTCTGGACAGATTGTATAAAATATAACTGTACAGTGGCTCAGTATATTGGTGAATTGTGCCGATATCTATTGTCGACACCGACTAAACCTGAAGACACAAAACATTCTATAAGATTGATGTATGGCAATGGATTGAGACCTCAAATTTGGTCACAATTCACTTCAAGATTTAATATTGATGAGATTGGAGAGCTTTATGGATCTACGGAGGGAAATTCAAATCTGGGTGAGTTTTAGTAATGCAAGTATAGCGTTGGCTTAAACCTTGTTTCAACTCCGCAAAAAATGGTTCGAGCACGATAAGTACCCTATAAAAATATAAAAAACGACTATAGGATCTAAAGATCCTTAAAATTTTAAAAAGTCGCAGTCATACCCATCTAATCGTCCTCATTTTATGGCTCTCATCACAGACCCTTGAGAATCGATCTTTTGAAAAATTAGGCTTTTTCGGAATCTTAAAAACTGTAATCTAAATTTAATAATACTCCAGTCAAGATCATCTAAGTTCTTCAATATCTCTTCAAGATGATTAATCACCAGAACCAAATGAAATCTGTCCAATATGTTTGTATTGTTGGAGTTAAGTGAAGTATCGTGACATTTTAGTCTAGTTTTAACTGACATCAAAACCAGAGTTTCATAAAGATGCGAACGACGGTAATAAATATACTTGCAAATATTCACAAGAACTGGCTTGTGAAATTGTAGACTTTTAAAAATTAAAATTGAATTGATTTTAAGTCGGCTAGGACAATATATAAACCATGATCTCTGCCATGTTAGGTTAAGTTAGATAGAAGTAGGTGTCGGCGGAAAACTGACACACTTAGATCAATATTGGCCCGTAGTAATACCAAATGGATTAAAGAAAGCTTTTTCCTACTCGCTTAACCATTTTGAGACTAAGAGAGATTAAGCGAGTGAAACTACTTATTTAAGTATTTGCCAGATCAGTCTGATCGGATCAGGACATGTGCATAGAAATTTAGGAATTGTTTAATTCTCATCTTCATTTTTCAGAAATCCTTGGAGTAGACGCCAAGTCTTGTGCCCTGCTAACCTGTTAGACAGGAGCTAATTTGAAATCTGCTAATCAAACGCTTAGAGCTCTTAGAGATCCAGCTTTGATCAAATCCACCTAAGATTTCTTCTCTTTTTAGTTTTTTGCTTTAGCACAAGTTACACGTATCGATGATTATACCAATCTGGTAGGTTAACTTCGAAATTTTATCATTTATATTGTCCTATTTATGGAGAATGACGCTTCGGACGATAAGGCGAATTAAGAACCCTTGAAGTCACACAGCACATTATTAATTTACCCCCAATTCACACTGACAGCGTAAAGCGCAGTATTCAATATGCATATACGTACATATGTACATAGTATGTGTGTATTTACGTAATATACATATTTATACAAAATGCAATCGATTATTACTACGTTTACATGAGGTATTGAAGCGAGCTTGAAGCTCGCTTCGACCCTTTGTAAACGGGTATTGAGTTGAAATGAGCTTCGTTCGACTCGATCCCACTCGCTCAGCGGTGTCGAGTCGAAATATGAGACGAAAAACCTGGGTCGAGGAGTTGGCTTAACAAAATGTTTCAGAATCGCTCAACACCATTTCAACTCAACTCCAAATCGAGCTCTCAACTCAAATGACGAAAAACCTGGGTCGAAAATCCGACCCTAATCCAACTCGATCTTTCGATACTGCATATAAACGTAGTAATTCTTTCAAAGCATTTTAATTTATCACCAGTCAACACACATTCGGCAGTGATATTAGTCCCAAGTCATCGATTGCGAAACTATCTCATTTTTTGTTATCAAGATTTAAAAAAAAATTGTTATATTTCATTAACTTTTATTATTTTTTATTAACAGTTAAAAAAATAAAGCAATGAGCATCATGTTGTAATAAAAAATTATAAATAATATAGCTACTCACTGAAGAAAAAACCTTTGCTAAGTTCTATTGGTCAAATCTATACAACTTAATCTCCAAACGAAATTACTTCAATGTAAAACTACAACCAATGATTAAAATGAATGCGTGTAGTTAGATTTAATCTTTTAGTCAAATACCAGATAACAATAAATAATAAATTTGTACGAAAGTAAGAACTTCGTTTTCAAATCCTTACGAAAATCAATTTCGGTAACGAATTCAATTCGGAACGAAAATCAGAACAGGGGTAAATAAAATAGTTTTTAAAGATAATATTTTTAAAAATACTTACATACATTTTTAGATTTACGAATTCAAATTCTCCAGACCAAATCGAAACGAAATGAAAACGAAAGTATTACTTTTTATAAGTCATGTTTCACGGGAATATTTAAAAATCAGACCAAAAACATAAATGTTAAAAAAAGAGCCAAGTTCTTCTATACAAAAACCTTTGTGTAACAAGTCAGCCGTGAAAAGTACTGAGATCTAAAAGTACGCCAAGTTCTTACCTCATGAAGGTTTAATACCAATATTTAAAGTAGAATAATATTGAAACAGCTGCAATGTAATAGAGAAATTTTATTATTTAATGATTACTGACTAAAATTTGATGGGCTTACTTGGCAAGTTTTTTTGTATGCCCAAATTCGAAAGGTTTTAAAAACTTGACAAGTGAACCCATCAAATTTTAGTCAGTAATCATTAAATAATAAAATTTCTCTATTACATTGTTGCTGTTTCAATATTATTCTACTTTAAATATTCGGTATTAAACTTTCATGAAGTAAGAACTTGGCGTACTTTTACTAAAACGCCAGTAAAACGACAAGGCTCTATACTCTGTTCAATAAAAATAGATAGGACGTTTGCCTCGCATTCTGGCTACAGTGAATTGCATAAATCTGTCCTTCATTAAAGCTCTCACAGGGTTATCGTAGTGTTGATTTTAAATTGACTCTTTTTTTAAAGCTCTAAAATCAAAAGCACCTCAACAGAAACCCAAGGAAAAAAAACTGAACAAGTTACGAAATGAACAGAAGAAGAGGGATTCAAAGTGATTGCATACGCTGACGATATTGCCATTGCCGTATCAGGAAAGCATCCTCAAATTCTAACAGAACTTATACAAACCACTCTCAACAAGCTACTAAAATGGACCGATCGATGTGGCTTAGGTGTTAACCCACACAAGACTGAACTAGTCCTCTTCACAAGGAAATACAAAATTCCTCAACTAGACCCTCCATCGATTAAAGGTGTTCCACTTACTTTCTCAGATGAAGCTAAATACCTGGGTCTTTTTTTAGACAAAAAGTTAAGTTGGAAACCTAATATACAGGAAAGAGTAAGGAAAGCCACGGTACCTCTCTTTTCTTGTAAAAAAGCCGTAGGGAACAAGTGGGGCTTGTCTCCACAAATTACTCACTGGCTATATACTGCGGTCATCAGACCGATACTCACTTACGGGGTGACCGTATGGTGGACGGCCTTAGATAAATCAACAAATCGCGATAAACTAAGCAGAGTTCAACGTTCAGCGTGTATGTGCATCAGCGGAGCTCTCCGCTCGACACCTTCCGCTGCACTAGACATACTTCTCAACCTGACACCCCTAGCACCCTATTTACAGCAAACAACTGGCCGCGAGCACAGCCATACGTCTCAAAGCCATCTCTCAATGGACCAATAACTCTATTGGCCACACCACCATTCTGAATTTATGCGGAACTCTCCCAATTCACTCTGACTACATCACTCCCTTTTTGGTTTTCGATAAAAACTTTGAAGTCACCATTCCCTCAAGGTCAGTTTGGGAGGATGGGGCTTTGACAGGAAATAAATCAGTAAACTTTTTTACAGATGGATCGAAGACTGAAAACGGAGTGGGTGGTGGAGTGTACTCAGATGGACTAAACCTTAGTCTCTCCTTCCGCCTACCAAACCATTGTAGCGTATTCCAAGCGGAAATTCTGGCGATAAAGGAAGTATTGTCTTGGCTTAAACAAAACGTGATATCTAGCACGGATATCCGTAACTTCTCAGATAGTCAGACTGCTTTGAAATCCCTCGCATCAGTCTCTGTAAACTCCATTACAGCCCAAGACTGTCGATCGTCTCTGATGGAGATGGCCAAACAGTTTAACATTCACCTATTCTGGGTGCCGGGTCACAGGGATGTTCCGGGGAATTGCAAAGCCGACGAACTCGCCAGAATTGGAACGGAAATGCCTATCTTACCCGAAAAGGCAAATATAAGTATGCCCATAGCTACAAGTAAACTTATGCTGAAACGAATCGCTCTGGAACAATCAAACACAAGATGGCTTAATACTGCCACTTGTATGGCGACCAAACAAATCTGGCCTAAACTGGATTTGAAACGGTCAAAATGTCTATTGTCCCTCAGTAGATATCAGATCAGCTCCGTAATAGGTGTCATAACTGGACACTGTCTCATAGGTAGACACGCCGCACGACTCGGTGTACTATCAAACGATTTTTGCAGGAGTTGCTTGGACGAGGAGGAAGAGGAGACAATCCCACACCTTCTTTGTACATGCCCTGCTCTCTCTTACAGACGCAAACTTCATCTAGGAGAATATTTCTATAATGAACCAAGCGATCTCATAAACACAGACATTAAAAGTCTCCTTCGCTTCATCAGAAGCTCCAAATGGTTTTAACTAGTAGGAAACCTTTTTGTTCCCTATTATATCGTGGTATCACAATGGACCTCTAATGGGCTAAGTGTGTCAGACGCTTTAATGACAACCACTTTAACCTAACCTAACCTACGAAATGAACAAGGGTAACTCTGAACGCACAACAATTTATGGGCGCACAAACACTTTTTTATGGAGGAGTTCTTTCAATTTAGTATGGTGCAAAAATATAGAACGCTACTGATTTTGAAAAAGCTCTCCCGTACTGCATATTTTTGTTGGATGAAGTATAGAAACAAAAATTGGAATTTTATTGAAACTACTATCGTTATAATGCTTAGAAAAGTGAAGAACATAGAGAATGCTGCCCTTTTTGTATTATTTAAACACCAAAATTTGGTCTCTGGAGCCTTCTCGTTTTAAAGGCGTTTTATTAAAACGACTATCGGAATAAGGGTGATTATTTTCATATGATTTTTTAGGGTATACATTGGAATTTAAGTTTTAGCGTCTACCTTTTACACAACGATTTTGTTTTTTTTTTTTCAAATTTTCTCCAAAACAACACTTAAGATTTTGATCAAACTTGAAACATTTAATTTTAAAAGCGGTTGAAATAATACTTCGTTTCAGGTTATTCCCGTTAGTCTCGTTAATGACTTGAACGATTTTGATATTATTTTGCAGTCCGGTGCTTTTTAATATTTTAAATAATATTCTATTTAAATATTTCACTCATAAATTTTTTATTAACAAAAAATTCATTTTCCGAATACCATTGCATTAGTCATCAGGTTCCATTTAGCTTCGAGCCAAGGAAAAAATTTAGAATTGGGATTTCCAGAGCCCTCAAGGTACAACAAATTGTAATTAACGATTTCCAATAGAAAAGTGTATATTAAACGAAATTTGGAAAATGAGAGAATTTTCTACACTTGCCTTTTTAAATATGTTTTATTAAGGACACATGATCAGAAAGAAAAGGATGGTTGTTTCAAGGCTCTACCCCAGTGAAAGACCCTGGCCTCGAGTGCCCGCAACAATGACCCATATAAATACATACACATATACACAAACGTAGATTTTAAATCGTTATAATTTTCTTTTATACGCATATAAAGGGTTTTATCTTTGAATAACAATTTCTTACAATTAATTTAATTGCAGTAAATGTTGACAATCAAGTTGGAGCTATTGGCTTCATTCCAGTCTGGGGTGAAAAAATTTACCCAGTTATGCTGATCAAGTGCGATGAAGATACTGGTGAACCTATTCGTGATTCAGATGGACACTGCATTAAGTGCAGGCCTGGTGAACCTGGTGTCTTTATTGGCAAAATAAATCCTAAGCGAGCTGTGAACGCCTTCAGTGGATACGCCGACAAGAGTGCAACTGAAAAGAAACTTATTCGAGATGTCTTCCAGGCCGGCGACCTTTACTTTAACTCGGGAGATATTTTGGTCAAAGATATTTTGGGATACTTCTATTTCAAAGACAGAATGGGTGACACGTTCCGTTGGAGGGGAGAGAACGTTGCTACTTCAGAGGTAGAAGCTATTATAACGAACGTTGTAGGACTTGAAGACTGTGTAGTGTATGGTGTTGATGTGGGTTTAAAAGAAAATTTGATTTGATATAGAATTTTCAATGATTTTACAATTTCCAGATCCCTCATGTTGAAGGTAAGGCTGGTATGGCGGGAATAGTTGATCCCGATAGAAAAGTGGATATGCTTCAACTATCTGCAGGCATTCGTGGAAGTCTTCCTGCCTATGCTCAACCTCTTTTCATTCGTTTACTAAATGAAATGCCAAAAACAGCGACATTCAAGCTCAAAAAACGTGACCTTCAGGTTGAAAGTTTCGATATTACCAAAGTGAAAGACCCGATATATTACTTGAACAAAGATGGAATTTATCGTGAATTGACTACAAGTCAGTTTGAAGAGCTTCAGACAGGAAAGGCGAGATTATAAGAAGACAAGACAAAAGCAGAGGTCCTATACTTCATTCCAATCGAATGGAATTATAAGGCTTAGGTTTAAGTGTTATATTCAATTCCAACGATGTGCTGTGCCTTTATAAAAGTTTATAAAGTTTAAATAAGTAGACATTGAAAAAACTGAAAAGATTTAAGTCATATTGTGCGCAACAGTAAGTTCTGATTTATGTAATTATTGAGTTTTAGAATTTTTTTTGTAATTCTAAATGTTTATTATAGTAAAATTATTGTTAGAATTTTGTTATGATTATATTTAAACGTTTTACGATTCCAAATAAAGTACTGATTAGAAGATTAAATATTTGATTGATGTGTCGACGAAGTTATTCAAAAAGCAAAAGTGTTGTTTGCTAATTTATTCATTTTGGTCAAGGTATGGATTATAGGTATAAGCTTTGTATATAAAACTTATAGTACTATCAAGAAGACGAAGGACTGTGGCGACATCTTAAGTATTGGGGACAGTACTTGCTAGATTTGTCTCTGATTAATTTAATAATAAAATATTCTCTTTTTTACTACTTGTTTTGTATCTTATCGTTCTCTCTTAAACTGTAAAAGCGTGCGCTAATTTCAGCGCCACCACCAGGCTAGAGTTCGAAATACAAAATCACGCTCCATGATAATACTATAGGTTATTATATACAAAGGTATAAGGGTAGTTTTTGATAAGTTAAAGTGTTCCAAAAATATTCGTCGATAATCCTGGCGTTTCGGCAAAATGCCCGAATATATTCCTTTTGACGTTTGACGTTTTCATTGGATTAGTCTTTGAAGACATTTGAACAATAGGCATACCCCAATGATGTTTCAGTGGATTTCTTGGTTATATCGGGTTTTTCAATAAGAGCGCTACAAAAGTTTTTTTTTAAATAAAACAAAAACGGTTTTGGATATCAATAAAATTCTTTATTCCTGTGAAAGTACGTTCAATGCCATTATGTATGGAACTCGATTTTTTTTGCATGGCCACGACAGGCACGCTTGCAGAAGTCCAGACGCTGAACCCAATTTTCGACAGTTTTCAAGCATAAATCGGCCGATACTGCTGCAATTTCACGTTCGATATTCGTACGAAGTTCATCAAGCGACTGGACCATTCCGTGAGATAACACGTTCTCCAAACTTGGTTCCCAATAAATTGATTGTGACATTCGCTGTGTGGCTTGTGGCGCTGTCCTGTTAGAACCAAGTCCTCCAAGCACATGTCATCCAATTGGGGCCAAAAATATTCGGTTAGCGATCCCCATTCACAGTAACGTGCCGGTCTTGATCATTACGGAAGAAGTACGGCCCAATGACGCCGCCGGCCCATAAACCACACCAAACCGTAATTTTTTCGGGATGCAATGATGACTCATGGAGTACGTGTGAATTGCTGCCTGACCAATACCGCATATTTTGTTTTTTGACGAAGCCATTCAGCCAGAAATGAGCCTCATCGGTGAAGATGATTTTTCGATGAAAATCCGAATCATTTTCAAGTTGTTGCTCAGCCCAATTCACGAACATACGACGCTTCTGGTGGTCAAGCGGCTTCAGTTCTTGCGTCAATTTAACCTTGTAAGGATGTAGGCCAAGATCTTTTCGCAAAATTCGCCACAACGACGTCACAGAGATGCCCAACGCTTGAGAACGACGTGTGAGAGACACATTTGGACTATCTGCAACTGAAGCCTCAGCGGCAGCAATATTCTCGACACTACGGGCACTTCTTTGTCTCACTGGCACGGGAACATTTTGTACTGTCCCTGTGGATTCAAATTTTTCCACTAGACGCTCAATTGTTGATCTGCTATAAATTGGCAAACCTTACTGAAGAGAAATGTCAAAAGAACGGCAAGAAATATGGCGTCGTTTGCTGTCCCTCTACTTTTGTAGCGTTCCTGTTGAAAAACCCTTTATAATGGTTCATGGAATACAATCGATTAAAAAACGAAAAAAGGGTGTTTTTTTAGAAGCGGATAACTTCAATTTGAAATAAAACACAGAAGAATGTTTTTAATATCCATTAAATCGGCTTTATTTTTGGCATTAATGTTTAAATATGATTTCAGACGTGGCTGCTGTGGTCTGGTTTGTATCTACATGATGTCATCTTCTGGAGGTCCAAATTTCAAACACTCAAAATTGTTCATTAAGCGGTTGGGCACAAGTTTATTTAATGAGCATGATGGTGCGCCAACTATTAAAGAACTTGCAAATGTTGCTTCGGCGTGAGTCTGTCCATGATGAATTTCCAAACCAAACTTACCTAAAAAAAAACAACCGAGAACATTAAAATCCACTGTCACAGAAAACAGTGCTGCCAATTTTAGGTTCTCTGCCTTAAAAAAAATACACATTTTATAAAAAGAAGGAATTTTAATACAAACTGTAGAGAGTTGTACCTCTTAAAGATAAAAGGGTTTTACAGGTTTTATTACAATTCGTAAGAAAATTAGTGATTTTGATTTTTGTTTGTTTTTAATTTAAATAATATTTTTTCTGGTAATGAATTATGGGGTTTCCATTGGAAAATTTTTGCAGGGAATGGAATGTGATTTCTAATTGATTAGTTTTTGTCGTTGTATTATTGTAGTTTTGTGTCTGCCTTATTATTTAGAAAGAAACTTCATCCATAATTTACTTTCAGGAGAGAAATTTGAGTTAACCGGTTCATTTTTAACTGGTTCCATTTTTTCCTAGAATTAAATCCATTTGTGGATATCAGTTTCGCAATTAAAAATAACTTAAAGAAATTTGAAACCAAATTGGAAATTGAAAATTTGGTTTAGTTTAACTACAAGTAGAACTAGATCGAAAACTAATTGACTTATTTTCCAATGAAAAAACGACATTATAATTTAATAGGTATGCGATTTTATGAAATGTCAAATTAAATGTCACAAATGACTTCGCTTAGTTATAAAACTTTTCGCCTGTCGTTTTCAATTGGATTTCAATGTCATCATCTGACAAATTTAAGCGGAGATAAAAATGCACTAAAAACGGCAAGTATTGAAATTTTGATATCTTAGACGTCAGTTTCCTTTCACGATTTTTGATGTGCACCCGGCTTAGTAATCATGTGCGTTAAAAAAAAAGCGCCATCTATGCGTTATAAAAAGCGCCATTTGTGTCATAAAGAGTGCCATCCATTTTGTTCAACCTTGGTTACGAACAAGTTATACATGATCTTAATAAATTCAAGAAAGTCCCAGATAGATTGAGCTGTCATTCCAAAACTAATTGCATCATTTTTATAATTGAAACAGTTTTGAGTTCCGCTTTAAGTTTCCTAACTTATTATGAAAACCATTTTCAATTCCAACAATAATTCAAAACCAATTTCATTTGAAAGTGATTTTGACGTCTTTCAGTTTGCAAGACTAAACTAAGCGTGTTTTATTGCAAGTCTATAAGGAATTGTAGGGTTAAAGGCTTTACATGTAAATACAACAACTACTGAAGTCTATACGAACTTAGATAAGTCCAGATAATTTTCGAGACTTAATCTAAGTCCTGGTAAAAACAGTGATGCCAAAATAATATAATCTATATGTTATTCATAATTTGTTCAGAGAAGTCAAAAGTGAAGTTTTTGGATGCTGGTTGATACTATTCATTAATACAGCTGACAAATGCAATAGCGTGCACAGTGCTTCCAACTTTTTGGAAAGAAGTTACTAAGTCCCGATGTCGTTTTTTTCTACAATTCTATATTGACTTGCAAAAAAACACGGCTATTAAAATGAAAGGTAATGTCAAAAACCGAAGAAAAGTAGAAATTTGATCGTCATACAGTACTTTACATCTATGTCACAAAACTCATTTTTTTCAAGAGACAATAAGTGAAAAATCATTTTTTTTCATTTTTTATAACGATTCGAAAAGTAATCAGCTAAATTATAGAACATATATGTACCTTTACAATTCTAGTGGCTAAGCGAAACTCGTCTACTTTATTTTTATTATATAACCAATTTGTAAATTCGTTATAATCTTAACTAACAATTATAGTTGTTATGTTTGCTTATACAAATTGTTTGTACGTTTATAGGTTAGAATCTTACAGAGGTTTTGCTTGAGGGAAAAGAAGTTTTACTTCTAGCGCGCCTACATCAGTACACACACTCTTTAAAAAAAAAAGATTTTCTTTAATTTAAAAAAATTGCAGGTTCCGTTATTTTTGAACCTACAAAAATTACTAAAAGTAACGAGCTACCATGTTTAAAAAATTCGACCCAGCCAAATAGACAAACAGACAGATAAAATTTTGAGACTTTCCCTTTAATTATAAGGTTTGTTCGTTGAGCCCTGAAGTCACCCTGGGGTCGCCCTAAATCGTTTTTTGAAAAACCTGAAGTCACCCTCATGAGCGAATTCTGTGTTTTTTGAGACCTGGGGTCGCCCTGAACTCTAGGTATTTTGCTGGGGCGAGTTCAGGTAAACTGTCAAAAGTCATATGAGATTTCATATGTTGTCGTTTGGCGATTCGCATGTTGCATGTTATTGCTTTTATTTGCAATTAAATGTTTGTTGTACTCATCGGATGAAACATTCAGCAACAACGCGAAATTGTTTTCGTTCATTTTTAAAACTAATTTATAACAAATTTAAAGTTTTATTAGATCACAAAATGATTTTGTCTTGCTTTTAGCTGTCAACAAAACAGTTGAAAGCCCTTGAGTGTTTTTTGAAAACCGAAAACCCCAGTTTTTGTTGACAACTCTGTGGTTTGTCAAGAAAACCTGGGTCAACCGTGGGTAAAGTTCAACGAACGAACCTAAAATGTCATGTTTGATCAAAATCTGGAGTTCTTCATTGACCAGGTTTATTAAAGTGTACGACTCTACTTTCTCTTATGTAATTTCTCTTATGTCAAAGAGACAAATGTTCAAATGCATAAGACTGCTGTCTGATTTCTTGAAATTTCTGAACTTATGTTGTATTATTTCCTTAAAATGTTGCAAAAAAAATGTTTGGATGTCAATTTTATTTATTTAATAATATACATTTAAGGAAATTATTTACAAAACTAATCGTGCACACGTTTTCAAGATATTGATTTTTTTTTTAAATCAGGTTTTTTTTTTTTTCAAAAAACCAAAAAAAAAATGTTCTTAAATTTGTGTATACAATATTATTGCAAATACAAAGAATCTCGTGCGTAGTCAAATTCGTTAGATCCGTTAATGTAAAAATATAAATAAAAACCGTTCTATGAGACTTACCGTTACTTACATTTTCTTTTATTTTGTTTGGCCAAAATGTGGTCTATGCTTATAATAGCACATAATTTTTTATAATATTTTTTTTATAATAATTTTTTATCAAAATCGTTATATCCGTTTTAGAGACATATAAGATTTTGCATAATGGCTGTATGGATACTACCGTCAGTTTTGGAGCTAAAACAAACATTTCAATTGCTCCTCTATGGAATAACTCAAGAGCCTTAAATACCAAGTTTGAAGACAATCAATTCAGCGGTTTAGGCTGAAGATCGAGGTAGACATACATATTTACAGACAGACGGACGGAATTGCGCGACCCACATTTTTCTTGTTTTCTCTCATTGAAATGTCAACTTTGATCAAAAATCTCGAGTTGGATTTCTTTTCCAAATGTAAAACCAAAAAAAATTTCAGTCTCTTAAACTAAAGAAAGAGCCGTGCGAACCAGTTGTAGATTATTTTAAATATATTAAACATAATCGTGTTTTTTAAGACTCAAAACTTTTTTAGCAATTGACATAGGAAAATATTCAATAAACCTTTAGGGACACATTCAATGTTTTTTTTTATAATTTTTCTACAGTGAGTGTCAAAAGTGAGTAAACACCAATATGATTTCTGGAGTTACATGGAATTCGAACAAACAATTTTAATAATAAAAATCAAAGGTTTTATTCAATAGTTGGAGCTGAAAACAGGATATTAACTTATGCAAGAACAAAAATTATAAGTCTGCACTGGTTTCTTAAAAAAATAAGCTTTTATATACAAAATTTTTAAAAAAAATTCTTAAGAAAACATTTTAGCACGCCAATTTAAAGATTTAATTATTTCTCGAATAAAAATTAAATTTACAACAAAAATAAAATTGAGCCGTTTCTGAGTCTGAGATATCTAATTTTCCAAAAAAAAAAAAATATTTTTTTTTTAAATTCAAAAAATATTTTTTTTAAGTTTTGAAATACAATGTTTTTCAAACTTCTCTTTAAAAAATTTCATTAAAATCTGTTATGCCGATTATAAGAAATTCTAAATTTGAAAAATGGTTCCATGGTACAGTCAGTAATATCTTGATTTCAATTTTTTTCATTAAATTTATAGATCGTAAAATTAATCAAAATAAAAAAAATTATGCAAAATTCTCAGAACCGTTTTCGAGAAAAATACGATTTACGAAAACCATTTTTTAACATTTGTATGGAGGGTATCGTTATTTTTAGGTAAAATAAGTTCTTTTTTCCTACATCTTTTAATATATATTAAGAAACTTTTATTTTTCAAGTTTTAATAAAATCGAGTATGGGGTTTTTGAAATATAGAGTTAAAAAAAAAGATTTTTTTTTTAAATCCAAAAAAAAAATGTTTGGAAATTTTGAATACACGACAATATTTAAACTGCTGGGGAGCTTTAGCAAATCAAAATTATCAAAATCGGTTGTACCGCTTTTGAGAAAATCGAAACCAAAAAAATGGTTCCAAGGGGGGTACCAAAAATAACCAGTTTTTGAAAGTTTGTTTCCAACCGTTTTCTACTTTAACCAAATGCAATTTTTTGATTTTTTTTTAAATCTGTGCGACAGTTTTTGAGAAAAAAAAAATATTTGAAAAATTTTGAAAAAAATCCTATGGCAGGTACCGTTATTTTCTGAAAAAAAAAAAGAAGAAAAACCCGTATAGGGGGAAAAAATTAAAAATACTATCTACCAAGTTTCAAGAAAATCGGCC
The DNA here is from genome assembly GCA_911387755.1 of Chrysotoxum bicinctum. NCBI lineage: Eukaryota > Metazoa > Arthropoda > Insecta > Diptera > Syrphidae > Chrysotoxum > Chrysotoxum bicinctum. The sequence continues at coordinate 81,465,673 of OU426990.1, forward strand.
AAGCCTTTTAGGCTGTAGTCAAAATACAGACAGACACACCGACAGACAGACAGAATTGTGAGATCCACTTTTTTAGTCTTCGCTATCATTATTACGATGACATTACGTCAACTTTGATCAAAATCTCGAGTTCGGTTTTTTTTCGAATACATAACTTGCCTTATAGTATTTATGTATAGTCGCAAGTAAAAATGCATGTGAACGAAATGTAAAATGTTTGTAAGACAAAAAATTAAAAAATTCGTATTATTTCAACACACTTTGAAGTACATCAGTGAGCTTGTCTTAGCCCTGTCGTGTGTCTTATAAACATTTTTTGTATAATTTTAGCTAAATATTACTAATATTTGTTAGGGATAAAAGTAGGTATTGTAAAATGTTATTTTCACTTACCTATAACAAAAAGTGGTTCAGCGGGTGCAGGTCCTGTAAGCGAGCGGTCCGAAACTACTTAATCCCGTCTGACATATTTTTCAAGCTTCAAGGTATGATTCTATAAGTTGTCACAACTTCTGTGATCATATAACAATGTCTTCATCGTATTGATGGTATAGATATGCCAGTAATTATTTCATAAAAATAATACTTAAGAGGCTAATTGACGTTTAGTATTTTCCTAGATAACGATTGAATATATTGCTGACACAATTTTGAGAATTATGACAAAATACTTGACAATATAAATTTGCTCATTCTTTTCTCGCACATTTCCAATAGAGAACTGGGGAGTCCGTCATTATTAAAATTCTTTTTTCATTATATTTTTAGTTTTGTGATAGAAACTCTGACAGTTTATAAATCGTATAAGACTTATATTTGAATTTATTATCTACATTAGTAGATATGGAAGAAATAACACCTTCCAACGTAAAGAACAGCATATGAATTGCAGGAGGTTTAACCTACGAGTATTATTCGTGTTCACTCAAATAAAAACAGATTTTCATTAATTTACCAATTTATTCTCCTAAAAAAGTCTTGATCATAAAACAAAATTACATTAATGTTTACCTGTTTATTGCTGATCTAAAAAAAAACATCACAAATTATAGTAAGTGGAACCACTTTAAATTCCAAGCAGACGCCCCCCACATTAAAGACGAATCCAAAAATATGACTATAAGTATCCATAAGATTTTTCCCAAAATAATTATAAACGAAAATAATAAGAATGATACATTTGGTATAATGGTTCATCTAATAAAAAATAAAACAAGAAAAAACATCTCGAAACATCATCACCTAATTTTTGGGGAATCGACGCGGTGCGGTTCCCAAAAATTCCAGTCATGCTCGTTAATTATCCAAATAAGGCTTACTTGCGCTGCTCCCATAGCACTGCTCGTCAGGATATTACTGCCTCCCAGAAGCTTGTAACGGCTGCCATTTAACATTACCTCGATTTGGTGTTTATGAGCCTTAGTAACGCTTCAGTGGGCGTGTGTATGACATATTTTTCCATCATTAACATTTCCTACCGTCAATAAATCCGAACATAGCTTAAGAGTCCCGCACCGGTGTCGCATTTCAGTACCCGAGCGGAACGCAATTATCACAAAAGTTTTATTGAAATTCGGAAACAGGCATCAGGGTGGGTGGTTAACGGGGGGCGAAGTTTAAGTTTAAGGCACGCAAATGCTTTTAATTTTTCCACATTTACACGCAAATTTGTGTCGTTAGTCTTCATCTCCATAAGGGGAACCCCCTGATCCGCTTAAAAAAAATCTGTGTCCATTGGGGAATTATGCGAATTATGCCAATTTTACGATTCATTTGGATCAACGAAACTTGTGTTGTGTCGTGTGTCAGAAAACAAAATATTTCAGTAGCAAGAACGACCATTATGACGACAACGAAGACGCATTTGGCATTGAACAAACTCAAATATTAAAAGCAGCCTAAGCCGCCCAAACGCCCCAAACATATACCATGGCCCGGCTGTGAGAGAGTACCGAAAACCGAACCGACTTGTATTTTTGTATCTTGTATCTGAAAACATAAACCAAGAGAAAGCGGATCGTCTTTGCCTTGAACAAAAAAAAAATTCCAATGGTGGTGGCGATAAATTTGTCATATCGCTCTTAATGCCTTCCGTTTGGGGAAAAAACTGGAATAATCCGAATTTATGGTTATAGATTTTTGTAAATGTGCCACACAGAGGGCGCTTCGTACTTATATAGTTATTCCGTCTGTTGTTCTCTTGGGCAGGTACTTAGCACGAACAATAGGAACTTTGTATACACCCAGAGAAAAGCAATGAACAAACATTTGATATTTATTTTGTGCAACGGCATTCAGGGTAGTACAAGAAATGGAGTGAATAAGTTGTGCAGGAAAATGTTTGACAGAATTTTTTTTAATTTAAAGAAGATCACCTTAAACGACTTAACGCAGACAGAAAGTTGTAAGAAAGCTGTATGAGGAAAATTAATTGGCAGATATTCCACAATTGGTGCTAGCTTGCATGCTGCTATTTTGCAAGAGAAATTATGTAAAGTTCTTCTTCTTAGCCTTTTCAATAAGGGACCAGTTGTTTAGCATGTATAATGTCTTTTCAAGTAAATGAAGGTGAAAAAAGCACCAGGAGGGAACAGTATACATTTTGAGTTCTACATGAGTTTAACAGGTTTTAAACTTCTTGACTGATTCGTTCAATCAAATATATAAAAAATGTCAGTATTTTGGCAAAAGGCTTCTGAAAGCTAATTCTATTTCTGCTGTAGTTGCAAGAAAGATGAAGTAAATTAAGCCGACCATTGCACAACTATTTCCCTGAATAATTGAATATTTATGACGTTTAAGTGCACTGCAATCTACAACCTATAGTTCCGTCCCATCTAGAGTTAAATGAGAGCGCACATGTTACAGCTCTTCCTCCAGATATCGTTTCTTTGAAGAACTTAAGTACGACTATATGGAGCACTTTCCGAGATTTTAGTTTGCTCTCTACTATCTGGTAACGTCCCGGATACCTTTGTCTGTGATGCTGTTATGGATGAGTATATCACATCTAAAAGTATCTAGCTTATATTGCAGAATCAGCAGGTGATGGGACTGCTTACCAGCCAATTAATATTGAGGTGATTTCTCAGTTTATACAGTGTAAATATGTACATTACGTATGTATGTATCTTTAGCTTAGATAATAAACGCGGGTTCGATTATATCGATAAAAGGTCCTTATTTTACAACCAGCAATTGGAGTAAGACAGGGATGTACATTGAGTACCGTATTGTTCCTTCTATTTCTTGACGATCTGAATAAAGTGCTTAGCATTGGAATTTTGTGGGCTGGAAGGAGAATTGTCATGTTATCTACTGTAGTCACTCAAGGACTTAGTCGCCAAATTATTAAATTTGAAGTTAAGAAACGAAAGTAGACGCAGTGAGCTAAACGAAGTGTAAAATTTGTCGTGAAAGTTTTTGTTTACAAGTTGTTAAGGTGAAGATTATCTCGGAATTAAATTTTCTCTAAACTTAAGTACAATATTAAGAGTCATCTTATCGACAAGTGTCAGTTATTAAAAACAGCGCTGAATTGAACATGATAGACCTGCATTGGTACAAGTGCTCTTAGTTTAAGTGCGAATTTTATCACTTTTTCAGTGAAAAGGAATTTGTCTAAGCCCCCATGGTTTAACAGGCAGCTATTGCACTTAAAAAAATTGAAAAACAAAGCGCATTCTAAATATAGTAGATCAAGAAATACTTCCGATTACACATCATTTTGTATATATCGGAACAACTTTCAAATTCTAAGCAAGTTTTTACATAATCATTATGTCTTAGATATTGAAAGTAAGATTAAAAACGACTCACGATGCTTCTGTGACTATCAAGTGGATGTCCAAAATCAATGTTTTTTAATAACGCCGAATCTAATGATCTTAAACAAACTGTAGATTTCTTTGCAACGTTTTTTGAGTCTGTGTACTGCCCGACAACCGAATAGCACCCCCTATGCTTTTTGTCTTTGAAGCTTAATATCAGCCAATAAAATAGAACGTTTGAAATTAATTTTTTACCAATGAAAGCTTATAACATTATAGTCGAAAAGAAATTAAAGTTAAGGTGGTAACTGAATTAATAACATTTTAACAGAATTTTAAAGAATATAATATGAAAAATCCATTTTCTTTTTCGGACATTTGATTAGAACCCCCACTTGAAAATGCCGAATAACATAAGAAAATGGGCAGAAACTATCCACAAATATTTTTTTTATTTTAATTTGATAAATATACAACTTATTTGTAAAAGAATTAATAATAAGTTGTGCCACCACGGTTGACTATGACCTCGTACATCCTGTTGGGTAAGGAGTCATATAATTTATTTATATAATCCAGTGAAATAGTCTCCCATGCACTATTTATTCCTTCGATGAGTTCCGATTTGGTTGGATATTGCCGTCCAGACTCTTATAATTTGCGTGCTAACCATCCCCAAACATTTTCTATAATGTTAAGGTCTGGCGAATATGGGGCCCAGGTTAGCAAGGGCACTTTTTGAAGCTCAATTCAAGACTTTACGAGCTTGGAGGTGTGGATAGGGGCGTTATCCTGCTGGAACTTCCATTCCAACGGCCCGAAAATACCCTTGATTGCAGGGAAAGCTTTTTTTAACACACCATTATATGGTGTGGCATTCATACGAAGAGTGAGAAATTGCAATTCAATTGTGCCATAGTAAGTAATGGCTCCCCATACCATGACACCACCAGCACGGCTATGCAGTCGATCTAAGGTATGCTCTTCCTTTCGAAGATCATGAAAGTAGAAAGCATAGCCATCTGGACCCTTTAAATTAAATTTTTTTTCGTCTGAAAAGACTACAAGTCTCCACTCCTTCGCCCAGGTCATATGAGCCCTGCAGAAATCGAGGCGTTGAGTCTTTCGAAGTTGGTTAAGTGGCGTTTTTTTTTTATTTTAAGACGTTTTAAATGTTCAGCATTAGAAATAATTCCTTGCACAGTCCGCACGCATGCTTTTACACCGGTCTTTTTCTTTAATTTTGGCTGCAGAGTCGTGCGAATTGGACGCTTGGGTCAAAATAATTCGCTTGTCAGCTGCTGAAATCAAAGAAGATGGCCGGCCTTTCATGTTCTTTCCATAGTTATGCTCATTGTGTAAGAATGAGGAAATAACTTTACGGCTGCGGTTAATTTTTGTTGAAATTTGATGGATTGATTGGCCACACTCACTATAAGCCTTTATTTTGGCCTTTTCGGACCCATTTAATACTTTTGCTTTTCCCATTATTACTAAATTTAATTTATAATTATTAAAATAAACCACTGTTAACTTAAACAAGAAAAATACCACAACTTACACGCAAAAATTAATAGTTAAGCGTAGAGGCGCTAATCGGCTGTCGCAAAAAAAAATACATTAATTTTTGTCTTATTTGACAGCACAAAGCAAAACAAATCAATGGTTAATTTCCAGAACTCAAGTTATTTTTTAGAGCGAGGGCAAATAAAGGAGCATGACAAATAAAAAGATTGAACACAATACATATTCAGAGTTCCGAGTTATATGCATTTAAACATAAAGATTAGAAGGGGCGCTAATCGGTTGTCGGGCAGTGTATATCTCCTATTGAAAATTGAACATAATTCATATTCTAAAGTCGATCTTGGTTCTCTTCATTTAGAATTATATGAAGTTGAAAAAGCACTACTAGATCTTAAACCGAATTGCAAACCAGGAACCGATGGGATACCTGCAGTGCCGGATTAAGCCAGCGCGGGGCCTGTAGCAAATTCTATCAAGGGGCCCTTAGACTGTTTTAGGTTAGGCACTTATCAAGTTTATGGTATTAAATAAAACAAAACTGTTACAAACAAACTTTTCTTGATTTAATTTGGGAAAATTTATAAATAATGCTGTTGATATCGACTTCTCGGAGTAAATCATGTTCAATATTCATTAAAGTGAGGAGATTAAGACGTTGTTGGCTCATCGTGTTCCTCAATTCATTTTTAACACGTTTTAATGCTGAGAAAGATCGTTCACCACTGCAGTTGGTGATCATGAGAGACAAATAAATGCGCAAAGCAATTTCAACGTTGGGGAAACAAGATTGTAAAGAATTATTATTTATCACCGGCTTGTAAACCTGCATTTCCAGAGCCTCATGATTCCTGCTGTCAATAATACCAGCCACATCAGAATTGAGCATTGAAGCGAATTGCGCTAATTCGTTACCCAGACTGTCCTCCAAATCATCTGCGTAAGCACTTACTATGGTTGCAGATTTTTAATTTCTTCTGGTGGAAGAGATTTTATATGAAGGTTTTTATAATACAAATTCTATATACTACTGAAATAAATCAGCTTAGTAGAAGACTTAGCACTATTAATGGACTTGTTGAAATATTGATTCAAAATAGCTTTTATGGCTTTTAGTCCACAAAAATTGGCGTTTCGTCCAGGTGACCAGCAGACCAGCAGATAGAAAAATAAAATTTTAGTTGATCATTTTGATGCAAATATTTTCTTCTTAGTAATTGTGACTAAATCTAATATGTAAATAATTCTTTTTTATGGTCAGAAAAGGTTGGTGCGCGGGGCCCCCAAATGCGCGGGGCCCGTAGCATTTGCTACTCTTGCTGGATACCTGTAATCATCTTAAAAGAATGTTCCCAATTTCTATCTTTTCCACTCTTCCTTATTTTTAACGAATCTTTGCTATCTGGAATTTTTCTCGATTTTTTTTTTCAAAATTCGAAAAAATATTTTTCTTAAAGTTTTTAAATGCAATATTTTTTAAAGTTTTTAGGAGCTTTTCTCTAAAAAAATTCATGAAAATCTGTTATGCCGATAATGAGAAATTTAAAATTTTAAAAAATCGCTCTATCTTAAAAATTAAAAAAAAATCTAAGCAAAATTCTCGGAACCGTTTTCGAGAAAAATACGATTTTCGAAAACCATTTTTTAACATTTGTATGGAGGGTACCGTTATTTTTAGGTAAAATGAATTTATTTTTCTCATATCTTGTAGATTATTTCTTCAAACTTTTATTTATCAAGTTTTAAAAAAATCGAGCATGGGCTTTTTCGAAATATTGAGTTTTTCAAAAAAAAAATTTGAAATTGTTTTTAAAAATTGTTGCGAGTTTGAGAACCACGGGGGTATGTCTTCGGTGGTGGAAGAGGAGCAGTGGCATGCTTGCTTTTTCGCTCGGCCTAGCTCGAAGGATGGGAGTGGTTTTTGCCGCTTTCCACTCACCTCTCACTCAGCAAACAAAATAAATTCATGCCATGTTAAAGGATGGGACAGGAAAGGAGGGGAAGTTATTTTGGATCAAGGTATTAAGGAAATTGAGGAACACAAATCTATTGACCTATGCCTCTGCATGAGAAAAAGGGAGGGGTTTGCATCAATACTTTCCTAGAAAGAAATTTTAACTACTAAAACTAAACTATAATCTAAACCCTAAAACTAAGTTCATATCCATTCCGAATATGCCGGATAATAATATTATGTTTCATATATTATTATGATGTAATACTAAACCTAACTAAGATCTAAACTAAACCTAAATGAAAGAATAAAATCTTTCCAACAAAATCAACCCAAACCCCACTGTCTCTCCCATACAGAGGTTCATCAAGTCAATTAAGGCCGTAGACAGTTGTAAATGTCATTATTGGTCATCCCACCCTGGTATCCTAGATACACCGTTGCTATCTCGTAGACCGTTTTCTCTGAAATAGCCCCTTACTCGATTCCTAGTCACAATTGTAACTACTGTAGTTCGTATTGTCAGTTCCTAGTTCTACATGTTCGTTATGTTAAGTCATCGTACCTAAAAATGTCTTTCGTCCAATCCTAAGTCCTAAATGTTCGCTTAAGTCATTATCGTAAGTCATAATATCTCTATTTTACTTTAGAACTATCATCCTATCAGTCATGTCTATTACCTACTCTTTCAGGAAGCCGGCCTGGCTAGGCCTTCACACACCGCTGCAAAAAACTTCTCAATAGCCCATCTTGGAAATGAAATCCATATTTAAAATTCAATTACAATTTTATTATTTCTGGACATTGGCCCAAAATTCAATAAAAAAAAATTAAAACTGTTATAAAGTATGAAGATAAAAAAATTATAATTTGTAAAATTCAATAAAAAATGATATTAAAAAGAGTCAAGATGCTTTGTAAAAAAAAAGGTTCAAAAGCCTTTATAAAAGATCCTTCTAATTTGTTCTTTTAGGGGTTGATTGATTATATGATTATAAAGGCATATATATATATATATATATAATTGAGAGCAACATTTACATTTCACACAAGAAAATGACTCACGTATTATATCCTTTTATGATGTCCCACGAAGTCTTGCCGGCAGCACGTTCCTGGTTACGGTAAGTGGATAGGCTTTCATTTACTAAGCCTTTAGATCGCGCACTTTCAACTATAGTATGTATGTATGTATGCACTCATATAATGCAATCACTTATGAGCAGATCTGATTTTACTTGTAAGAAATTAGCTATCTTTACTTTTCTATAAGCGTCATTATTTCTTTAAACACTTTTTTATTAAAAAAATTCAAGCCAATTAAAAAAATTAAAAGGAAATTAAAAAAAAATGAATAAAAAAAAATATGGAAAATTTTAAAGTTAAAAGAACTGATTTAGAAAATAAAAGAAACTGTATACATATGTATGTATATGTATATGTATGTATGTAGGTGTGTTCCAAAGGACACCCGTTCTTTGTCTTCTGGGTTTGACTGATGTTTGTTGGAGCACCCCGCTTAGTCAATCCACAAATTCTTATTACACCAATCCTTATAAAGTTGGAAGTCCCCAAAATTACACGCAGAGGTCAGGGTGCGTCCCTGACGGACTTAATTTGCTGTATGCCTTTGTATATAAATTGGTATATAGATATATATACTAAGATACACTTGCCGTTATGTCGTGTTGAAATAAAAATCACCGATACTGGTTAAATTTGGATTGTTTCGCCCCTTAACCTAAGGGATTTAAATTACTAATTTGGCACAAAAATCCTTTTTTCTATCATACAAATTACCTCTGCTATATTAAATTTTCGTTGGGCTAGGTATTCCCCAACACCTAAGGTCGGTCTTCCTCTCTGGAAACTTCACCAGTTTTTTTTGTTTCTTTCACTTAATTAACTATATGCGAATGAATAAAAATGATTCTTTATTTCACTTCTTCAAATGAGCCTTTACAACTTTTTTTAAAATTCTTATTAATATTTATTCTCACCTTTTTTTTTCTATAATTTATATTTCACTATCCTTTTTTTTTTTTTTTGTTATAAAAAATACCAAGAATAAAACGTAAGTATTCTAACATCAAACTATATATATAATTTTTTTTCGGTACCGCTTATTTTGTGCCGTACTGTAAGGGAACTCCCAGAATGTTCACTTGCACTCTTTTGCTTTTGAAATGATAAAAAAACTTGATTGCATAATCCCGGTCATTGGCCTATTGCCCCAATTTTCGCAATCCTCTTTATGCCTTTTCTTCGTTCTTTAAACTGGAAAATAATTGGAACCTAAGATTTGCTTTTATACAAAGATGTCTTCTTTCGTTAATCAAGTGCGTCCGTACTAACTACCTTTCACTACTTCCTGTTTTGAAATGTTTAAATAACTACTAAAACTAATCTAAGGGACGTGATAATACTTATAAACTAACTCTAACAGACTTAACTCTCGTTTAAACTAATAATAAATAAAATATTGCACATAATTACATAGATTTTATTATTTTACTTGATCGGATCTTCCCACTATATCCGCCTCCTATTGCACATTTTCCCCTTAAGTACACCTATTATCCACAAGATCGCGCATCTTCGTTAATTTCTTGACGTCTTAAGTCACATTTGACGTATAAGAATATAATTTAACCTGTGAATAACATTTGTGAAGTCCATTAGGAATAGAGAAATGTGTAATATTCTTGTGGAAAGAATACAAATATTAAAATAAACGATGTTCATTTCAGTAGTATGATACCTAAAAATCTACTTAATAACCAGCAAAACACATTTCATGGTGATATTGAGTTCACACCTGCAAAATTAACTAAAACTCACTCGGTCGGTAAGTTTTACTACAATCTTTTATTTAGCGATTGTTTATTTCACAATTAATCCTTTTATTCTTTTTCAGTTCATGAACCACACATCCCCTAAGGATGCATCAAACGAGCTCATCAAAAGATAAGTTTAACATTGTCGCTGAGAATGTTTCCGGACTACCCAATGACAGAAGAAAATACTCCAGAACCACTCTCAAGCGACAACAACTCAATCGGGCCTTGTGATGATCTTTTCTTTTCCTTTCAGGAATCATCTTTACCACTCCAGCTTTAGTACTTCAACCTATACTATCAACATGTCCACATTTATCTAAAGAGAATCGTCACCATGGACTGGAAATCCCGCTAAATTTGATGACTGTCAAATATTGAGATTTATACTACAGGGATATACACAAATTATATATACCTATATATATATATATATATAGTCATTTCACATTGGGACTTGGCTAGTGAGTCCATCTCTCTGTTCAAAAAAATGTGTAACAAAAGGATACATACATACGAGTACATGGATACATAACGCAATGCTATGACAAGACTTATTAAGCTAATCGATCTTAGGTATGTTATGTTGATTTGTTTGATTGAATCTAAGATTGCCATTGGGTCTATCGAAACGGAATATATTCTTACAAAATATAGAGTTGAAAAGTTGGTGTTTCGGAACCAAAACAATTTTGTGTTTCTTTTCATGTAACTTGTGCATTACGCGACGGGCTACGTAACAAAATCCAAAAAAAAAGTTTTTGAAAATTTGAATATGCAGTAATATTGAAACTGCTGGGGAGCCTTAACATAAAAAAAACTATCAAAATCCATCGTACCGTTTTTGAGAAAATCAAAAACAAAAAAATGGTTCCAAGGGGGGTACCAAAAATAACAATTTTTTGGAATTTTTTTTTAACCATTATCTGAATTTAACTAAAAGAAATTTTATGAATTTTTTTAAAAAAATCTGTGGGACAGTTTTTGAGAAAAAAAAAATATTTATAAAATTTCGAAAAAAATTCGTATGGCAGGTACCGTTATTTTTGGTTTTAAAAAAACAAATAAAAAAACATCCGGAGGGAAAAAATTAAAACCCATATCTACCAAGTTTGAAGAAAATCGGCCGAGCCGTTTAGCTGCAATCGAACGGACAGACAGACAGAATTGCGAGACCCACTTTTTTGGTCTTCGCTATCATCGTAATGTCAACTTTGATCAAAATCTCGAGTTCGATTCTTTTTTCCGAATGCATAACTTGCCTTATATAGTACCTATAAGTCGCAAGTAAAAATTGACTTTCGTTGATAAAACAGATTTTGGGTAGGCCTGACAATTATTAAAAATTTTTCGAATGCAATATACGTCAAAAATGACAGTCATTTGGCTATAGAATTGAGGGTGATTTGACGTTTTCGAAAACGGCCATATTCCAGATCAGATCGAATCATTAAATTATTCGAAAATGTGTGTAAGTGATTTCGATGGAGTAAAAGACTAATAAGTGAGTACCGGACAATACTCACAATAGTCACTGCCTTTTTCTTCTTCTCATTGTGTGTATTAAGGCTATCACTTGAGTTCATAAGCCGAGTAATATTCCTATAGATGGATGATTCCTCACTTTTGTAGTGTGAAAGTTTAGTGACCCTAAGGTTGATATTTTGCTTTGATTTCGTAAAACTTTTTCCCTGAGTGTAGATATTGGTGGCAGCGTGTACCTTTCGCACATGATATCAAGTAATTGGGGGCTAAGGACAACCACACCCACCCACCAAATCATAGCAAAGACACATTGCTTACAGGTGTGCTGCTGGTTCTGCTCCGCCTTTCTTATAATTGCTCGTGCGGATTTGAACTTTTTGAAGTCGTTGCTTCTGGTGGTACTGGTCGTTGCTTTCGACGAGGACGACGACTACGACGTTTTATTTACTTTTTTTGTTTGGCCCTCGTTTTATGGTTCGGCACTTTTTTATTCCCGTGCGTATGGATTCGATTGTGCCAAATGGCACCCCATTTGGTTTTCTTTAATTTGTGCGGCCCCAGGAGCTGTGTTTCTTTGTGCGACACTGGTGCAAGTTATGTGGATAAATGACAGAAGTGCTGTTATTTATTGACGTTTTTTTGTGTATTTTATACTTTCGCTTCATACTCATGGTGGCGCGGCGGCGACGGTGGTGGTGGCATTGAGGTTATGGGGTAGATTTTTTGGATCAGCTCCCAGGCGTTCTTATATAATATGTACAGGGTCATATTTAGCATCCGCTTACCGCAATGGCAGCAGCCAAGAAGTGTAGAGTTTTGTCATTTTTATTGCTAATCGATTGTGGGAGATTATTAAGCGATTTGTGCTTGGTGATATAAAGTCCTCTCTTTGGTTATATTGGAAGGAGGGTCGGCACGGGTGGTGCATGGAAAGGTTGGTGTGACATATTCCTGCTGACCCAGTGCAAAATGTGGAAAATGTTGTGTTTTATTGTCCCTTGTCGGGATTTATGCGCGGTGGCGTCACATAGGAGGCACAACACACATCCATACATACGTACTCGACGCAGCTGTTTCAATTTGGTGTCACAGAAAATAGCCATGAGAACCATTACCACGACCAAAGCCCTATGGCAATAGTGTGTACCACGACGACCGATGCGGTGCTCTGTAGATTCTGCATCCGGTTTTCGGTTTGGATTTATGGGTAATGTATCGAATTTTGGTAATTTTCTTGGTCTAATATTCGAGATGTCTTGAGACGGCATGGCCGTTCGTCGGTGAACACGAGAATACTGTGTGTTGCATGATAAATGACGAAGGAAATTGTTCCGAGATTGCGGGTCGTTAAGGTATTAGGTGCAATAAATCTGACGATGATGCTGTGGCAGAACTGATGAATGGTGACAAATGGATTTTGGAGTTGCGGAATTGGTTTGATTTAGAAAGTGAATTAAAGGGCTTCAATGAAGCTTAGAGATTTGTTTCAGTCAGCAAATATAAAATACAAGCTTATTAAAAATGAGCAGATTGGTGGGATTAGTATGTGTTTTTTTTTTCTAATTTTTTTCGGCATTATTAACATGGAAGAATTTAAAAATGTTCCATAATAAGTTATTTTCTTGGTAATAAAATGATTTGTATGCTTTCTTGTTTCGTCTTTTTCTTGTTGTTAACTCTAAATTGTACGCCTGAAAAAGTGCGAGGTTTCTTTAAAAATGATTGTTGTAATGATTTTTTTTTTATAATATTGTTACGTTTTTCCTGTTCGTATCTCTGGATTGCGATAGAAAATCAAACGACTATTTTTGTTAAATTAAATCTAAATATTTATTAGAATATTTGTCAAGAGGTTTTCCTCTTTCAAAGTGATATTTAAAACTAACTAGAAATCTAAGAATAAAAACTTATTTATACAATTTTCTTTTGAGATATATCAAAAATAACCTAAGTACTATAAATTATCTGAACAAGTAAAAACATTAAAGGTATTTTATTGAAAACGCCACAATATTTATTATATGACATAGTTTAATTGAAAGGGTTTTAAGACCTTATACATAATATCTCTGCTGGTGTGCTTCATGAAACTTTAATACGAGCAGCATGTTTACATGTTAAGTCAGGTTTAATAGCGTAAAAAATGCATCTCAAAAAATTAGTATCAACAAAATTGGTTGCAGGCTGCAGCGATACCTTACTACTCTCTGTATGAAATAAATAAAAAGAAAATTATTAGAAGTACTGTAATATTTTAATAATAATAGAGATTTATTGAATTAAAATGAATGTTATTACAAATTTATAGTCCTGTTCATCAATGACTCATCCAAATCTGAAAGCACTAATTTTCCTTCTTTAACATCTTCATCTTCAACCCATGCCACTGTTGCTCCTGCTTTACCATTACAAACAAGGAACTGCTCCTGCTTCACCGTTACTTCCACCGGCCACATCGTCAAACTTATCTTCGTTCTTTCCAGAGCCAGTTATAGCGAAATTCCGCACGACGTGGTATATAACAGAATTGAAAGGACTGGGTCCGGCAAATGGAAAATATGGCCTTGCTTTAACAAGCAGAGGACAGACAAAATTATGCAACTTACTAATAAGTCCCTTGGCGCTTGTACGAGCATAATCACCGGACATAATTTACTTAAATATTATAAATTTAAAATTGAACTCAGTACAGAATACAGATGACCTATGCAGGGGATGTGGTGACGAAGAGGTGCATGAAGACACATCACACTTTCTCTGTCATTGCCCTTCACTATGCTACCATATAAGGAAATGGCTTGGTAGTTACTTCTTTGATAATCAAGAAGATCTTTCCAATGTTTCAGGAATTCTCATATTGAACTTCGTCAATGCCACAAAAGGGCTTAACTGATTAATAGAATACAAAGGTTTTCATCAGAAAAGAGTGACTACACTCACGGGTAGCACAATGTATCTACATTGATCTTAGTGTGACAATAACGACATCAATTGTCAGCCCAACAAACTAACCTAACCTAAGGGACTATCTTTTTAAAGTTGGTAGTGACTATACCTTTATTGACATTCCTAGAGATAGAATGATTACAAAATACAACTTTGTATACAAATTATAACACGGAGTTAAGTTGTGGGCAGGCGAAACGAAGCACTACACAGGCTGATGCCTTTAAGTGGTACAATGATGGTTCAAAAACAACAGAAGCGTGCTGAGATTTTTGGGCCTAGAACCAAAATTTCCATATCTACCAATTGTACAATCCACTAGCATTTTGTAGCCAGATGTCATTGCCATAGCAGAATGTGCAGGTCGAAATCCCAAAAGGAATTACCCAAAACAAAAACACTGCCATTAGGTCAGATAGCCAAGCCGTACTCTAAGATCATACGCCAAAAATAGGATCCAAAAACTGGAAAGAACTCACAAAACTGAGGCAGGCCAAACTATTTCTTGGGACCTAGGGAAATTCCAGGAAACTGAAAAGCTGATGAACTCGTCACTCTCAGAGAAAAATTGCATTGATTGCAAGAGTGGAAAAGTCATCGGCAGACAACATAACAAAAATTAACGAATCTGGACGAAAAAACACTACTATACTCTACGAGATTAACGCAAAATTAAAGGAATATGCGTTTAAATTAATAAAAACACGTATGACCCTGACAAATTTGATTCAAGGGTCTCTAATAGAGATTTGCAACATGACAGTAAAATGTCGCCATAAAAATATGGATTTTGCTAGCAGGAAAGCCACTTCTTAAAAAGCCACTTCCCACAAAGGCGGTGATAGACAACCATTTAAAATACAAAATACTTAAGTTTTTTCTTAAAGTTTGTTTACTTTTGTTATGTTAAAACTTGTTTTTATTTAGTTTATAAGATTTAAAAAAAAATAAATAAAAACTAAAAAATGGAAAAAATAAAAAGAATTTGCATGTTTATCACTACAAAACTCAGTACCGCCATCTGTATCGCAATCGCTATACCTATCACATAACTCAAGTATATAATTTTGTATTTTTTGTTTGTGTTATAGGAATTCGTCAAGTTTCCTTTAAAAAATAAAAACAGCGAAGTCTCACCATTGACCCTTGTGGATGAAATGCTTAAAGTTCTCCACGCATGGCGCACTGCACCATTGTCGCACTAAGATTTCCTCCTCTTCTTTTAGGGATTCAATAATCTGTGGTAAAATATTTTCAATGGTTCGTGCCTTCATCACTGAATAGGTCTGAAAAGAAAGTGATGCAATTCGCTTTGCTGCACCCAGTGCTTCTGCGTTTACTTTGCCAATGCTCGTTAGTTTGTTGACAAGACCCGATAAGGCAGATTCTGTTGAATGCAATTTTTCGGAAAGCCACAAAAGTTTTGTTTTAAAAGTGGAACGAATTTTTGATGTTTCCGAGAAAATAAAATATCCTTCGGGAATTTGTCCAATTTTGGCATAATGCGTTATAACACTGCTGTCACTAAGATCCGTATCGTTTTATTTTCAAGGGAAGATCCAGATCCGGATCCAGATAGATTTGTGAATAATAAAACGCACCTATTGTTACTCCCAAGCCAGAATTGGCGCCATTAACGCCAGCTATCAAAGGCTTACTGAATTTAGCCAGTGTTGCAAGGAAGTTTTTAACTGCCTTTGCCATTTGAACAGCAGCATTTTTTCTCTTTTCCAAAGTCTCCAGAGCTAAATCAGTAAAATCAATTCGCTGGCAGAAGTTCGGACCTTCCGATAGCATAAATACAGCATAACAGCCAACGTCCTTGTTCAAAAGCTCCAATACTCTACTTAATTCGTTCAATAACCATACAGTTAGAGTATTTCCCAACTTTGCTCGATGTGTGTTGAAGGTTACTTGCCTCACATTTCCAATGTGCAGAACTTTAACATCTTCTTTTGCCTCTTCGTCATCCTCATTTTCATCATCGTCATTACCCATCAAACTCTTTGCATTGCGTTTGGCCGTGGCTTTTTTCATGTCGGCTGATAGTGGATTCACCAGAATCACCGGACTCTAATCCTCTTTGCCTTTGACTTGCTTTCCGGCTTGGCGAACTCAAATTGATTGTCAGTTTCCGGGATCTTTGGGTCTGCTGAACTTTCTGTTGATATTTTTGTTCCTTTGTTTGACTTTCCACCTGACGCTGGACCATCAACACTGAGACGATTGATACTGGCCGAACTCGAGTACGAGCTATTCGATCTGCGACGGATGATCATGGCGTCATCGTCTTGGGGCTTTTTACGTTTGTACACTTAATCCCAGGAGGAGGATGCTTTCGGTTTTGTTTTGGGATTTTTCGCAACCGGCGTTTCCTTTTTTGCAGGCGGGGCGACACGGAAGGCTTTTCCACAGGAGAAAGTGATGCTGCTGCTACTGTTTACTTGCGTGCTGTTGAAGGCCTGTGTAACCGTCTCAGTATCTGGTGTGCGTTTGGACCTCTCGGTCTCCAAGGAATTCAGCATATTAGCGGCTCCCTCGTCACCCAACAGCCGATCGACCTCCCTGGAATTCTTCTTTCTGTTTCCTCCATTGACTGACGGGGTTGTAGACGATGGCCGTTCGATCGGCGGCGTCCCGGCTTTTGAACCCTCTTCGTCTTCATCTTTCAACTTGGGAACTGGAGCTTTTTCCTTCTTTGGGGGAGCGGGCGTACTTGGCTTCACCAGCTTGGCATACGAGAACTGAGTCTCGGGTGCGTCCGGATCCCATATTATCTTCCTTTTGATAATTCTAGTTCGCTTGAATGGTCTGCGGCGGCGGCGAATCGGGTT
Source organism: Chrysotoxum bicinctum (assembly GCA_911387755.1). NCBI lineage: Eukaryota > Metazoa > Arthropoda > Insecta > Diptera > Syrphidae > Chrysotoxum > Chrysotoxum bicinctum. The sequence goes on from OU426990.1 coordinate 81,483,023, forward strand.
GCTTCTTCTCAGCATTAACCAACTTTTTAGCTTGGGCTGTGTTGAGAACCTTCTTTGTAGGTGGTGCGGCTGTAGATGGAGCAGGAACCTCATCTTTGTCTGAGGAAGGCTCTGGCTTTTGAACTGGCTTCTGCGTGGCCTTGGCTGGTGGTTCGGGTGGTGGATTTGATTTGGGAGGCTGTGCGGGTTTTACGGTTGTAATTTTTACAGCTGCAACTTTAACTGTACTGGGTTTAACTGCTGGCGTCACTTTTGGTGGTGGAGCAGTTGATTTAGTCTGTGCTACCTTGACTTGAGGTGCGGAAGCGGCAATCTTCTTCATAGGGGGCGAGATGCTATCCTCGGAATCTTCGGCATTCCCGTCGTCCCCATCACTCCAATCGAAGACCAGAGAAGTCAACAAATCTGCAGGCTGAGTAATGGATTTGATGTCCTGCTTGCGACGACGGTTATTTTCGCGATTCCGCGCTCCCGGAGTTCGCGTCAGCGATTGGAACTGCTCCAGGGCCACTTTGCGTACTTGTTCCTTTGTTAGAGGTTCTGACTTCGGCGATTTCTTAGAAAGAGGGTCCGGTTCAGGGAATTCCATTTCATTGTCGATGATGTCCACAATCTGAAACTCCCCCTCGCCCTCGATGGTGACGCCAGGCTCAACGTTATCCTCGGTGTCTGTATCCTGCAGAACCGCCAAAAGGTCATTGTGCATTAAGGCAGTTTCCTGCGACTTGCTGGCAGAAGCCGCTGCAGAACCCGTCGTTGAATCAGGCGCATCATTTGTTGTTTCGGAGATACCGGTTGTTCCATTTCGACGATCAGCTCCAGCTTTGTCACCGGATTTCTCTGGAACTTCTTCCGCTGTCGTCGCGCCCGGATTGTCCTTTTTTCCAACGAGAGCGTCATTGGAAGAAGACGCGACTCCCATGGCCAGAGCATCTTCGACGATTCCACTCTGTAGAACATTGGGCGGTTCTTCATCATCAACTTCATGTATTATAGCAAGGTCTCGCTCAATGCTTGTGAGTTCATCTATGATGCTATCGTTGGCGGTATCAACCTTCATCTCAACATCTCCGATCGAGACTTTCTGTATGGGAACTTCATCGCCGCTGGCTTCGGCTTCCGGAATAATCATTTCAACTTCGTCCAACATTTTGGCAAATACAACTTTTTAGCTTAAGGATTATTTTATAGAAATACAAAACAAAAATTTGAATTCCACAATTAGTATTTCATTGAAAAACCCCCGAACAACACGTGAATCTTTTTTCTCGTCAAAAATTCTTGGTTAGCGCCATTTTTTCTTTGACACAAAATCCAGGAGATACGAGTATCACAAATTGGAACTTGATTTTCTATAAATACCGCACTGCTGGAATGAGCACTTAGATGTGAATTCAATATTTTTTGTTTATATTTGGTAATTTAGATTGGGTTTTAGTTCCAAGAAGAAAAAAAGAAATTTCTTAAGATTTATGTAAAACAAACAAGCGCATGAAAATATGCGAAGAGCAGAGCTACGAGTTGGTGCTAGTAAGTAGGATGGCTTCGGTTTTACTATCGTTATCACTATAACTATCACAATCACTATCGATATCGCTTTGGTTACTATTTAGCATACTTATTAAAATTTGGAAATATCAGAAAAATTTGTTCGGAGTAAGTAACTTCGGAAGTACGGTTAAATTCAGGGTTTCTTTCTTAGCTGCAGTTGCAGTACATGGAATGATTTACCCGACTCTATATTTCCTTTCCATTATAATATTCAGATATTCAAAACCAATGTGCATCGGTATCTGCTTTCAAATCCACTCCAACTTTCCAAAAACGCTCGGCATGTGCTCAAACATTTTAGTGCGTGAAAATTATAAAATACAAAAAATCCTTTCTCGACTTTAAGCTATATTATTATACCTACTGCTTCTTATCTGTTCGATGATTAATTACCATGTCTGCGGATTTAATATTTAGTCCATGTGGTACACAATATCACTCTCAAGATGTTTAAAAAAAAGAAAAATTTCCTCAAAACAATAAATCGCTTCTGAAATAGATAGTGCCCATCTTACACGTTACAATTTCATGACATCATTTCATCGTAAAGTCCTCAACACAAAAGGACGCATTTGAAGATAAGGATATAATTTCGATCCGGATATCCAGATCCCATTTGAAAAGAAGATACAACAACAAATACTAAAATAAAATTTCGCCAAAACTACCATTTATTATAAATGTATTCCCATACTCTCGCACATTAAATCCCACTTTAAACCCAGCGAGTATAATAAAACTTCTTTTGAATTTGTATTTTCATATGAATATGACTAATGGGAAAAGCAGCACCTTGTCCAACACCAGGGTGCCACTTCTGCCCGCCATTATCCTTTCCAATACGAACGTGTGCTGGATAGTTGTGTATTTGTTGCCATAATATGAATTGTTTGGTATAACGCTTGGCATAGCTGAGCAAGAGAACCAGCCCCTAATAATGCACGATTCACACGATTCATTTCCCTGGAACTATTCATTTCACGTTGTAAAATGGTTTCTTCTATAGCAAACAAGTGGCCAGGCTACCACGGTACTTTGGACAAAGGATAGAGGTCGGAAGGATGTTACATGGGCAAATTGAATCTTGAATTCCACTCCATCTGATAACAATGTGGGTGGATTAGGAATTGGAAGAAATACCTAGGAGGTGTACAATTCTAATCATCCGATTTGTCACAGGACTTGGTCATGTCCACATGCATCTACAATGGACTAAAAAAACACGAACATCCCGATGCAAAAATACATCGCAGGAAATAGCAGATCGGTGTTCTGTCATTTGGAGTACTGTAGGGGATGTATCCTGAACAGGGACAAAAAAGGAGTAAAAACTGCTATTGCTGCAACACTTCATGCCACGCGTCACGTCGCACAGCGCCGCCGCCGCCGCGCCACTTGCCCGAGAGCTCAACCTAGCTCAGAATTATTGTACTCCAACACGCATGGGAAAAATTAAATTTCCCAATAATTCGAATGCTTTGCTGTCACAGCTGTTGGACGCTTTTCAATGAGATTAAATCGCTATAGAGCACCCACAAGCCATCGGTGCGAAATGGATGAATGTCCTTTTCGGAAACATCCCGTCCGTTCTGCCCCCTTGCGTCGACCATTTTGCTACGTAGTCTTTTTCAATGTTCCTGGAGAATGATGTTGTTGTTATCCTTGCGCTTGTTTACGATTATTTTCGATTTTTTGTTGGTGTTGTAGTTGAGTCCTTTCGTCGTTCTTCTGTGATATTGTTTATTTTTTTTATCGCTCTGGGAACTTGGTTTAAATGGCGGCGACACTAATAGGAAACGTTCCTCCTGCCACCATATAAATATAGTTACAGTTGCCATGCAGTGTTGGTCCTGTTTTTATTTGGATTCCGTTGGAATTAACACACACTCAGATAGCAAAACACTCTTGTTCGTGTTTGCTGCATGCACGATATAAGGAAGGCCAGTGTTGACGATGGTCAACATAAAATGATAAAATGCCATGACATCCGATTTGGCTAATGGACACTTTAACTGGGGATTGTTTAGAGATATTTTTGGCGCGATAATGCACATTTTAAGGCGAAGGAAATGGGAATGGGATTAATTGAATGTGATAGCTAGGATAATTGAATTTGCTGGATAATGGTTTCGGACGGTAGGTATTAGGCGGTTTTAGGCAAAAGTGTTAGTGTGTGAATTGGAAGTATAGATATACATAGGTAGGTACCTATATCAACTATCAATAAATATTTTAAGAATTTTAAGTGCTGAAGTTTTCAATTTCTGAAAGTTTGTATCTTCAGTATAGAATTAGATGAACGATCATAGGATTTGCGGAGATTTATTTGTTTATTTATTTATTGATTTATTTATTTTATTTGTAAATAAAATACTCGCCACGGTTGCAAGAACTTGCTCTTATCTTTAAGAGACTTATGACCAATTGTATCAGACTGTTTAATCTTTCGAGTTTCACCATTCTATAATAGGGAAATTTTATTTTAAGGAATTTTTTGTTTAAATTGAGGTCTCTTTACGTTCCTGGCAAAAGAAATTGTTTTTTTTTTTTCTTATAAGCGCCATGTATGAGAAATAAAATACACGACTGGATCGCACGAACTTGCTCTTATGTAAAAGTACTTTGGAATTTAAAATACATTTTAATTGATAAAATAAAATACATTTTAATTGATAAAAATTTAATGAGATAAAAATTTTCAAATGCATGGAATTGCGTTTTATTATTAAAGTATTTTTTTATATACGTGCGGGAACTCCCGCCAGCAAATTTTTTTTTTTCAACTGAAGTTTTTCAAAATAAATCGTGTGTCTAAAAGTTTCTGTAGATTCGCTCAGTTTTTCTTGCATTGGAAATCTTGTGTAAATGAAAATCTTGTGTGAAGTACGGAATGTTGTTTTTGGGTGTTTATTTTACTTCTGTGTGTCATCGTTGAACAGCTCTATTTGAAAAAGACGACTTACCACTGAAATAATAAACACGTTTAGCTTAGCCAAGAACTGTCACAACTGATCTCCTGTTCAACATGAGAAGTTGAAAGCGTACGAATTATTTTTATTTAACGTATGCATATACCTGGATTAAAACAAAACAGCAAACCAATAAATCCAATCAAGTCGTTTTCTTAAAGGTAATGGAGCCAAGCGAAGGATATTTTGAAAAAAAAACTAACAAACAATGAGCAAATCACATACGTACATATGTAACTATCCTATAACAATGTATGTATTTAAACCTGTAAGCACATAAAGTTTAACTTACCTTAAAATAGTTTAAATTCAAAGACACACAAATATTTGTCAAATTTTTTTTTGTTTTTAATTCGGAGAATTTTACTTTTGTTTTAGTTTTTTTAAAAACTTTTTTGAGTGTTTTTATCGTTACTGCTTAGGTAAATTAATCAAACAATGCCCCTCCTCTGGGCCCGCACCCCAAAGTATGGCATTTCAATGCAACTACTTATGTATATGTACTACATTTCAGTGCAATACGAAGATAGAAATAGAGATAAATAATTTTGCGGTGTTTCGACCACCCAATACCCCTCCCCTGATAATAAAAAAAAAGTAGCCTATACGGTAATCCAGACTATAACTTTTTTGTGTGTTAAATTTTATCAAGATCCATTCAGTTGTTCAAGCGTTATTGAGTAACAAACATCCATACATCGTAACATTCACATTTTTATAATATTAATAGGAAGTAGGATTTCTTTAAAATTTTTCGAGAACAAAATCTGGGATGGCAATTTTAAGCATTAAGTAGTATAGATTTTAGGAAGAACATAATTTCAAAAAAATAATCGTATCTAATAAAAAAAAATGTTTTCAAAAAATATTTTTTCGAATATTTTTATATACTCGTACAATACTATTTTAAGCTTAAGGGGGCTCCTGCTGAAAACTTTTGGTTAAAATCGTTAGAGCCGTTTATGAGGAAGTCGAAAATCAAAAAAGCCGTTCTATGACAGGTACCGTTAATAACATTTTGCCCCAAAATGTATTTTGACAAAAATGTAGTCCATGTCCATAATATCACACCTAATTTTTTTTGTATTAAATTCTTTAGAGCCGTTTTCGAGATAAATAAGATCTTGCATTACGGGTGTATGGGGGGTACCGTTAGTCTTGGAGCTAAAAAGAAATTTCAATTTCCCCTCTAGGGAATTACAGAAGACCCTTGAGTACCGAGATTGAAGAAAATAGCTCCAGTGGCTTAGGCTGTACATCGAGGTACAGACACACAGCCATATAGACATACAGACAGACAGACGGAATTGTTGGAACCACTTTATTTGTCTTCGCTATCATCGTAATGTCAACTTTGATCAAAATCTCGAATATTTTTTCCAAATGCAGAACTTGCCCTATGGTACCTATATACGCAAGTAAAAAATCATATTAACGAAGATGAAAAAATTAAGAAAATTACATCTATTTAAGTGGTCAGTCGTGTCCTTCACTTAATTGAAAATTTAATTGAAATTAAAAAAAAAAAAATTTAAGAAAAAATTTTGGTACCTAAGTCAAACTTAATTTTTCTTTTTATTGTGCAAATGACTTATAGAACAAATTTTTGACCCGTTTTCGAGACATCCAATTTCATAAAAATAAAAAAAATTGTTTTTGTTTTTTCAAAAATCCTAAAAATTATTATTTTTAAATTTTAATATGCAATGGCTTTTCTTTATAAAGGAATTTTATTCGAATCCATAATGCCGATAGTGCGAAAATCAAAAATCGAAAAGATTCTATTATAGGTTATATTCTATGTAAGGCTATATTAAAAATTATGGTACGAAATGAAATACGACCTTGTACAAATGTACATAGCTCTCAAGTCGTCAGTTCGTATGTTCAGTAGTCAGGCAAACACCAATGTTAAAAGACAATGATTGGCCAAAAATACCTTGCGTTAACGCTTAGGATCTTAACTCTTACAATTTAGGAAAGTATTCATCCCTGTTATTCTTGAAATACAGACACAAATATGCGAAAACGATGATGAAAGCTTTTATCAAAAGAATCAAATTCTGTAGGGAAATCCAAGGAAGTTATTCGGTACATAACATACCTATTATATTTTACTAATCATAAAGTTTGTAGTTCACTTAAAATTAAAACAAGATTAAGTCAGAATGAGAATTGAATTTCGAAATCATATATTGAAGTTCAGTTCGCAAATCATTCATATATAAAAGATAAGTATGTAATGTGTTAATGTTTAATAAATAACAACCAATACCAATAATTCAACAAGTCCAATAATAGTGCTAACGCTAAGTCTTCTACTTGGCTGATTTATTTCAGTAGTACGAGTTTGTATTATAAAAACCTTCTATAGAAACAATGCCCAGGCCACGGGCAGAATCTTCCAGAATTAATAATAAGAATTTTAATCTTGGTTGGATATAGTTCACATTGGATTTGTTTCAAAAAATCGATGTAAGATGAACTGAATTAACAAAAATGACTAGGTCCTCACATGTGTCCATGTGATGTGTCCAGTCCATGTGAGATCGCCGGGACGAAGCGCCAATTTTTGTGGACTAAAGGCCAAGAAAAAGCTATTTTGAATCAATAAAACCATTAAATATTAAGAAGGATATAGATTAAAATTTCAACACTTTAAAAAATTGCATTGTATTAATGATTTCAAATGAAAAATGTTGTTGAATGACCCTTTGTATAGTAGAACTGTAACTGATTTAGTAGATATAAAAGCATTTAAAAAAGGTACAACTCTGGGTGTCCGTTTCAGAAAGCCTTAAAGCATCTACATGTTGAAGCGCATGGAAAAAAGGTGTCAAAATTGTATTAAAGCAAAACGGGTGCATCTGTGATATGAGCTATGAATATCGACGCATGACATAAATACGATTGGTATAGGTACACCACGTTTACATTATTGCCTGAATGTATATGTACTGATATTTGCAAGTTCGCAGAAAATGTATTTTCATTTCGGATTTGCTAATTTTGTTTGATTCCCAGTCATACTAAAAAATCTGCTTTGGCATCTGTCCATTACTTTATGTTGTTGTTTTTTTTTGTTCATTCAAAATGTTCTCTATATGCAAAATGTTGACATTTCCATAAAAAGCTATTCAATTGAATTCGATTTATATACATATATGTGAGCTTGATTTGTTTTTACAAAGTATTCAACCTAAATTCGTGCAAATTTCGTTAAAATTATGTCATTCCGAAAAGTTTTTTTTTCTGTGTAAATGAGTGATTTTGAATTGAATTTGGAAATTTTCATCGAAATATAGATCTGTTTATAGAAAAACATGTACCTACATACATAATAGTTCATAGATAGATGGACTTCATTATGAAATTTTTCTTCTTTGTAGTAAACTCTATATTAAAATAAAATGCACGACTGGGTCGCACGAACTTGCTCCTATGTAATAGACTAAGAATTTCAAAAATTAATGTTATTAGAGAAAAACTGTTCATAAGCATAAAAATTAATTTTTTAAACGACTAAAACAACTTCTTTAGTAGTTGGAGGTAAGAATAGGATGCCATGTGAATATGTGATTCAAGCAAATATAGGTTTATGCAAGAACAAAAATTATAAGTCTTTGTAGTGGTTTCTTAAAAAAATAAGCTTTTATTTAAAAAAAATTTAAAACATTTTTAAGAAAAAATTTTGGTACGCCAATTTAAAGTTTTAATCATTCTTTGAATAAAAATTAAATTTACAAAAAAAAAAAAATATTGAGTAGTTTTCGAGATATTGAATTTTCAAAAAAAAATTGATTTTTTTTTTCAAAATTCAAAAAAAATATTTTTCTTAAAGTTTTGAAATGCAATGTTTTTTAAACTTTTTAGAAGCTTCTCTCTACAAAATTTCATTAAAATCCGTTACGCCGATAATGAGAAATTCAAAATTTTAAAAAATCGTTCTATGGTAGGTACGGTCTTGTTTTCAATTTTTTTTTATTAAATTATAGATCTTAGAAAACACGATTTTCGAAAACCATTTTTTAACATTTGTATGGAGGGTACCGTTATTTTTAGGTAAAATAATTGTTTTTCTCATATCTTGTAGATTACTCTAAGAAACTTTTATTTATCAAGTTTGAAAAAAATTGAGCATGGGGTTTTCGAAGTATTGAGTTTTCAAAAAAAATTTGAAAATTTTCTTAAAAATCCAAACAAAAATTTTTTAATTTGAAACTACTGGGGAGCCTTAACATAAGAAAAATGATCAAAATCGGTTGTACCATTTTTGAGAAAATCAAAAACCAAAAAAATGGTTCCAATGGGAGTACCAAAAATAATAATTTTTTGAAATTGTTTTTTCATTCATTACCTACGTTTAACTAAATGAAATTTTAGGAATTTTTTTAAAAAAATCTGTGGTACAGTTTTTGAGAAAAAAAAATATTTATAAAATTTCGAAAAAAAATCGTATGGCAGGAACTGTTATTTTTAGTCTTAAAAAATCAAATCAAAAAACATCCGGGGGGGAAAAATAAAACCCATATTTACCAAGAAAATCGGCCGAGCCGTTTAGCTGTAGTCGAACAGACAGACAGACAGAAGAATTGATAGGCCCACTTTTTTGGTCTTCGCTATTATCGTAATGTCAACTTTGATCAAAATCTCGAGTTCGATTTTTTTTTTTCCGAATGCATAACTTGCCTTATAGTACCTATAGGTCGCAAGTAAAAAGGTAAAAGTTTATTTTTAAACTGAGATGTAGTTTGTAATCTCTCTTCAATTTCTAGACTTTTAAAATATTGTTGTAACGGAACCGGATGGTCAAACAAGGACACTCAAGAATCGTGATACATCAACCCTTAAACTAGAGGTGCTATGACCCTCAAAAACCGCATAATAAAAAAAGCACTGTATATATCTCGCTCCGTAGTGTTCTTGAGAACCTCCACCCCTCATACCACCATTACGACCTATGGCGTACAGGAATCCACAGGCCGATCCTGGCAGCCAGAGTGAAGGGTGTTCAGGACTCATAATGGCTCGGCATGCTAGCTAGACGCCAAGGCTCTACTCGTCGGCTGGGTTGGGTTCTTGCCATTGAGTCCGAACGTGTGTTACGCTATTCAAATCATGCCGCAGTATCGGTGATGTTGACCGAAAAAACATTTTAATTAGCGAGGTTCAAGAAAAACGAAAAAAAATCTTGAGACCGAAAGTCGTCCTATTAATAAGAAAAATTGTCATATGTATCGATTGGTTTGTAAGTCTGAGAATAAAGCGAGTGAGAGAGAGAGAGAGAGAGGACAAGATGTTGTTGCCCTTGAGGTTATGACCCGCCCACGCATCACGTCTGTGATACGTCCTTGGCCACCGCGACCTCGGTGAACTTTTATTGCGGTAGCCCCCTAATTCGAAGTTCAACTACGCTCTACCATCTTACCATAAACACTTCGTTTTGCTTTACCGTCATTCTGCCTTCAGGAGTTTCCATAACCCCGCCACATCCACCCTTTAGTAAAGGTTCTTAAAGATTCATGTTAAACCCAAGTATCTTCAACTGAAAAATATTTCCTTCAAACAACTTCCCATAAAAAATATTCGACGAACAGAAATCAGAAAGTCCAACAAAATCATTCTTTTCCAAAATAATTGTACAAGTATTTTTATTCACAAAAAAAATCTACGGTTTAACCCTACCAACAATCGAGTAATTTACCCTATAGATTTCATCCAATCAAAATATACAAAAATGTCATTCATAAACCATCCAAGTATTCATATAAGCTAAGCTTATCATTTAAATTTAAATGTATGAATGCATGTACAATTAAGCTCGAGTAAGTACCAACTGTACCTTGCTGTGCAAATTTTTTTTTTTTTTTTTTGTTTTGTTTAAATTAATATGTATGTATGTAATTATAGTAAATTAGTACGTAATTTTCCGATTTTATAAAGAAAATGTCTTATTATAATACATAATCAAATCAGTTTTAATTTTTTTTAATTTAATATTTGTAAGTTAATTTGTCTTTCAAATGAGCTTTAATTAAGCTCTTTTCTTTTCAAAGTTTCATATGTTTTATTTTGTATATAAATTGGTATTTAAGTCAACGCCTGTCATATGAGTTCCAAATTTCTTTTAATTCGTGGCATACTTTAAATCTTAGAAATTAAGCTCAATATAGAAAACCTTTTTGAGCAAACTCATTTAGGGCGAAATCGAATCAAATATGCATTCAAATAATAAATATATAACAAAAGACTTACCGAAAGCTTTTTATGTAAAAAAAATTTTAAGTTGAATGACGAAAAACAAAAGTAATCAATTCTGCCGACGTCCAATGAAGGGGTGCACCGCGTCAATGGGATGGCTCGAACGTTTCTTATGATGATTAGTTTTCTGTTGTGCGTACCTGTATAAAATAATTAAAATTTGTTTGCATTTAAGACGATTCGCTTTACTAATTGAAGAGTAAATCCTAATGTTATTATTTATGTCTATTTACTTTTGACATATACTGTTCTCTTATGTTTCTTAAATTTCCTTTTTTTTTTTTTTCTTGTTTTGTTTTGTTTCTTTCTTGTTTTTTTTTTTTTTTTTTTTTTTTTTTTTTTTTTTTTTTTTTTATTTACTTTGCATGATTTTCAATATAGTACTAATAATAATAAGTATAACATACAAAATAATAATCTGATAATTAAAAATTTAAGGTAGGATATAGGAAGTCGGAATGAAGGGTACTTAGCTTTATAGGGATTTGGGGTAAAGCTGCTGACGCTGCGTCGTGTCGGTGTTGTATGTCCTAGGGGCTGCTGTCAGTTGTACTTAATGTTGCTGTAGGTAATTGTTGTCAAGTATTTCTATTGATGGTTGTTGTTTATGTAGCTGTGGTTGGTTATTGTAAATGTTGCTATTGATGGGTGTTGTAAGTGTTGCTGGGGATGATTTGCTTATTGTAACTGTTGCTGTAGATGATTTGCTTGATGAAATGTAACTGTTTGGTGGTGATGACGTAATGATGCAGTACAAGTGAGGTTGAGGTGACTGTCGTCGTACGCTCTTTCTCTCGATGACGAAGGGGTACCGAAGCTGTCGTAAGTTTTTGCTTCGATGGTGGACATATATTTTTTTCTCTACCTAGGTGGGTTTCGTCAGCCAATCGTGTTTGCGTGGTTGATGGCGTGACGGCTTACTAGTTCTAGGATTCCTGGGGTCGTCTGGAGATGCCAGGAGTCGGCGAAGTTGTTGGATTCGGTAATGGGGTGGGGTTCTGGTTTTTCAGGTGTGTTTTTTTTTTTTTTTACTAGTTTGGTGGAGATACTGGTAAAGCAAATAAGCACAGTTATAATGGGGCACTGGTTAACTTTGTTCGGTTTTTTTTTTTTCTTATGTCCAATTATAGGACCACGTGCACTTCATTTTAGGAGCTTTAAATCCAAGAATCGCCTATGCTCTCTTATTTATACGTAATGTTAGTATTTGTTATTTTATGTAACGTATTTTATCACATAACAAAATTGTTTTATACGATGTCTAAGTTTTTAAGTTTTTTTTTTTTTTTTTTTTTTTTTTTGTTTTATTGAAAAATTTTATCGAACTTGACTGTCTACTTTTTATCTCACACTCGACCGCACACGACCTGACTCCCGATATACCAAAAACCAACTGCCTCATTGATCGATTCATCGATTTTTTTTTCTCTTCTGCTCTTCTGTCGCTGTGCTTACAAAACTCCCCATGTCATGGAAGCATTTCCGGTGATGTTTTTTTGAGTTTTTCGGATGTAGTTTTAACCAGAAAAATCCAATTCTGGTACCAAAATTTAAAATCGAATTTTTTGAAAATAGATGTACCAAAATCGGAATCCTCTAGTTGAAATCCTTAAAAAAAACAAAATTTCTTCACACCGATTCTTACTTACACCTATCCGTTCCTTTGTAAGTATTTGTTACCGGACCAGCTTTTTATACCACCTTTCACCATTCTACCTCTTACGTCTGATGACTATGATACCTACAAGTAACTAACAATCTAGCCTACCGAACCGATTAACTAACAGCTTTCACCGATTAGCTAATACCCAAACCTAAAGATTATGAGGAATCCATTGTAGAAAATAAATTTAATTTTAAAACAATGCCTGTACCTAGTCTTTTTCTCACAAACCTGATCCTTTTTGCGAATCCTACGAGAAAAAAGGAGAAGGAAGGAAAACGACATTGAGCTCTCATGCACAGGCTCAGGTAGCCGGGCTTATGGTAGTTTACTTTTTAAGACCCTTACAATGATATACACCTACGCGTTTTCCAGTAAGATCTTCTAGCTCGTATAGATTGTTCCCTATAGGCTTTCGAATTTTCATTTTTAAAAACTTAGGGCATAGTTTGGCGTTGATCTTTTTCGTCGCATCGCTTAAAATGAAATTTCTGCGATAAACTATATCGCCAGCAGCAAATTTTATGGTTTTACTCCTGGTGTTATATTGGTTTTCATATTTAGAATGTGCGTTTGCCAAAGATTCCTTCAAGTGAGTGTGCAAAATATTCATTTTTGACGCCTTGGATAGGATTTCTATCTCACCATTGTTAAGACAACCCAGTTGACTGAGTAACTTATAATCTGAACCATGTTCTACCATGGTCTGGCCGAATAGTGCCTCATAGGGTGACATTCCAGTCGCAGAGTGAACAGAAGTTCTAAGAGCACAAGCTATGGATGATATATTTGCGTCCCAGTTCTTTTGATCCGGATCAATATATGACCGGACTGCTGCCAAGATTGATCTGTTCACCCTCTCGCTCGCGTTCGCTTGCGGAGAGTAAGCCGCTGTTCTTACATGGTTTATCCCGTATGCAGTCATTAATTTCTCGAACTCTTTTCCAGTGAACTGCTTCCCATTATCTGACAGGATCGACTCCGGAACACCAAACACGCAGAATATCTCTTCTTGAAGAATTTTGATGACAATATCACTTGTTGCTCTTCTGATTGGTTTTATCCAGACGAATTTTGTAAGTTGGTCTAACGCGACGAAAATATGGGTGTTACCTAACTTCGAACGGGGGTACGGACCGAGGAAATCTATGTACACGAACTGGATTGGCCGATCCACGTTGAAAGCTTTTCCCATTGGAGGTCTCATGGTGTTATTCGATGGTTTCATCATTTTGCAGATTTCGCATTTCCCAATAAATTCCTTCGTCTGCGCTGCCATACCTGGCCAATAAAATTGGTTTCGTAGGCGGTATAGGGTTTTCGAAATACCGCCATGCGAGGCACGAGGTGGCTGGTGAGCCAGAGCAATCAGTTGTTCCGTTAAAGCCTTCGGAACCCATAGCTTCCAAATAAGGTCATCCTGTAATGGATTCCCTGTGCAATGGTTGACCTTCTTGTACACGAAATTGTTCGAGACTTGAAGGTCAGGTAGCTGATCCTTTTGATTTTTGACGGATGCAATGAGCTTACAGTAATCTTCAGATTGGAAACTGGGGTCTGCAAGATCGACATGCAACACGTCAGAGGGCTCTTTCCCCACCGACCCATCAGGGCTCAAAGATTCTATCTCGTAAATCCTAGACAATGCGTCTGGAACCACGTTCTGTGAACCTTTACGATGTTCGATGGTGAATTCAAAACCCTGAAGCTTAAGGCTCCATCTAGCTAAACGTCCGCTCAGATCCCTCTGACTCATCAGCCACTTAAGACTCGCATGGTCGGTGATGATTCTGAAGGGTTGTAACTCCACGTAAGGACGAAACTTTTTTACTCCTGTTACTGCTGCCAGACACTCACGTTCTGTTACGCTGTAATTGCGTTGTGCTTTATTAAGTTTCTGCGAGTGATAGTAGATTGGTCTCTCGTTTCCGTCCTCGTCCAGCTGGCACAAAACACATCCCAGTCCTGTGTTAGACGCGTCACATAATATAATAAACTCCTTATTAAAATTCGGGTTGACAAGTACTGGGTCCGATGTCAGCATCTCTTTTAACTTAAGGAAGGCCGCTACTGCTTCTTCTCCAAACTCGAACTTTTTCCCCTTTTTTAATGTTTCGGTTAAGGGACTAGCTAGAGTCGAAAAATCCTTAACGAAGCGGCGGTACCAACCTGCAAGACCTAAAAAGCTCCTCACCTGTCTTACCGTTTTTGGAATAGGGAAGTTTACAATTCCTGATACTTTAGCTGGATCTGTTTTTAAACACCCATTTCCCACAATATAACCTAAAAATTTTAACTCTTTGAAGCAGAACTTTGACTTTTGCACGTTGATCGTAAGTCCCGCTTCTCGTAGTCTCGCAGCTAAAGTCTCCAACAACTCGATGTGTTCCTCGAAGGTACTCGATATCACCAACAAGTCATCGACATACGGGAATATTTTTTCTCGCAGCGCTACTGGTACCACCTTGTCAATAACTTGGCACATAGTTTGCACCGCGTTTTTGAGACCAAATGGCATAACAGTAAACTGCATTAATGGACGGCCCGGAACCGAAAACGCAGTCTTCTCCCGTGAAGATTTCTCCAACGGTATCTGCCAAAACGCATCTTTCAAATCCACGCTAGAAATAAAACGCGTATCGTGATAGCGTAGACGTGATAGCAGACCCTCTATATGAGCCATTGGATACGCATTCCCTTTGGTCTTGGTGTTTACCTTGCGGTAGTCCAGGCAAAGACGATTTTTCCCCGGTTTTCTCACCAGAACAACTAGTGAGCTCCACGGACTGGAGCTTTCTTCAATAACACCAAGACTGAGCATGCGATCCAATTCCTCATACAGAAGTTTTTGAACCGCTGGAGAAACAGGATAATGACGCTGTTTTATCGGTTCCGCGTCGCCTGTATCAATTACATGTTCCACTAGTGAAGTTTTTCCTAAGCCAAGTATAGCCGCGGAAGGAAACTTGCTTATGGATTTCCGTAAAGTCTCCGATTGATTATGTGTTAATTCCTGGGCGTTCGGAACTTTCTCTTGTTGGACCACATCGAGAGTCAGTTCTGAGATTATATTTGGAGCGATTCCAAATTCCCTCCAAAAGTCTATTCCTAAGTACAGTGGTTGCTGTAAGGAAGGTACGAGGAATAGGTTTATGTCCTTCGTATCCCCCTTATAGGTAATCTGAGTCATGATTTTACCGATTATAGCTTGTTTATTTCCGTCTGCTGTTCTTAGACCGGAAGAGAACTTAGAATACTTGGCCTTATTTCTGTTCAACAAATTTTCTCCACCCACGCCCAAGCAACTAATACTCGCCCCACTGTCAAGTAGACCGAGCATAGGCTCTCCAAAAATTTTTACGGACGCATACGGGCGCGGATCATCTGTACTGCATATGGTTGTGGCTTCAATTGCTTTATATGTTTTCTTTTTCGACTTAAACTTTTCTCTTAGCTTCCTTACCTTTTCAGAGACAGGAGACTTTTGATTTTGGGCACCAAAAATTCTCTTTCTGACCTTATAATAATTCTGGATTCTTTCGTGGAGTGTCTTCGCAGTTATTTTCGAAGATTGGACGGTTGGATTTGGAGCGGGGTTTACTGAGCTATGAATTCGTTTTGGTTTCAAAATCGTCATGGCAGGTAGGTTCGAATTGGTAATATGATTTTCAACGGACGGACAGACGGACGTGATATGGCTGGGTAATTTCTTGTTCATTTGGTTTCCGGATTCTGCTTTGAAGAGCAACTCATCCGGTTCGTTGAGTTGCTCTGATGAGAGTTTCCCGAGCAACGAGGGCATTGTGGGGAAGTGACGTTTTCCAATCCACATTTGAAACAAAATAGGTTCCTTTGAGGGTCAGGACACTCAAAAAAGGAGTGACCTTTTTCCTTACAGTTCCAGCAGCTTAGAGTACGGGTATCTCTTTTTGTCTGGAAAGCTTCCACGTTTGGAAAATCTGCCTCGACGAACGGCTCGCAAGAAGTCTCAACTTCTAATTCCGAGATGTTCTTCCGAGGAGGTGGAACGAATCGCTGCTGTCTTTGAGAATTATCACGTTCGCTTAGATACTTCTCGATATTCCTACACATGTACACCAATTCTGGCAGACTTTCAGTGCGATACGTAATTAGGAGCTCTCCCATCCTTCGCTTCACGTTTAACTTCAAGAGCTCGACTAATTCTTTGGGCTGTTTCGGAATTTTCAACTTCGTATTCAGCTGCTGTATTGCCATGTAGAATTCATCGAAGGACTCTGTGGGAAGCTGGTGCCTGTCAAACATTTTCCTTGACAATTCCGAGTCGGTTTCCAAACTCCGGTACTGCTCCACTAGTGCTGTACGGAGGACCATCCAATTAACAGTTGGGTTCGATTTCAGATACATCCAGTACCAACTCTCCACGTTACCCGTTACAAAGTGGTGAAAGCTGAGCACTACCTCCTCCCAACTTACTCCATAACTCAACCTTAGCCGTTCTAGCCTGAAAAGGAAATCGTCCACAGTCATGTGACGATTGTCAAATTTTAAACCCCATTTATGGAAATGATGACGATTGATGTTACTAGATCCTAAAGTGGGAGTATTGTAAGAATTATCGAAGTTAAGGTCTCTAAGTTGCCTCAAGAACGCATCAGGATTCGAAGTGCTGGTCAGGTTAGGATTAAGATTAAGTGGATTTATAGAAGGTTGAGGCTGTTGTTGAAAGGTAGTCGTTTGTGGTTGAGTTTGCGTCGTTGCTCCTTCACTGGAAGGACGTTGGCGTTGTGGCTGGAAACTAGTCGTTTGTGGATGATTTTGAGTGGTTGCTCCTTCACTATAAGGCGGTTGGCCTTGTGGCTGGAAACTAGCCGTTATTGGCTGATTTTGGGTTGCTGCGCGTATAGTGACATCGCTCGGATCTGCGGTGTACCTTAAAGAGGGGGTAGCGGGGCTTAGCGTTGCTAATGTTTGGCGTATTATAGTGTTGACTTCATTGTGAAGAAATGCCCTGCTTCTTTCTGCCTCCGCCCTAAGAAATTCCATGTCCTTCACACGGTTGAGTCCTATAGCTGCATTGACCACTTCCTCAATGTATTCAGTCAAAAATTCGTCTTCATCGGTGCCTCCGATCCCAGGATCTTCGTCATCAACCTCATCCTCATGAGGAGATCCCGAATTTATCCTAGTGCTACTTTGAGCAATACCTTGAGCCAACAAAGATGCAGCTCCCAAATCCCACTGATTCTCTGCTCCTGGTGTGACAGTTGGGTTATCATTAGCGGTCAACGCATGGGGATTACTCCTCAAAACCTGACGCTTGCGAAACTCTGCGATCGATTTCTTTCGTGGCATTTTAGAACAAGAAACTATCGACCTATACAATGAACTATTCAAAATAAAGTCGCAGAGAAAACCTCACACAAACCAAAAAAAACTTACAATATCCGAATGTAATTCAAAAAACAAATTTTTAATCGGGTTCAATCCAAAAATAAAAATATATCTAATAGGTTTCAGGTTTTAGCTAATTCAAAAAATGTATATGAAATACAAATATTCTAAGGAACAAAAAAATTTTTTTTTTCTTTTATTTTTCAAAATCAAAGTGAAATGACCCACTGTAATTTTTTTTCTATTCCCGGAATTCAATAATAATTCAAATGCAAAAACAAGAAAAATTAAGCTAATCAAAAAAATGATAATAAGGGAAATAAATCAAATTAAATTCTAACAAAATGAATCGAAACAAAAGAGTTGATAAGCGAACTCGCTTTTAAAAAAAAATTCGAAAATTTCAAAAATAAAATAAAAAATTTGTGAGTTGTAATTATCATGAAAAGTCAAGGGTGAATGTGGCATGTAAAAGCCCCCGAAAAATAAGCAGATAATAAAGCAAAACATCTCTCTTCTCACACTATCTCTCAAACCTCAATACATAAATAAACCAGAAAGTAATGTCAAACAAAAAAAAATTTCCTTCTACCGTTTATTCTTAAAAAAATTTTCAAAGTTTCAATTGATTCCAAAATTTCACGGAATTTTATGGATTTTCTTTGGTTGTACTCGCTTCCAATGACCAGTTTCTACCACTAGTTTTTTTTGGGTCGAGAACTTTTCAAAAACCGTTTCGGCAAATTACAACTCAAAGGTTGAACGACAAAATTTCGAAAAGAAAAGTATTCCAAAACTTGGATTAACTTTGCGTTGCCTTATGCACAATGAAATGAAGTACTGAAAAAGTTCAGCTAATCGCTACAGCCTGACCGAGGACTTATCACCCAACCACTGGACGACAGTCTGAAACATCTTCGGGTTCATTTACTACCCACAAATTTTCAAAAAAAAATTCGAAACTCAAAATAAGAATAAAGTTAAAAACATGTCAAATATTAAATTTTTTTTTTCTCAAAAAGGACGAAATCGGCCCCACGTTGGGCGCCAACCTGGAACGGAACCGGATGGTCAAACAAGGACACTCAAGAATCGTGATACATCAACCCTTAAACTAGAGGTGCTATGACCCTCAAAAACCGCATAATAAAAAAAGCACTGTATATATCTCGCTCCGTAGTGTTCTTGAGAACCTCCACCCCTCATACCACCATTACGACCTATGGCGTACAGGAATCCACAGGCCGATCCTGGCAGCCAGAGTGAAGGGTGTTCAGGACTCATAATGGCTCGGCATGCTAGCTAGACGCCAAGGCTCTACTCGTCGGCTGGGTTGGGTTCTTGCCATTGAGTCCGAACGTGTGTTACGCTATTCAAATCATGCCGCAGTATCGGTGATGTTAGCGAGGTTCAAGAAAAACGAAAAAAAATCTTGAGACCGAAAGTCGTCCTATTAATAAGAAAAATTGTCATATGTATCGATTGGTTTGTAAGTCTGAGAATAAAGCGAGTGAGAGAGAGAGAGAGAGAGGACAAGATGTTGTTGCCCTTGAGGTTATGACCCGCCCACGCATCACGTCTGTGATACGTCCTTGGCCACCGCGACCTCGGTGAACTTTTATTGCGGTAGCCCCCTAATTCGAAGTTCAACTACGCTCTACCATCTTACCATAAACACTTCGTTTTGCTTTACCGTCATTCTGCCTTCAGGAGTTTCCATAACCCCGCCACATCCACCCTTTAGTAAAGGTTCTTAAAGATTCATGTTAAACCCAAGTATCTTCAACTGAAAAATATTTCCTTCAAACAACTTCCCATAAAAAATATTCGACGAACAGAAATCAGAAAGTCCAACAAAATCATTCTTTTCCAAAATAATTGTACAAGTATTTTTATTCACAAAAAAAATCTACGGTTTAACCCTACCAACAATCGAGTAATTTACCCTATAGATTTCATCCAATCAAAATATACAAAAATGTCATTCATAAACCATCCAAGTATTCATATAAGCTAAGCTTATCATTTAAATTTAAATGTATGAATGCATGTACAATTAAGCTCGAGTAAGTACCAACTGTACCTTGCTGTGCAAATTTTTTTTTTTTTTTTTTGTTTTGTTTAAATTAATATGTATGTATGTAATTATAGTAAATTAGTACGTAATTTTCCGATTTTATAAAGAAAATGTCTTATTATAATACATAATCAAATCAGTTTTAATTTTTTTTAATTTAATATTTGTAAGTTAATTTGTCTTTCAAATGAGCTTTAATTAAGCTCTTTTCTTTTCAAAGTTTCATATGTTTTATTTTGTATATAAATTGGTATTTAAGTCAACGCCTGTCATATGAGTTCCAAATTTCTTTTAATTCGTGGCATACTTTAAATCTTAGAAATTAAGCTCAATATAGAAAACCTTTTTGAGCAAACTCATTTAGGGCGAAATCGAATCAAATATGCATTCAAATAATAATTATATAACAAAAGACTTACCGAAAGCTTTTTATGTAAAAAAAATTTTAAGTTGAATGACGAAAAACAAAAGTAATCAATTCTGCCGACGTCCAATGAAGGGGTGCACCGCGTCAATGGGATGGCTCGAACGTTTCTTATGATGATTAGTTTTCTGTTATGCGTACCTGTATAAAATAATTAAAATTTGTTTGCATTTAAGACGATTCGCTTTACTAATTGAAGAGTAAATCCTAATGTTATTATTTATGTCTATTTACTTTTGACATATACTGTTCTCTTATGTTTCTTAAATTTCCTTTTTTTTTTTTTTTTTTTTTTTTTTTTTTTTTTTTTTTTTTTTTTTTTTTTTTTTTTTTTTTTTTTTTTTTTTATTTCTTTATTTACTTTGCATGATTTTCAATATAGTACTAATAATAATAAGTATAACATACAAAATAATAATCTGATAATTAAAAATTTAAGGTAGGATATAGGAAGTCGGAATGAAGGGTACTTAGCTTTATAGGGATTTGGGGTAAAGCTGCTGACGCTGCGTCGTGTCGGTGTTGTATGTCCTAGGGGCTGCTGTCAGTTGTACTTAATGTTGCTGTAGGTAATTGTTGTCAAGTATTTCTATTGATGGTTGTTGTTTATGTAGCTGTGGTTGGTTATTGTAAATGTTGCTATTGATGGGTGTTGTAAGTGTTGCTGGGGATGATTTGCTTATTGTAACTGTTGCTGTAGATGATTTGCTTGATGAAATGTAACTGTTTGGTGGTGATGACGTAATGATGCAGTACAAGTGAGGTTGAGGTGACTGTCGTCGTACGCTCTTTCTCTCGATGACGAAGGGGTACCGAAGCTGTCGTAAGTTTTTGCTTCGATGGTGGACATATATTTTTTTCTCTACCTAGGTGGGTTTCGTCAGCCAATCGTGTTTGCGTGGTTGATGGCGTGACGGCTTACTAGTTCTAGGATTCCTGGGGTCGTCTGGAGATGCCAGGAGTCGGCGAAGTTGTTGGATTCGGTAATGGGGTGGGGTTCTGGTTTTTCAGGTGTGTTTTTTTTTTTTTTTACTAGTTTGGTGGAGATACTGGTAAAGCAAATAAGCACAGTTATAATGGGGCACTGGTTAACTTTGTTCGGTTTTTTTTTTTTCTTATGTCCAATTATAGGACCACGTGCACTTCATTTTAGGAGCTTTAAATCCAAGAATCGCCTATGCTCTCTTATTTATACGTAATGTTAGTATTTGTTATTTTATGTAACGTATTTTATCACATAACAAAATTGTTTTATACGATGTCTAAGTTTTTAAGTTTTTTTTTTTTTTTTTTTTTTTTTTTGTTTTATTGAAAAATTTTATCGAACTTGACTGTCTACTTTTTATCTCACACTCGACCGCACACGACCTGACTCCCGATATACCAAAAACCAACTGCCTCATTGATCGATTCATCGATTTTTTTTTCTCTTCTGCTCTTCTGTCGCTGTGCTTACAAAACTCCCCATGTCATGGAAGCATTTCCGGTGATGTTTTTTTGAGTTTTTCGGATGTAGTTTTAACCAGAAAAATCCAATTCTGGTACCAAAATTTAAAATCGAATTTTTTGAAAATAGATGTACCAAAATCGGAATCCTCTAGTTGAAATCCTTAAAAAAAACAAAATTTCTTCACACCGATTCTTACTTACACCTATCCGTTCCTTTGTAAGTATTTGTTACCGGACCAGCTTTTTATACCACCTTTCACCATTCTACCTCTTACGTCTGATGACTATGATACCTACAAGTAACTAACAATCTAGCCTACCGAACCGATTAACTAACAGCTTTCACCGATTAGCTAATACCCAAACCTAAAGATTATGAGGAATCCATTGTAGAAAATAAATTTAATTTTAAAACAATGCCTGTACCTAGTCTTTTTCTCACATTGTTGAGGAAATCAATTTTACCGAAAAGTTAAATTAACTTCACCCGTTCGCAAATTTGGGAATGTGTTAGTAAATTGGTTATAGTATTTTAGAAAATTTATCGAAGGCAACAAAAATCAATTCTTTAGCACATTTGGTTTAGAAAATGTGTTTCTGACCCTTCTATGAATTAACCCTTGCTTACCCTACCTATTGAGCTTTAGTTTTGATTCAGGAGACGAAATTTAAGACAAGGCGCTGGCCGAATACTTAAGTGCCTATAGACCAGACTTTTTCGGGAAATTGAGTTAAAGATGCAGTTATTCGTATACTAATTCGAATATTCTCTATCGTTTTGCGCTATCCCCGTAGCTCTATCTTCAATATTAACGAAGTTATAGAAAGCACTTTTGCTCTATAAGCCACAAATTTTTGGGTTATTCTTATGCTTATTTGCCGTATATCCAAAATGGGTACTAGGTGGGGCAAATTTTGTATAAAAGTTTGAAAAACAAACGTCCACAGATTTTTGAGCTTTAACTACCTAACAATGTGTTTGGGTGGCGATATTTCCGAATTCAGTCCTTGTAAAAGGTTGCAGTTTTCAAAATTTCTAGTCAGTTTTGTAAGAGCTATTCACGGGTGAAAACCAGAAAGTTCTGCGAGGCCTGGCTATCGAAATATGGCCACCCAAAGTGATTTTACTGAAAATTGACCCAAATATAAAAAAGTCATCGGATGCGGATGGAGATATTTCCGCAACCAAGGCTCGTAACGCGTTGCGGTTTTCAATTCTGAATAGATAATTAACAGACCTTTCCATGGATGTGCCAAACTCAAATTTTTTTTTCAATTAATTTTGGGAAAAATCATGGACCACTTGTCTATAAAAATCAATATTTTTTCGAAGTTCACCAATCTCATCGAGATATACATCAAACGAAAGGTCTGTTCAATACCTACACACACCTGTAAGCCAAATCGTCCTGCGTGGTCTGGTTAGCGAAATATGGCCATCCAAAGTGATTTCACTGATTCCACAGATTTTTGAGCTTTAACTACCTAACAATGTGCTTGGGTGGCGATATTTCCGAAACCAGGCCTTGTAAAAGGTTGCGGTTTCCAAAATTTCTAGTCAATTTTGTAAGAGCTATTCACGGGTGAAAACCAGAAGGTTCTGCGAGGTCTGGTTATCGAAATATGGCCACCCAAAGTGATTTTACTGAAAATTGACCCAAATCTAAAAAAGTCATCGGATGCGGATGGAGATATTTCCGCAACCAAGGCTCGTAACGCGTTGCGGTTTTCAATTCTGAATAGAGAATTAACAGACCTTTCCATGGATGTGCCAAACTCAAATTTTTTTTTTCAATTAATTTCGGGAAAAATCATGGACTAACTGTCTATAAAACTCATTATTTTTTCGAAGTTCACCAATCCCATCGAGATACACATCAAACGAAAGGTCTGTTCAATACCTACACACACCTGTAAGCCAAATCGTCCTGCGTGGTCTGGTCTGGATGGCGAAATATGGCCATCCAAAGTGATTTCACTGATTCCACAGATTTTTGAGCTTTACTGCCTAACAATGTGCTTGGGTGGCGATATTTCCGAAACCAGGCCTTGTAAAAGGTTGCGGTTTCCAAAATTTCTAGTCAATTTTGTAAGAGCTATTCACGGGTGAAAACCAGAAGGTTCTGCGAGGTCTGGTTATCGAAATATGGCCACCCAAAGTGATTTTACTGAAAATTGACCCAAATCTAAAAAAGTCATCGGATGCGGATGGAGATATTTCCGCAACCAAGGCTCGTAACGCGTTGCGGTTTTCAATTCTGAACAGAGAATTAGCAGACCTTTCAATGGATGTGCCAAACTCAATTTTTTTTTTTTCAATTAATTTTGGGAAAAATCATGGACTAACTGTCTATAAAAATCATTATTTTTTCGAAGTTCACCAATCCCATCGAGATACACATCAAACGAAAGGTCTGTTCAATACCTACACACACCTGTAAGCCAAATCGTCCTGCGTGGTCTGGTTAGCGAAATATGGCCATCCAAAGTGATTTTACTGAAAATTGACCCAAATCTAAAAAAAGTCATCGGATGCGGATGGAGATATTTCCGCAACCAAGGCTCGTAACGCGTTGCGGTTTTCAATTCTGAACAGAGAATTAGCAGACCTTTCCATGGATGTGCCAAACTCAAATTTGTTTTTTCAATTAATTTTGGGAAAAATCATGGACTAACCACTTGTCTATAAAAATCATTATTTTGTCGAAGTTCACCAATCCCATCGAGATATACATCAAACGAAAGGTCTGTTCAATACCTACACACACCTGTAAGCCAAATCGTCATGCGTGGTCTGGTTAGCGAAATATGGCCATCCAAAGTGATTTCACTGATTCCACAGATTTTTGAGCTTTAACTACCTAACAATGTGCTTGGGTGGCGATATTTCCGAAACCAGGCCTTGTAAAAGGTTGCGGTTTCCAAAATTTCTAGTCAATTTTGTAAGAGCTATTCACGGGTGAAAACCAGAAGGTTCTGCGAGGTCTGGTTATCGAAATATGGCCACCCAAAGTGATTTTACTGAAAATTGACCCAAATCTAAAAAAGTCATCGGATGCGGATGGAGATATTTCCGCAACCAAGGCTCGTAACGCGTTGCGGTTTTCAATTCTGAATAGAGAATTAACAGACCTTTCCATGGATGTGCCAAACTCAAATTTGTTTTTTCAATTAATTTCGGGAAAAATCATGGACTAACTGTCTATAAAACTCATTATTTTTTCGAAGTTCACCAATCCCATCGAGATACACATCAAACGAAAGGTCTGTTCAATACCTACACACACCTGTAAGCCAAATCGTCCTGCGTGGTCTGGTTAGCGAAATATGGCCATCCAAAGTGATTTTACTGAAAATTGACCCAAATCTAAAAAAAGTCATCGGATGCGGATGGAGATATTACCGCAACCAAGGCTCGTAACGCGTTGCGGTTTTCAATTCTGAACAGAGAATTAGCAGACCTTTCCATGGATGTGCCAAACTCAAATTTGTTTTTGCAATTAATTTTGGGAAAAATCATGGACTAACCACTTGTCTATAAAAATCATTATTTTGTCGAAGTTCACCAATCCCATCGAGATATACATCAAACGAAAGGTCTGTTCAATACCTACACACACCTGTAAGCCAAATCGTCCTGCGTGGTCTGGTTAGCGAAATATGGCCATTCAAAGTGATTTTACTGAAAATTGACCCAAATCTAAAAAAGTCATCGGATGCGGATGGAGATATTTCCGCAACCAAGGCTCGTAACGCGTTGCGGTTTTCAATTCTGAACAGAGAATTAGCAGACCTTTCCATGGATGTGCCAAACTCAAATTTGTTTTTGCAATTAATTTTGGGAAAAATCATGGACTAACCACTTGTCTATAAAAATCATTATTTTGTCGAAGTTCACCAATCCCATCGAGATATACATCAAACGAAAGGTCTGTTCAATACCTACACACACCTGTAAGCCAAATCGTCCTGCGTGGTCTGGTTAGCGAAATATGGCCATTCAAAGTGATTTCACTGATTCCACAGATTTTTGAGCTTTAACTACCTAACAATGTGCTTGGGTGGCGATATTTCCGAAGCCAGGCCTTGTAAAAGGTTGCGGTTTCCAATATTTCTAGTCAATTTTGTAAGAGCTATTCACGGGTGAAAACCAGAAGGTTCTGCGAGGTCTGGTTATCGAAATATGGCCACCCAAAGTGATTTTACTGAAAATTGACCCAAATCTAAAAAAGTCATCGGATGCGGATGGAGATATTTCCGCAACCAAGGCTCGTGACGCGTTGCGGTTTTCAATTCTGAACAGAGAATTAGCAGACCATTCCATCAATGTGCCAAACTCAAATTTTTTTTTTCAATTAATTTTGGGAAAAATCATGGACTAACCACTTGTCTATAAAAATCATTACTTTTTCGAAGTTCACCAATCCCATCGAGATATACATCAAACGAAAGGTCTGTTCAATACCTACACACACCTGTAAGCCAAATCGTCCTGCGTGGTCTGGTTAGCGAAATATGGCCACCCAAAGTGATTTTACTGAAAATTGACCCAAATCTAAAAAAGTCATCGGATGCGGATGGAGATATTTCCGCAACCAAGGCTCGTAACGCGTTGCGGTTTTCAATTCTGAATAGAGAATTAACAGACCTTTCCATCAATGTGCCAAACTCAAATTTTTTTTTTCAATTAATTTTGGGAAAAATCATCACTTGTCTATAAAAATCATTATTTTTTCGAAGTTCACCAATCCCATCGAGATACACATCAAACGAAAGGTCTGTTCAATACCTACACACACCTGTAAGCCAAATCGTCCTGCGTGGTCTGGTTAGCGAAATATGGCCATCCAAAGTGATTTCACTGATTCCACAGATTTTTGAGCTTTAACTACCTAACAATGTGCTTGGGTGGCGATATTTCCGAAACCAGGCCTTGTAAAAGGTTGCGGTTTCCAAAATTTCTAGTCAATTTTGTAAGAGCTATTCACGGGTGAAAACCAGAAGGTTCTGCGAGGTCTGGTTATCGAAATATGGCCACCCAAAGTGATTTTACTGAAAATTGACCCAAATCTAAAAAAGTCATCGGATGCGGATGGAGATATATCCGCAACCAAGGCTCGTAACGCGTTGCGGTTTTCAATTCTGAATAGATAATTAACAGACCTTTCCATGGATGTGCCAAACTCAAATTTTTTTTCAATTAATTTTGGGAAAAATCATGGACTAACCACTTGTCTATAAAAATCAATATTTTTTCGAAGTTCACCAATCTTATCGAGATATACATCAAACGAAAGGTCTGTTCAATACCTACACACACCTGTAAGCCAAATCGTCCTGCGTGGTCTGGTTAGCGAAATATGGCCATCCAAAGTGATTTCACTGATTCCACAGATTTTTGAGCTTTAACTACCTAACAATGTGCTTGGGTGGCGATATTTCCGAAACCAGGCCTTGTAAAAGGTTGCGGTTTCCAAAATTTCTAGTCAATTTTGTAAGAGCTATTCACGGGTGAAAACCAGAAGGTTCTGCGAGGTCTGGTTATCGAAATATGGCCACCCAAAGTGATTTTACTGAAAATTGACCCAAATCTAAAAAAGTCATCGGATGCGGATGGAGATATTTCCGCAACCAAGGCTCGTAACGCGTTGCGGTTTTCAATTCTGAATAGAGAATTAACAGACCTTTCCATGGATGTGCCAAACTCAAATTTTTTTTTTTCAATTAATTTCGGGAAAAATCATGGACTAACTGTCTATAAAACTCATTATTTTTTCGAAGTTCACCAATCCCATCGAGATACACATCAAACGAAAGGTCTGTTCAATACCTACACACACCTGTAAGCCAAATCGTCCTGCGTGGTCTGGTTAGCGAAATATGGCCACCCAAAGTGATTTTACTGAAAATTGACCCAAATCTAAAAAAGTCATCGGATGCGGATGGAGATATTTCCGCAACCAAGGCTCGTAACGCGTTGCGGTTTTCAATTCTGAACAGAGAATTAGCAGACCTTTCCATGGATGTGCCAAACTCAAATTTGTTTTTGCAATTAATTTTGGGAAAAATCATGGACTAACCACTTGTCTATAAAAATCATTATTTTGTCGAAGTTCACCAATCCCATCGAGATATACATCAAACGAAAGGTCTGTTTCGAAATATGGCCACCCAAAGTGATTTTACTGAAAATTGACCCAAATCTAAAAAAGTCATCGGATGCGGATGGAGATATATCCGCAACCAAGGCTCGTAACGCGTTGCGGTTTTCAATTCTGAATAGATAATTAACAGACCTTTCCATGGATGTGCCAAACTCAAATTTTTTTTTCAATTAATTTTGGGAAAAATCATGGACTCACTTGTCTATAAAAATCAATATTTTTTCGAAGTTCACCAATCTTATCGAGATATACATCAAACGAAAGGTCTGTTCAATACCTACACACACCTGTAAGCCAAATCGTCCTGCGTGGTCTGGTTAGCGAAATATGGCCATCCAAAGTGATTTCACTGATTCCACAGATTTTTGAGCTTTAACTACCTAACAATGTACTTGGGTGGCGATATTTCCGAAACCAGGCCTTGTAAAAGGTTGCGGTTTCCAAAATTTCTAGTCAATTTTGTAAGAGCTATTCACGGGTGAAAACCAGAAGGTTCTGCGAGGTCTGGTTATCGAAATATGGCCACCCAAAATGATTTTACTGAAAATTGACCCAAATCTAAAAAAGTCATCGGATGCGGATGGAGATATTTCCGCAACCAAGGCTCGTAACGCGTTGCGGTTTTCAATATTCTGAATAGATAATTAACAGACCTTTCCATGGATGTGCCAAACTCAAATTTTTTTTCAATTAATTTTGGGAAAAATCATGGACTAACCACTTGGCTATAAAAATCAATATTTTTTCGAAGTTCACCAATCTCATCGAGATATACATCAAACGAAAGGTCTGTTCAATACCTACACACACCTGTAAGCCAAATCGTCCTGCGTGGTCTGGTTAGCGAAATATGGCCATCCAAAGTGATTTCACTGATTCCACAGATTTTTGAGCTTTAACTACCTAACAATGTGCTTGGGTGGCGATATTTCCGAAACCAGGCCTTGTAAAAGGTTGCGGTTTCCAAAATTTCTAGTCAATTTTGTAAGAGCTATTCACGGGTGAAAACCAGAAGGTTCTGCGAGGTCTGGTTATCGAAATATGGCCACCCAAAGTGATTTTACTGAAAATTGACCCAAATCTAAAAAAGTCATCGGATGCGGATGGAGATATTTCCGCAACCAAGGCTCGTAACGCGTTGCGGTTTTCAATTCTGAATAGAGAATTAACAGACCTTTTCATGGATGTGCCAAACTCAAATTTTTTTTTTCAATTAATTTTGGGAAAAATCATGGACTAACCACTTGTCTATAAAAATCATTATTTTTTCGAAGTTCACCAATCCCATCGAGATATACATCAAACGAAAGGTCTGTTCAATACCTACACACACCTGTAAGCCAAATCGTCCTGCGTGGTCTGGTTAGCGAAATATGGCCACCCAAAGTGATTTTACTGAAAATTGACCCAAATCTAAAAAAGTCATCGGATGCGGATGGAGATTTTTTCAATTAATTTTGGGAAAAATCATGGACTAACCACTTGGCTATAAAAATCAATATTTTTTCGAAGTTCACCAATCTCATCGAGATATACATCAAACGAAAGGTCTGTTCAATACCTACACACACCTGTAAGCCAAATCGTCATGCGTGGTCTGGTTAGCGAAATATGGCCATCCAAAGTGATTTCACTGATTCCACAGATTTTTGAGCTTTAACTACCTAACAATGTGCTTGGGTGGCGATATTTCCGAAACCAGGCCTTGTAAAAGGTTGCGGTTTCCAAAATTTCTAGTCAATTTTGTAAGAGCTATTCACGGGTGAAAACCAGAAGGTTCTGCGAGGTCTGGTTATCGAAATATGGCCACCCAAAGTGATTTTACTGAAAATTGACCCAAATCTAAAAAAGTCATCGGATGCGGATGGAGATATTTCCGCAACCAAGGCTCGTAACGCGTTGCGGTTTTCAATTCTGAATAGAGAATTAACAGACCTTTCCATCAATGTGCCAAACTCAAATTTTTGTTTTTCAATTAATTTTGGGAAAAATCATGGACTAACCACTTGTCTATAAAAATCATTATTTTTTCGAAGTTCACCAATCCCATCGAGATATACATCAAACGAAAGGTCTGTTCAATACCTACACACACCTGTAAGCCAAATCGTCCTGCGTGGTCTGGTTAGCGAAATATGGCCATCCAAAGTGATTTCACTGATTCCACAGATTTTTGAGCTTTAACTACCTAACAATGTGCTTGGGTGGCGATATTTCCGAAACCAGGCCTTGTAAAAGGTTGCGGTTTCCAAAATTTCTAGTCAATTTTGTAAGAGCTATTCACGGGTGAAAACCAGAAGGTTCTGCGAGGTCTGGTTATCGAAATATGGCCACCCAAAGTGATTTTACTGAAAATTGACCCAAATCTAAAAAAGTCATCGGATGCGGATGGAGATATTTCCGCAACCAAGGCTCGTAACGCGTTGCGGTTTTCAATTCTGAATAGATAATTAACAGACCTTTCCATAAATGTGCCAAACTCAAATTTTTTTTCAATTAATTTTGGGAAAAATCATGGACTAACCACTTGTCTATAAAAATCAATATTTTTTCGAAGTTCACCAATCTCATCGAGATATACATCAAACGAAAAGTCTGTTCAATACCTACACACACCTGTAAGCCAAATCGTCATGCGTGGTCTGGTTAGCGAAATATGGCCATCCAAAGTGATTTCACTGATTCCACAGATTTTTGAGCTTTAACTACCTAACAATGTGCTTGGGTGGCGATATTTCCGAAACCAGGCCTTGTAAAAGGTTGCGGTTTCCAAAATTTCTAGTCAATTTTGTAAGAGCTATTCACGGGTGAAAACCAGAAGGTTCTGCGAGGTCTGGTTATCGAAATATGGCCACCCAAAGTGATTTTACTGAAAATTGACCCAAATCTAAAAAAGTCATCGGATGCGGATGGAGATATTTCCGCAACCAAGGCTCGTAACGCGTTGCGGTTTTCAATTCTGAATAGATAATTAACAGACCTTTCCATGGATGTGCCAAACTCAAATTTTTTTTCAATTAATTTTGGGAAAAATCATGGACTAACCACTTGGCTATAAAAATCAATATTTTTTCGAAGTTCACCAATCTCATCGAGATATACATCAAACGAAAGGTCTGTTCAATACCTACACACACCTGTAAGCCAAATCGTCATGCGTGGTCTGGTTAGCGAAATATGGCCATCCAAAGTGATTTTACTGAAAATTGACCCAAATCTAAAAAAGTCATCGGATGCGGATGGAGATATTTCCGCAACCAAGGCTCGTAACGCGTTGCGGTTTTCAATTCTGAATAGAGAATTAACAGACCTTTCCATGGATGTGCCAAACTCAAATTTTTTTTTTTTCAATTAATTTTGGGAAAAATCATGGACTCACTTGTCTATAAAAATCATTATTTTTTCGAAGTTCACCAATCCCATCGAGAAATACATCAAACGAAAGGTCTGTTCAATACCTACACACACCTGTAAGCCAAATCGTCCTGCGTGGTCTGGTTAGCGAAATATGGCCACCCAAAGTGATTTTACTGAAAATTGACCCAAATCTAAAAAAGTCATCGGATGCGGATGGAGATATTTCCGCAACCAAGGCTCGTAACGCGTTGCGGTTTTCAATTCTGAATAGAGAATTAACAGACCTTTTCATGGATGTGCCAAACTCAAATTTTTTTTCAATTAATTTTGGGAAAAATCATGGACTAACCACTTGTCTATAAAAATCATTATTTTTTCGAAGTTCACCAATCCCATCGAGATATACATCAAACGAAAGGTCTGTTCAATACCTACACACACCTGTAAGCCAAATCGTCCTGCGTGGTCTGGTTAGCGAAATATGGCCATCCAAAGTGATTTCACTGATTCCACAGATTTTTGAGCTTTAACTACCTAACAATGTGCTTGGGTGGCGATATTTCCGAAACCAGGCCTTGTAAAAGGTTGCGGTTTCCAAAATTTCTAGTCAATTTTGTAAGAGCTATTCACGGGTGAAAACCAGAAGGTTCTGCGAGGTCTGGTTATCGAAATATGGCCACCCAAAGTGATTTTACTAAAAATTGACCCAAATCTAAAAAAGTCATCGGATGCGGATGGAGATATTTCCGCAACCAAGGCTCGTAACGCGTTGCGGTTTTCAATTCTGAATAGATAATTAACAGACCTTTCCATGGATGTGCCAAACTCAAATTTTTTTTTTCAATTAATTTTGGGAAAAATCATGGACTAACCACTTGTCTATAAAAATCAATATTTTTTCGAAGTTCACCAATCTCATCGAGATATACATCAAACGAAAGGTCTGTTCAATACCTACACACACCTGTAAGCCAAATCGTCCTGCGTGGTCTGGTTAGCGAAATATGGCCATCCAAAGTGATTTCACTGATTCCACAGATTTTTGAGCTTTAACTACCTAACAATGTGCTTGGGTGGCGATATTTCCGAAGCCAGGCCTTGTAAAAGGTTGCGGTTTCCAAAATTTCTAGTCAATTTTGTAAGAGCTATTCACGGGTGAAAACCAGAAGGTTCTGCGAGGTCTGGTTATCGAAATATGGCCACCCAAAGTGATTTTACTGAAAATTGACCCAAATCTAAAAAAGTCATCGGATGCGGATGGAGATATTTCCGCAACCAAGGCTCGTAACGCGTTGCGGGTTTCAATTCTGAATAGAGAATTAACAGACCTTTCCATGGATGTGCCAAACTCAAATTTTTTTTTTTAATTAATTTTGGGAAAAATCATGGACTAAGTATATAAAAATCATTATTTTTTCGAAGTTCACCAATCCCATCGAGATATACATCAAACGAAAGGTCTGTTCAATACCTACACACACCTGTAAGCCAAATCGTCCTGCGTGGTCTGGTTAGCGAAATATGGCCACCCAAAGTGATTTTACTGAAAATTGACCCAAATCTAAAAAAAGTCATCGGATGCGGATGGAGATATTTCCGCAACCAAGGCTCGTAACGCGTTGCGGTTTTCAATTCTGAATAGAGAATTAACAGACCTTTCCATAAATGTGCCAAACTCAAATTTTTTTTTTCAATTAATTTTGGGAAAAATCATGGACTAACCACTTGTCTATAAAAATCATTATTTTTTCGAAGTTCACCAATCCCATCGAGATATACATCAAACGAAAGGTCTGTTCAATACCTACACACACCTGTAAGCCAAATCGTCCTGCGTGGTCTGGTTAGCGAAATATGGCCACCCAAAGTGATTTTACTGAAAATTGACCCAAATCTAAAAAAGTCATCGGATGCGGATGGAGATATTTCCGCAACCAAGGCTCGTAACGCGTTGCGGTTTTCAATTCTGAATAGAGAATTAACAGACGTTTTCATAGATGTGCCAAACTCAAATTTTTTTTTTCAATTAATTTTGGGAAAAATCATGGACTAACCACTTGTCTATAAAAATCAATATTTTTTCGAAGTTCACCAATCTCATCGAGATATACATCAAACGAAAGGTCTGTTCAATACCTACACACACCTGTAAGCCAAATCGTACTGCGTGGTCTGGTTAGCGAAATATGGCCATCCAAAGTGATTTCACTGATTCCACAGATTTTTGAGCTTTAACTACCTAACAATGTGCTTGGGTGGCGATATTTCCGAAACCAGGCCTTGTAAAAGGTTGCGGTTTCCAAAATTTCTAGTCAATTTTGTAAGAGCTATTCACGGGTGAAAACCAGAAGGTTCTGCGAGGTCTGGTTATCGAAATATGGCCACCCAAAGTGATTTTACTGAAAATTGACCCAAATCTAAAAAAGTCATCGGATGCGGATGGAGATATTTCCGCAACCAAGGCTCGTAACGCGTTGCGGTTTTCAATTCTGAATAGATAATTAACAGACCTTTCCATGGATGTGCCAAACTCAAATTTTTTTTCAATTAATTTTGGGAAAAATCATGGACTAACCACTTGGCTATAAAAATCAATATTTTTTCGAAGTTCACCAATCTCATCGAGATATACATCAAACGAAAGGTCTGTTCAATACCTACACACACCTGTAAGCCAAATCGTCATGCGTGGTCTGGTTAGCGAAATATGGCCATCCAAAGTGATTTTACTGAAAATTGACCCAAATCTAAAAAAGTCATCGGATGCGGATGGAGATATTTCCGCAACCAAGGCTCGTAACGCGTTGCGGTTTTCAATTCTGAATAGAGAATTAACAGACCTTTCCATGGATGTGCCAAACTCAAATTTTTTTTTTTCAATTAATTTTGGGAAAAATCATGGACTCACTTGTCTATAAAAATCATTATTTTTTCGAAGTTCACCAATCCCATCGAGATATACATCAAACGAAAGGTCTGTT
The DNA here is from genome assembly GCA_911387755.1 of Chrysotoxum bicinctum. NCBI lineage: Eukaryota > Metazoa > Arthropoda > Insecta > Diptera > Syrphidae > Chrysotoxum > Chrysotoxum bicinctum. The sequence continues at coordinate 81,517,292 of OU426990.1, forward strand.
CAATACCTACACACACCTGTAAGCCAAATCGTCCTGCGTGGTCTGGTTAGCGAAATATGGCCACCCAAAGTGATTTTACTGAAAATTGACCCAAATCTAAAAAAGTCATCGGATGCGGATGGAGATATTTCCGCAACCAAGGCTCGTAACGCGTTGCGGTTTTCAATTCTGAATAGAGAATTAACAGACCTTTTCATGGATGTGCCAAACTCAAATTTTTTTTCAATTAATTTTGGGAAAAATCATGGACTAACCACTTGTCTATAAAAATCATTATTTTTTCGAAGTTCACCAATCCCATCGAGATATACATCAAACGAAAGGTCTGTTCAATACCTACACACACCTGTAAGCCAAATCGTCCTGCGTGGTCTGGTTAGCGAAATATGGCCATCCAAAGTGATTTCACTGATTCCACAGATTTTTGAGCTTTAACTACCTAACAATGTGCTTGGGTGGCGATATTTCCGAAACCAGGCCTTGTAAAAGGTTGCGGTTTCCAAAATTTCTAGTCAATTTTGTAAGAGCTATTCACGGGTGAAAACCAGAAGGTTCTGCGAGGTCTGGTTATCGAAATATGGCCACCCAAAGTGATTTTACTAAAAATTGACCCAAATCTAAAAAAGTCATCGGATGCGGATGGAGATATTTCCGCAACCAAGGCTCGTAACGCGTTGCGGTTTTCAATTCTGAATAGATAATTAACAGACCTTTCCATGGATGTGCCAAACTCAAATTTTTTTTTCAATTAATTTTGGGAAAAATCATGGACTAACCACTTGTCTATAAAAATCAATATTTTTTCGAAGTTCACCAATCTCATCGAGATATACATCAAACGAAAGGTCTGTTCAATACCTACACACACCTGTAAGCCAAATCGTCCTGCGTGGTCTGGTTAGCGAAATATGGCCATCCAAAGTGATTTCACTGATTCCACAGATTTTTGAGCTTTAACTACCTAACAATGTGCTTGGGTGGCGATATTTCCGAAGCCAGGCCTTGTAAAAGGTTGCGGTTTCCAAAATTTCTAGTCAATTTTGTAAGAGCTATTCACGGGTGAAAACCAGAAGGTTCTGCGAGGTCTGGTTATCGAAATATGGCCACCCAAAGTGATTTTACTGAAAATTGACCCAAATCTAAAAAAGTCATCGGATGCGGATGGAGATATTTCCGCAACCAAGGCTCGTAACGCGTTGCGGTTTTCAATTCTGAATAGAGAATTAACAGACCTTTCCATGGATGTGCCAAACTCAAATTTTTTTTTTTAATTAATTTTGGGAAAAATCATGGACTAAGTATATAAAAATCATTATTTTTTCGAAGTTCACCAATCCCATCGAGATATACATCAAACGAAAGGTCTGTTCAATACCTACACACACCTGTAAGCCAAATCGTCCTGCGTGGTCTGGTTAGCGAAATATGGCCACCCAAAGTGATTTTACTGAAAATTGACCCAAATCTAAAAAAAGTCATCGGATGCGGATGGAGATATTTCCGCAACCAAGGCTCGTAACGCGTTGCGGTTTTCAATTCTGAATAGAGAATTAACAGACCTTTCCATAAATGTGCCAAACTCAAATTTTTTTTTTTCAATTAATTTTGGGAAAAATCATGGACTAACCACTTGTCTATAAAAATCATTATTTTTTCGAAGTTCACCAATCCCATCGAGATATACATCAAACGAAAGGTCTGTTCAATACCTACACACACCTGTAAGCCAAATCGTCCTGCGTGGTCTGGTTAGCGAAATATGGCCACCCAAAGTGATTTTACTGAAAATTGACCCAAATCTAAAAAAGTCATCGGATGCGGATGGAGATATTTCCGCAACCAAGGCTCGTAACGCGTTGCGGTTTTCAATTCTGAATAGAGAATTAACAGACGTTTTCATGGATGTGCCAAACTCAAATTTTTTTTTTCAATTAATTTTGGGAAAAATCATGGACTAACCACTTGTCTATAAAAATCAATATTTTTTCGAAGTTCACCAATCTCATCGAGATATACATCAAACGAAAGGTCTGTTCAATACCTACACACACCTGTAAGCCAAATCGTACTGCGTGGTCTGGTTAGCGAAATATGGCCATCCAAAGTGATTTCACTGATTCCACAGATTTTTGAGCTTTAACTACCTAACAATGTGCTTGGGTGGCGATATTTCCGAAGCCAGGCCTTGTAAAAGGTTGCGGTTTCCAAAATTTCTAGTCAATTTTGTAAGAGCTATTCACGGGTGAAAACCAGAAGGTTCTGCGAGGTCTGGTTATCGAAATATGGCCACCCAAAGTGATTTTACTGAAAATTGACCCAAATCTAAAAAAGTCATCGGATGCGGATGAAGATATTTCCGCAACCAAGGCTCGTAACGCGTTGCGGTTTTCAATTCTGAATAGAGAATTAACAGACCTTTCCATGGATGTGCCAAACTCAAATTTTTTTTTTTAATTAATTTTGGGAAAAATCATGGACTAAGTATATAAAAATCATTATTTTTTCGAAGTTCACCAATCCCATCGAGATATACATCAAACGAAAGGTCTGTTCAATACCTACACACACCTGTAAGCCAAATCGTCCTGCGTGGTCTGGTTAGCGAAATATGGCCACCCAAAGTGATTTTACTGAAAATTGACCCAAATCTAAAAAAGTCATCGGATGCGGATGGAGATATTTCCGCAACCAAGGCTCGTAACGCGTTGCGGTTTTCAATTCTGAATAGAGAATTAACAGACCTTTCCATGGATGTGCCCAACTCAAATTTTTTTTTTCAATTAATTTTGGGAAAAATCATGGACTAACCACTTGTCTATAAAAATCATTATTTTTTCGAAGTTCACCAATCCCATCGAGATATACATCAAACGAAAGGTCTGTTCAATACCTACACACACCTGTAAGCCAAATCGTCCTGCGTGGTCTGGTTAGCGAAATATGGCCATCCAAAGTGATTTCACTGATTCCACAGATTTTTGAGCTTAACTACCTAACAATGTGCTTGGGTGGCGATATTTCCGAAACCAGGCCTTGTAAAAGGTTGCGGTTTCCAAAATTTCTAGTCAATTTTGTAAGAGCTATTCACGGGTGAAAACCAGAAGGTTCTGCGAGGTCTGGTTATCGAAATATGGCCACCCAAAGTGATTTTACTGAAAATTGACCCAAATCTAAAAAAGTCATCGGATGCGGATGGAGATATTTCCGCAACCAATCCTCGTAACGCGTTGCGGTTTTCAATTCGGAATAGAGAATTAACAGACCTTTCCATGGATGTGCCAAACTCAAATTTTTTTTTTTAATTAATTTTGGGAAAAATCATGGACTAAGTATATAAAAATCATTATTTTTTCGAAGTTCACCAATCCCATCGAGATATACATCAAACGAAAGGTCTGTTCAATACCTACACACACCTGTAAGCCAAATCGTCCTGCGTGGTCTGGTTAGCGAAATATGGCCACCCAAAGTGATTTTACTGAAAATTGACCCAAATCTAAAAAAAGTCATCGGATGCGGATGGAGATATTTCCGCAACCAAGGCTCGTAACGCGTTGCGGTTTTCAATTCTGAATAGAGAATTAACAGACCTTTCCATAAATGTGCCAAACTCAAATTTTTTTTTTCAATTAATTTTGGGAAAAATCATGGACTAACCACTTGTCTATAAAAATCATTATTTTTTCGAAGTTCACCAATCCCATCGAGATATACATCAAACGAAAGGTCTGTTCAATACCTACACACACCTGTAAGCCAAATCGTCCTGCGTGGTCTGGTTAGCGAAATATGGCCACCCAAAGTGATTTTACTGAAAATTGACCCAAATCTAAAAAAGTCATCGGATGCGGATGGAGATATTTCCGCAACCAAGGCTCGTAACGCGTTGCGGTTTTCAATTCTGAATAGAGAATTAACAGACGTTTTCATGGATGTGCCAAACTCAAATTTTTTTTTTCAATTAATTTTGGGAAAAATCATGGACTAACCACTTGTCTATAAAAATCAATATTTTTTCGAAGTTCACCAATCTCATCGAGATATACATCAAACGAAAGGTCTGTTCAATATCTACACACACCTGTAAGCCAAATCGTACTGCGTGGTCTGGTTAGCGAAATATGGCCATCCAAAGTGATTTCACTGATTCCACAGATTTTTGAGCTTTAACTACCTAACAATGTGCTTGGGTGGCGATATTTCCGAAACCAGGCCTTGTAAAAGGTTGCGGTTTCCAAAATTTCTAGTCAATTTTGTAAGAGCTATTCACGGGTGAAAACCAGAAGGTTCTGCGAGGTCTGGTTATCGAAATATGGCCACCCAAAGTGATTTTACTGAAAATTGACCCAAATCTAAAAAAGTCATCGGATGCGGATGGAGATATTTCCGCAACCAAGGCTCGTAACGCGTTGCGGTTTTCAATTCTGAATAGATAATTAACAGACCTTTCCATGGATGTGCCAAACTCAAATTTTTTTTCAATTAATTTTGGGAAAAATCATGGACTAACCACTTGGCTATAAAAATCAATATTTTTTCGAAGTTCACCAATCTCATCGAGATATACATCAAACGAAAGGTCTGTTCAATACCTACACACACCTGTAAGCTAAATCGTCATGCGTGGTCTGGTTAGCGAAATAATGGCCATCCAAAGTGATTTTACTGAAAATTGACCCAAATCTAAAAAAGTCATCGGATGCGGATGGAGATATTTCCGCAACCAAGGCTCGTAACGCGTTGCGGTTTTCAATTCTGAATAGAGAATTAACAGACCTTTCCATGGATGTGCCAAACTCAAATTTTTTTTTTTTTCAATTAATTTTGGGAAAAATCATGGACTCACTTGTCTATAAAAATCATTATTTTTCGAAGTTCACCAATCCCATCGAGATATACATCAAACGAAAGGTCTGTTCAATACCTACACACACCTGTAAGCCAAATCGTCCTGCGTGGTCTGGTTAGCGAAATATGGCCACCCAAAGTGATTTTACTGAAAATTGACCCAAATCTAAAAAAGTCATCGGATGCGGATGGAGATATTTCCGCAACCAAGGCTCGTAACGCGTTGCGGTTTTCAATTCTGAATAGAGAATTAACAGACCTTTTCATGGATGTGCCAAACTCAAATTTTTTTTCAATTAATTTTGGGAAAAATCATGGACTAACCACTTGTCTATAAAAATCATTATTTTTTCGAAGTTCACCAATCCCATCGAGATATACATCAAACGAAAGGTCTGTTCAATACCTACACACACCTGTAAGCCAAATCGTCCTGCGTGGTCTGGTTAGCGAAATATGGCCATCCAAAGTGATTTCACTGATTCCACAGATTTTTGAGCTTTAACTACCTAACAATGTGCTTGGGTGGCGATATTTCCGAAACCAGGCCTTGTAAAAGGTTGCGGTTTCCAAAATTTCTAGTCAATTTTGTAAGAGCTATTCACGGGTGAAAACCAGAAGGTTCTGCGAGGTCTGGTTATCGAAATATGGCCACCCAAAGTGATTTTACTGAAAATTGACCCAAATCTAAAAAAGTCATCGGATGCGGATGGAGATATTTCCGCAACCAAGGCTCGTAACGCGTTGCGGTTTTCAATTCTGAATAGATAATTAACAGACCTTTCCATGGATGTGCCAAACTCAAATTTTTTTTTCAATTAATTTTGGGAAAAATCATGGACTAACCATTTGTCTATAAAAATCAATATTTTTTCGAAGTTCACCAATCTCATCGAGATATACATCAAACGAAAGGTCTGTTCAATACCTACACACACCTGTAAGCCAAATCGTCCTGCGTGGTCTGGTTAGCGAAATATGGCCATCCAAAGTGATTTCACTGATTCCACAGATTTTTGAGCTTTAACTACCTAACAATGTGCTTGGGTGGCGATATTTCCGAAGCCAGGCCTTGTAAAAGGTTGCGGTTTCCAAAATTTCTAGTCAATTTTGTAAGAGCTATTCACGGGTGAAAACCAGAAGGTTCTGCGAGGTCTGGTTATCGAAATATGGCCACCCAAAGTGATTTTACTGAAAATTGACCCAAATCTAAAAAAGTCATCGGATGCGGATGGAGATATTTCCGCAACCAAGGCTCGTAACGCGTTGCGGTTTTCAATTCTGAATAGAGAATTAACAGACCTTTCCATAAATGTGCCAAACTCAAATTTTTTTTTTCAATTAATTTTGGGAAAAATCATGGACTAACCACTTGTCTATAAAAATCATTATTTTTTCGAAGTTCACCAATCCCATCGAGATATACATCAAACGAAAGGTCTGTTCAATACCTACACACACCTGTAAGCCAAATCGTCCTGCGTGGTCTGGTTAGCGAAATATGGCCACCCAAAGTGATTTTACTGAAAATTGACCCAAATCTAAAAAAGTCATCGGATGCGGATGGAGATATTTCCGCAACCAAGGCTCGTAACGCGTTGCGGTTTTCAATTCTGAATAGAGAATTAACAGACGTTTTCATGGATGTGCCAAACTCAAATTTTTTTTTTCAATTAATTTTGGGAAAAATCATGGACTAACCACTTGTCTATAAAAATCAATATTTTTTCGAAGTTCACCAATCTCATCGAGATATACATCAAACGAAAGGTCTGTTCAATACCTACACACACCTGTAAGCCAAATCGTACTGCGTGGTCTGGTTAGCGAAATATGGCCATCCAAAGTGATTTCACTGATTCCACAGATTTTTGAGCTTTAACTACCTAACAATGTGCTTGGGTGGCGATATTTCCGAAGCCAGGCCTTGTAAAAGGTTGCGGTTTCCAAAATTTCTAGTCAATTTTGTAAGAGCTATTCACGGGTGAAAACCAGAAGGTTCTGCGAGGTCTGGTTATCGAAATATGGCCACCCAAAGTGATTTTACTGAAAATTGACCCAAATCTAAAAAAGTCATCGGATGCGGATGAAGATATTTCCGCAACCAAGGCTCGTAACGCGTTGCGGTTTTCAATTCTGAATAGAGAATTAACAGACCTTTCCATCGATGTGCCAAACTCAAATTTTTTTTTTTAATTAATTTTGGGAAAAATCATGGACTAAGTATATAAAAATCATTATTTTTTCGAAGTTCACCAATCCCATCGAGATATACATCAAACGAAAGGTCTGTTCAATACCTACACACACCTGTAAGCCAAATCGTCCTGCGTGGTCTGGTTAGCGAAATATGGCCACCCAAAGTGATTTTACTGAAAATTGACCCAAATCTAAAAAAGTCATCGGATGCGGATGGAGATATTTCCGCAACCAAGGCTCGTAACGCGTTGCGGTTTTCAATTCTGAATAGAGAATTAACAGACCTTTCCATAAATGTGCCCAACTCAAATTTTTTTTTTCAATTAATTTTGGGAAAAATCATGGACTAACCACTTGTCTATAAAAATCATTATTTTTTCGAAGTTCACCAATCCCATCGAGATATACATCAAACGAAAGGTCTGTTCAATACCTACACACACCTGTAAGCCAAATCGTCCTGCGTGGTCTGGTTAGCGAAATATGGCCATCCAAAGTAATTTCACTGATTCCACAGATTTTTGAGCTTTAACTACCTAACAATGTGCTTGGGTGGCGATATTTCCGAAGCCAGGCCTTGTAAAAGGTTGCGGTTTCCAAAATTTCTAGTCAATTTTGTAAGAGCTATTCACGGGTGAAAACCAGAAGGTTCTGCGAGGTCTGGTTATCGAAATATGGCCACCCAAAGTGATTTTACTGAAAATTGACCCAAATCTAAAAAAGTCATCGGATGCGGATGGAGATATTTCCGCAACCAAGGCTCGTAACGCGTTGCGGTTTTCAATTCTGAATAGAGAATTAACAGACCTTTCCATAAATGTGCCAAACTCAAATTTTTTTTTTCAATTAATTGTGGGAAAAATCATGGACTAACCACTTGTCTATAAAAATCATTATTTTTTCGAAGTTCACCAATCCCATCGAGATATACATCAAACGAAAGGTCTGTTCAATACCTACACACACCTGTAAGCCAAATCGTCCTGCGTGGTCTGGTTAGCGAAATATGGCCACCCAAAGTGATTTTACTGAAAATTGACCCAAATCTAAAAAAGTCATCGGATGCGGATGGAGATATTTCCGCAACCAAGGCTCGTAACGCGTTGCGGTTTTCAATTCTGAATAGAGAATTAACAGACGTTTTCATGGATGTGCCAAACTCAAATTTTTTTTTTCAATTAATTTTGGGAAAAATCATGGACTAACCACTTGTCTATAAAAATCAATATTTTTTCGAAGTTCACCAATCTCATCGAGATATACATCAAACGAAAGGTCTGTTCAATACCTACACACACCTGTAAGCCAAATCGTACTGCGTGGTCTGGTTAGCGAAATATGGCCATCCAAAGTGATTTCACTGATTCCACAGATTTTTGAGCTTTAACTACCTAACAATGTGCTTGGGTGGCGATATTTCCGAAGCCAGGCCTTGTAAAAGGTTGCGGTTTCCAAAATTTCTAGTCAATTTTGTAAGAGCTATTCACGGGTGAAAACCAGAAGGTTCTGCGAGGTCTGGTTATCGAAATATGGCCACCCAAAGTGATTTTACTGAAAATTGACCCAAATCTAAAAAAGTCATCGGATGCGGATGAAGATATTTCCGCAACCAAGGCTCGTAACGCGTTGCGGTTTTCAATTCTGAATAGAGAATTAACAGACCTTTCCATCGATGTGCCAAACTCAAATTTTTTTTTTTAATTAATTTTGGGAAAAATCATGGACTAAGTATATAAAAATCATTATTTTTTCGAAGTTCACCAATCCCATCGAGATATACATCAAACGAAAGGTCTGTTCAATACCTACACACACCTGTAAGCCAAATCGTCCTGCGTGGTCTGGTTAGCGAAATATGGCCACCCAAAGTGATTTTACTGAAAATTGACCCAAATCTAAAAAAGTCATCGGATGCGGATGGAGATATTTCCGCAACCAAGGCTCGTAACGCGTTGCGGTTTTCAATTCTGAATAGAGAATTAACAGACCTTTCCATAAATGTGCCCAACTCAAATTTTTTTTTTCAATTAATTTTGGGAAAAATCATGGACTAACCACTTGTCTATAAAAATCATTATTTTTTCGAAGTTCACCAATCCCATCGAGATATACATCAAACGAAAGGTCTGTTCAATACCTACACACACCTGTAAGCCAAATCGTCCTGCGTGGTCTGGTTAGCGAAATATGGCCATCCAAAGTGATTTCACTGATTTCACAGATTTTTGAGCTTAACTACCTAACAATGTGCTTGGGTGGCGATATTTCCGAAACCAGGCCTTGTAAAAGGTTGCGGTTTCCAAAATTTCTAGTCAATTTTGTAAGAGCTATTCACGGGTGAAAACCAGAAGGTTCTGCGAGGTCTGGTTATCGAAATATGGCCACCCAAAGTGATTTTACTGAAAATTGACCCAAATCTAAAAAAGTCATCGGATGCGGATGGAGATATTTCCGCAACCAAGGCTCGTAACGCGTTGCGGTTTTCAATTCTGAATAGAGAATTAACAGACCTTTCCATGGATGTGCCAAACTCAAATTTTTTTTTTTTCAATTAATTTTGGGAAAAATCATGGACTCACTTGTCTATAAAAATCATTATTTTTTCGAAGTTCACCAATCCCATCGAGATATACATCAAACGAAAGGTCTGTTCAATACCTACACACACCTGTAAGCCAAATCGTCCTGCGTGGTCTGGTTAGCGAAATATGGCCACCCAAAGTGATTTTACTGAAAATTGACCCAAATCTAAAAAAGTCATCGGATGCGGATGGAGATATTTCCGCAACCAAGGCTCGTAACGCGTTGCGGTTTTCAATTCTGAATAGAGAATTAACAGACCTTTTCATGGATGTGCCAAACTCAAATTTTTTTTCAATTAATTTTGGGAAAAATCATGGACTAACCACTTGTCTATAAAAATCATTATTTTTTCGAAGTTCACCAATCCCATCGAGATATACATCAAACGAAAGGTCTGTTCAATACCTACACACACCTGTAAGCCAAATCGTCCTGCGTGGTCTGGTTAGCGAAATATGGCCATCCAAAGTGATTTCACTGATTCCACAGATTTTTGAGCTTTAACTACCTAACAATGTGCTTGGGTGGCGATATTTCCGAAACCAGGCCTTGTAAAAGGTTGCGGTTTCCAAAATTTCTAGTCAATTTTGTAAGAGCTATTCACGGGTGAAAACCAGAAGGTTCTGCGAGGTCTGGTTATCGAAATATGGCCACCCAAAGTGATTTTACTGAAAATTGACCCAAATCTAAAAAAGTCATCGGATGCGGATGGAGATATTTCCGCAACCAAGGCTCGTAACGCGTTGCGGTTTTCAATTCTGAATAGATAATTAACAGACCTTTCCATGGATGTGCCAAACTCAAATTTTTTTTTCAATTAATTTTGGGAAAAATCATGGACTAACCATTTGTCTATAAAAATCAATATTTTTTCGAAGTTCACCAATCTCATCGAGATATACATCAAACGAAAGGTCTGTTCAATACCTACACACACCTGTAAGCCAAATCGTCCTGCGTGGTCTGGTTAGCGAAATATGGCCATCCAAAGTGATTTCACTGATTCCACAGATTTTTGAGCTTTAACTACCTAACAATGTGCTTGGGTGGCGATATTTCCGAAGCCAGGCCTTGTAAAAGGTTGCGGTTTCCAAAATTTCTAGTCAATTTTGTAAGAGCTATTCACGGGTGAAAACCAGAAGGTTCTGCGAGGTCTGGTTATCGAAATATGGCCACCCAAAGTGATTTTACTGAAAATTGAACCAAATCTAAAAAAGTCATCGGATGCGGATGGAGATATTTCCGCAACCAAGGCTCGTAACGCGTTGCGGTTTTCAATTCTGAATAGAGAATTAACAGACCTTTCCATAAATGTGCCAAACTCAAATTTTTTTTTTCAATTAATTTTGGGAAAAATCATGGACTAACCACTTGTCTATAAAAATCATTATTTTTTCGAAGTTCACCAATCCCATCGAGATATACATCAAACGAAAGGTCTGTTCAATACCTACACACACCTGTAAGCCAAATCGTCCTGCGTGGTCTGGTTAGCGAAATATGGCCACCCAAAGTGATTTTACTGAAAATTGACCCAAATCTAAAAAAGTCATCGGATGCGGATGGAGATATTTCCGCAACCAAGGCTCGTAACGCGTTGCGGTTTTCAATTCTGAATAGAGAATTAACAGACGTTTTCATGGATGTGCCAAACTCAAATTTTTTTTTTCAATTAATTTTGGGAAAAATCATGGACTAACCACTTGTCTATAAAAATCAATATTTTTTCGAAGTTCACCAATCTCATCGAGATATACATCAAACGAAAGGTCTGTTCAATACCTACACACACCTGTAAGCCAAATCGTACTGCGTGGTCTGGTTAGCGAAATATGGCCATCCAAAGTGATTTCACTGATTCCACAGATTTTTGAGCTTTAACTACCTAACAATGTGCTTGGGTGGCGATATTTCCGAAGCCAGGCCTTGTAAAAGGTTGCGGTTTCCAAAATTTCTAGTCAATTTTGTAAGAGCTATTCACGGGTGAAAACCAGAAGGTTCTGCGAGGTCTGGTTATCGAAATATGGCCACCCAAAGTGATTTTACTGAAAATTGACCCAAATCTAAAAAAGTCATCGGATGCGGATGAAGATATTTCCGCAACCAAGGCTCGTAACGCGTTGCGGTTTTCAATTCTGAATAGAGAATTAACAGACCTTTCCATCGATGTGCCAAACTCAAATTTTTTTTTTTAATTAATTTTGGGAAAAATCATGGACTAAGTATATAAAAATCATTATTTTTTCGAAGTTCACCAATCCCATCGAGATATACATCAAACGAAAGGTCTGTTCAATACCTACACACACCTGTAAGCCAAATCGTCCTGCGTGGTCTGGTTAGCGAAATATGGCCACCCAAAGTGATTTTACTGAAAATTGACCCAAATCTAAAAAAGTCATCGGATGCGGATGGAGATATTTCCGCAACCAAGGCTCGTAACGCGTTGCGGTTTTCAATTCTGAATAGAGAATTAACAGACCTTTCCATAAATGTGCCCAACTCAAATTTTTTTTTTCAATTAATTTTGGGAAAAATCATGGACTAACCACTTGTCTATAAAAATCATTATTTTTTCGAAGTTCACCAATCCCATCGAGATATATATCAAACGAAAGGTCTGTTCAATACCTACACACACCTGTAAGCCAAATCGTCCTGCGTGGTCTGGTTAGCGAAATATGGCCATCCAAAGTGATTTCACTGATTCCACAGATTTTTGAGCTTAACTACCTAACAATGTGCTTGGGTGGCGATATTTCCGAAACCAGGCCTTGTAAAAGGTTGCGGTTTCCAAAATTTCTAGTCAATTTTGTAAGAGCTATTCACGGGTGAAAACCAGAAGGTTCTGCGAGGTCTGGTTATCGAAATATGGCCACCCAAAGTGATTTTACTGAAAATTGACCCAAATCTAAAAAAGTCATCGGATGCGGATGGAGATATTTCCGCAACCAAGGCTCGTAACGCGTTGCGGTTTTCAATTCGGAATAGAGAATTAACAGACCTTTCCATGGATGTGCCAAACTCAAATTTTTTTTTTCAATTAATTTTGGGAAAAATCATGGACTAACCACTTGTCTATAAAAATCATTATTTTTTCGAAGTTCACCAATCCCATCGAGATATACATCAAACGAAAGGTCTGTTCAATACCTACACACACCTGTAAGCCAAATCGTCCTGCGTGGTCTGGTTAGCGAAATATGGCCATCCAAAGTGATTTCACTGATTCCACAGATTTTTGAGCTTTAACTACCTAACAATGTGCTTGGGTGGCGATATTTCCGAAACCAGGCCTTGTAAAAGGTTGCGGTTTCCAAAATTTCTAGTCAATTTTGTAAGAGCTATTCACGGGTGAAAACCAGAAGGTTCTGCGAGGTCTGGTTATCGAAATATGGCCACCCAAAGTGATTTTACTGAAAATTGACCCAAATCTAAAAAAGTCATCGGATGCGGATGGAGATATTTCCGCAACCAAGGCTCGTAACGCGTTGCGGTTTTCAATTCTGAATAGAGAATTAACAGACCTTTTCATGGATGTGCCAAACTCAAATTTTTTTTTTCAATTAATTTTGGGAAAAATCATGGACTAACCACTTGTCTATAAAAATCAATATTTTTTCGAAGTTCACCAATCTCATCGAGATATACATCAAACGAAAGGTCTGTTCAATACCTACACACACCTGTAAGCCAAATCGTCCTGCGTGGTCTGGTTAGCGAAATATGGCCATCCAAAGTAATTTCACTGATTCCACAGATTTTTGAGCTTTAACTACCTAACAATGTGCTTGGGTGGCGATATTTCCGAAACCAGGCCTTGTAAAAGGTTGCGGTTTCCAAAATTTCTAGTCAATTTTGTAAGAGCTATTCACGGGTGAAAACCAGAAGGTTCTGCGAGGTCTGGTTATCGAAATATGGCCACCCAAAGTGATTTTACTGAAAATTGACCCAAATCTAAAAAAGTCATCGGATGCGGATGGAGATATTTCCGCAACCAAGGCTCGTAACGCGTTGCGGTTTTCAATTCTGAATAGAGAATTAACAGACCTTTTCATGGATGTGCCAAACTCAAATTTTTTTTTTCAATTAATTTTGGGAAAAATCATGGACTAACCACTTGTCTATAAAAATCAATATTTTTTCGAAGTTCACCAATCTCATCGAGATATACATCAAACGAAAGGTCTGTTCAATACCTACACACACCTGTAAGCCAAATCGTCCTGCGTGGTCTGGTTAGCGAAATATGGCCATCCAAAGTGATTTCACTGATTCCACAGATTTTTGAGCTTTAACTACCTAACAATGTGCTTGGGTGGCGATATTTCCGAAACCAGGCCTTGTAAAAGGTTGCGGTTTCCAAAATTTCTAGTCAATTTTGTAAGAGCTATTCACGGGTGAAAACCAGAAGGTTCTGCGAGGTCTGGTTATCGAAATATGGCCACCCAAAGTGATTTTACTGAAAATTGACCCAAATCTAAAAAAGTCATCGGATGCGGATGGAGATATTTCCGCAACCAAGGCTCGTAACGCGTTGCGGTTTTCAATTCTGAATAGAGAATTAACAGACCTTTTCATGGATGTGCCAAACTCAAATTTTTTTTTTCAATTAATTTTGGGAAAAATCATGGACTAACCACTTGTCTATAAAAATCATTATTTTTTCGAAGTTCACCAATCCCATCGAGATATACATCAAACGAAAGGTCTGTTCAATACCTACACACACCTGTAAGCCAAATCGTCCTGCGTGGTCTGGTTAGCGAAATATGGCCATCCAAAGTGATTTCACTGATTCCACAGATTTTTGAGCTTTAACTACCTAACAATGTGCTTGGGTGGCGATATTTCCGAAACCAGGCCTTGTAAAAGGTTGCGGTTTCCAAAATTTCTAGTCAATTTTGTAAGAGCTATTCACGGGTGAAAACCAGAAGGTTCTGCGAGGTCTGGTTATCGAAATATGGCCACCCAAAGTGATTTTACTGAAAATTGACCCAAATCTAAAAAAGTCATCGGATGCGGATGGAGATATTTCCGCAACCAAGGCTCGTAACGCGTTGCGGTTTTTAATTCTGAATAGAGAATTAACAGACGTTTTCATGGATGTGCCAAACTCAAATTTTTTTTTTTTTTCAATTAATTTTTGGAAAAATCATGGACTAACCACTTGTCTATAAAAATCATTATTTTTTCGAAGTTCACCAATCTCATCGAGATATACATCAAACGAAAGGTCTGTTCAATACCTACACACACCTGTAAGCCAAATCGTCCTGCGTGGTCTGGTTAGCGAAATATGGCCATCCAAAGTGATTTCACTGATTCCACAGATTTTTGAGCTTTAACTACCTAACAATGTGCTTGGGTGGCGATATTTCCGAAGCCAGGCCTTGTAAAAGGTTGCGGTTTCCAAAATTTCTAGTCAATTTTGTAAGAGCTATTCACGGGTGAAAACCAGAAGGTTCTGCGAGGTCTGGTTATCGAAATATGGCCACCCAAAGTGATTTTACTGAAAATTGACCCAAATCTAAAAAAGTCATCGGATGCGGATGGAGATATTTCCGCAACCAAGGCTCGTAACGCGTTGCGGTTTTCAATTCGGAATAGAGAATTAACAGACCTTTCCATGGATGTGCCAAACTCAATTTTTTTTTTTCAATTAATTTTGGGAAAAATCATGGACAATCAATATTTTTTCGAAGTTCACCAATCTCATCGAGATATACATCAAACGAAAGGTCTGTTCAATACCTACACACACCTGTAAGCCAAATCGTCCTGCGTGGTCTGGTTAGCGAAATATGGCCATCCAAAGTGATTTCACTGATTCCACAGATTTTTGAGCTTTAACTACCTAACAATGTGCTTGGGTGGCGATATTTCCGAAACCAGGCCTTGTAAAAGGTTGCGGTTTCCAAAATTTCTAGTCAATTTTGTAAGAGCTATTCACGGGTGAAAACCAGAAGGTTCTGCGAGGTCTGGTTATCGAAATATGGCCACCCAAAGTGATTTTACTGAAAATTGACCCAAATCTAAAAAAGTCATCGGATGCGGATGGAGATATTTCCGCAACCAAGGCTCGTAACGCGTTGCGGTTTTCAATTCTGAATAGAGAATTAACAGACCTTTCCATAAATGTGCCAAACTCAAATTTTTTTTTTTCAATTAATTTTGGGAAAAATCATGGACTAACCACTTGTCTATAAAAATCATTATTTTTTCGAAGTTCACCAATCCCATCGAGATATACATCAAACGAAAGGTCTGTTCAATACCTACACACACCTGTAAGCCAAATCGTCCTGCGTGGTCTGGTTAGCGAAATATGGCCATCCAAAGTGATTTCACTGATTCCACAGATTTTTGAGCTTTAACTACCTAACAATGTGCTTGGGTGGCGATATTTCCGAAGCCAGGCCTTGTAAAAGGTTGCGGTTTCCAAAATTTCTAGTCAATTTTGTAAGAGCTATTCACGGGTGAAAACCAGAAGGTTCTGCGAGGTCTGGTTATCGAAATATGGCCACCCAAAGTGATTTTACTGAAAATTGACCCAAATCTAAAAAAGTCATCGGATGCGGATGGAGATATTTCCGCAACCAAGGCTCGTAACGCGTTGCGGTTTTCAATTCGGAATAGAGAATTAACAGACCTTTCCATGGATGTGCCAAACTCAATTTTTTTTTTTCAATTAATTTTGGGAAAAATCATGGACTAACCACTTGTCTATAAAAATCAATATTTTTTCGAAGTTCACCAATCTCATCGAGATATACATCAAACGAAAGGTCTGTTCAATACCTACACACACCTGTAAGCCAAATCGTCCTGCGTGGTCTGGTTAGCGAAATATGGCCATCCAAAGTGATTTCACTGATTCCACAGATTTTTGAGCTTAACTACCTAACAATGTGCTTGGGTGGCGATATTTCCGAAACCAGGCCTTGTAAAAGGTTGCGGTTTCCAAAATTTCTAGTCAATTTTGTAAGAGCTATTCACGGGTGAAAACCAGAAGGTTCTGCGAGGTCTGGTTATCGAAATATGGCCACCCAAAGTGATTTTACTGAAAATTGACCCAAATCTAAAAAAGTCATCGGATGCGGATGGAGATATTTCCGCAACCAAGGCTCGTAACGCGTTGCGGTTTTCAATTCTGAATAGAGAATTAACAGACCTTTCCATAAATGTGCCAAACTCAAATTTTTTTTTTTCAATTAATTTTGGGAAAAATCATGGACTACACTTGTCTATAAAAATCATTATTTTTTCGAAGTTCACCAATCTCATCGAGATATACATCAAACGAAAGGTCTGTTCAATACCTACACACACCTGTAAGCCAAATCGTCCTGCGTGGTCTGGTTAGCGAAATATGGCCATCCAAAGTGATTTCACTGATTCCACAGATTTTTGAGCTTAACTACCTAACAATGTGCTTGGGTGGCGATATTTCCGAAACCAGGCCTTGTAAAAGGTTGCGGTTTCCAAAATTTCTAGTCAATTTTGTAAGAGCTATTCACGGGTGAAAACCAGAAGGTTCTGCGAGGTCTGGTTATCGAAATATGGCCACCCAAAGTGATTTTACTGAAAATTGACCCAAATCTAAAAAAGTCATCGGATGCGGATGGAGATATTTCCGCAACCAAGGCTCGTAACGCGTTGCGGTTTTCAATTCGGAATAGAGAATTAACAGACCTTTCCATGGATGCGCCAAACTCAATTTTTTTTTTTCAATTAATTTTGGGAAAAATCATGGACTAACCACTTGTCTATAAAAATCAATATTTTTTCGAAGTTCACTAATCTCATCGAGATATACATCAAACGAAAGGTCTGTTCAATACCTACACACACCTGTAAGCCAAATCGTCCTGCGTGGTCTGGTTAGCGAAATATGGCCATCCAAAGTGATTTCACTGATTCCACAGATTTTTGAGCTTAACTACCTAACAATGTGCTTGGGTGGCGATATTTCCGAAACCAGGCCTTGTAAAAGGTTGCGGTTTCCAAAATTTCTAGTCAATTTTGTAAGAGCTATTCACGGGTGAAAACCAGAAGGTTCTGCGAGGTCTGGTTATCGAAATATGGCCACCCAAAGTGATTTTACTGAAAATTGACCCAAATCTAAAAAAGTCATCGGATGCGGATGGAGATATTTCCGCAACCAAGGCTCGTAACGCGTTGCGGTTTTCAATTCTGAATAGAGAATTAACAGACCTTTCCATAAATGTGCCAAACTCAAATTTTTTTTTTCAATTAATTTTGGGAAAAATCATGGACTAACCACGTGTCTATAAAAATCATTATTTTTTCGAAGTTCACCAATCCCATCGAGATATACATCAAACGAAAGGTCTGTTCAATACCTACACACACCTGTAAGCCAAATCGTCCTGCGTGGTCTGGTTAGCGAAATATGGCCATCCAAAGTGATTTCACTGATTCCACAGATTTTTGAGCTTTAACTACCTAACAATGTGCTTGGGTGGCGATATTTCCGAAGCCAGGCCTTGTAAAAGGTTGCGGTTTCCAAAATTTCTAGTCAATTTTGTAAGAGCTATTCACGGGTGAAAACCAGAAGGTTCTGCGAGGTCTGGTTATCGAAATATGGCCACCCAAAGTGATTTTACTGAAAATTGACCCAAATCTAAAAAAGTCATCGGATGCGGATGGAGATATTTCCGCAACCAAGGCTCGTAACGCGTTGCGGTTTTCAATTCGGAATAGAGAATTAACAGACCTTTCCATGGATGTGCCAAACTCAATTTTTTTTTTTTCAATTAATTTTGGGAAAAATCATGGACTAACCACTTGTCTATAAAAATCAATATTTTTTCGAAGTTCACCAATCTCATCGAGATATACATCAAACGAAAGGTCTGTTCAATACCTACACACACCTGTAAGCCAAATCGTCCTGCGTGGTCTGGTTAGCGAAATATGGCCATCCAAAGTGATTTCACTGATTCCACAGATTTTTGAGCTTTAACTACCTAACAATGTGCTTGGGTGGCGATATTTCCGAAGCCAGGCCTTGTAAAAGGTTGCGGTTTCCAAAATTTCTAGTCAATTTTGTAAGAGCTATTCACGGGTGAAAACCAGAAGGTTCTGCGAGGTCTGGTTATCGAAATATGGCCACCCAAAGTGATTTTACTGAAAATTGACCCAAATCTAAAAAAGTCATCGGATGCGGATGGAGATATTTCCGCAACCAAGGCTCGTAACGCGTTGCGGTTTTCAATTCTGAATAGAGAATTAACAGACCTTTCCATAAATGTGCCAAACTCAAATTTTTTTTTTTCAATTAATTTTGGGAAAAATCATGGACTACACTTGTCTATAAAAATCATTATTTTTTCGAAGTTCACCAATCTCATCGAGATATACATCAAACGAAAGGTCTGTTCAATACCTACACACACCTGTAAGCCAAATCGTCCTGCGTGGTCTGGTTAGCGAAATATGGCCATCCAAAGTGATTTCACTGATTCCACAGATTTTTGAGCTTTAACTACCTAACAATGTGCTTGGGTGGCGATATTTCCGAAGCCAGGCCTTGTAAAAGGTTGCGGTTTCCAAAATTTCTAGTCAATTTTGTAAGAGCTATTCACGGGTGAAAACCAGAAGGTTCTGCGAGGTCTGGTTATCGAAATATGGCCACCCAAAGTGATTTTACTGAAAATTGACCCAAATCTAAAAAAGTCATCGGATGCGGATGGAGATATTTCCGCAACCAAGGCTCGTAACGCGTTGCGGTTTTCAATTCGGAATAGAGAATTAACAGACCTTTCCATGGATGCGCCAAACTCAATTTTTTTTTTTCAATTAATTTTGGGAAAAATCATGGACTAACCACTTGTCTATAAAAATCAATATTTTTTCGAAGTTCACTAATCTCATCGAGATATACATCAAACGAAAGGTCTGTTCAATACCTACACACACCTGTAAGCCAAATCGTCCTGCGTG
Source organism: Chrysotoxum bicinctum (assembly GCA_911387755.1). NCBI lineage: Eukaryota > Metazoa > Arthropoda > Insecta > Diptera > Syrphidae > Chrysotoxum > Chrysotoxum bicinctum. The sequence goes on from OU426990.1 coordinate 81,536,891, forward strand.
GTCTGGTTAGCGAAATATGGCCATCCAAAGTGATTTCACTGATTCCACAGATTTTTGAGCTTAACTACCTAACAATGTGCTTGGGTGGCGATATTTCCGAAACCAGGCCTTGTAAAAGGTTGCGGTTTCCAAAATTTCTAGTCAATTTTGTAAGAGCTATTCACGGGTGAAAACCAGAAGGTTCTGCGAGGTCTGGTTATCGAAATATGGCCACCCAAAGTGATTTTACTGAAAATTGACCCAAATCTAAAAAAGTCATCGGATGCGGATGGAGATATTTCCGCAACCAAGGCTCGTAACGCGTTGCGGTTTTCAATTCTGAATAGAGAATTAACAGACCTTTCCATAAATGTGCCAAACTCAAATTTTTTTTTTCAATTAATTTTGGGAAAAATCATGGACTAACCACTTGTCTATAAAAATCATTATTTTTTCGAAGTTCACCAATCCCATCGAGATATACATCAAACGAAAGGTCTGTTCAATACCTACACACACCTGTAAGCCAAATCGTCCTGCGTGGTCTGGTTAGCGAAATATGGCCATCCAAAGTGATTTCACTGATTCCACAGATTTTTGAGCTTTAACTACCTAACAATGTGCTTGGGTGGCGATATTTCCGAAGCCAGGCCTTGTAAAAGGTTGCGGTTTCCAAAATTTCTAGTCAATTTTGTAAGAGCTATTCACGGGTGAAAACCAGAAGGTTCTGCGAGGTCTGGTTATCGAAATATGGCCACCCAAAGTGATTTTACTGAAAATTGACCCAAATCTAAAAAAGTCATCGGATGCGGATGGAGATATTTCCGCAACCAAGGCTCGTAACGCGTTGCGGTTTTCAATTCGGAATAGAGAATTAACAGACCTTTCCATGGATGTGCCAAACTCAATTTTTTTTTTTCAATTAATTTTGGGAAAAATCATGGACTAACCACTTGTCTATAAAAATCAATATTTTTTCGAAGTTCACCAATCTCATCGAGATATACATCAAACGAAAGGTCTGTTCAATACCTACACACACCTGTAAGCCAAATCGTCCTGCGTGGTCTGGTTAGCGAAATATGGCCATCCAAAGTGATTTCACTGATTCCACAGATTTTTGAGCTTTAACTACCTAACAATGTGCTTGGGTGGCGATATTTCCGAAGCCAGGCCTTGTAAAAGGTTGCGGTTTCCAAAATTTCTAGTCAATTTTGTAAGAGCTATTCACGGGTGAAAACCAGAAGGTTCTGCGAGGTCTGGTTATCGAAATATGGCCACCCAAAGTGATTTTACTGAAAATTGACCCAAATCTAAAAAAGTCATCGGATGCGGATGGAGATATTTCCGCAACCAAGGCTCGTAACGCGTTGCGGTTTTCAATTCTGAATAGAGAATTAACAGACCTTTCCATGGATGTGCCAAACTCAAATTTTTTTTTTCAATTAATTTTGGGAAAAATCATGGACTAACCACTTGTCTATAAAAATCATTATTTTTTCGAAGTTTACCAATCCCATCGAGATATACATCAAACGAAAGGTCTGTTCAATACCTACACACACCTGTAAGCCAAATCGTCCTGCGTGGTCTGGTTAGCGAAATATGGCCATCCAAAGTGATTTCACTGATTCCACAGATTTTTGAGCTTTAACTACCTAAGAATGTGCTTGGGTGGCGATATTTCCGAAGCCAGGCCTTGTAAAAGGTTGAGGTTTCCAAAATTTCTAGTCAATTTTGTAAGAGCTATTCACGGGTGAAAACCAGAAGGTTCTGCGAGGTCTGGTTATCGAAATATGGCCACCCAAAGTGATTTTACTGAAAATTGACCCAAATCTAAAAAAGTCATCGGATGCGGATGGAGATATTTCCGCAACCAAGGCTCGTAACGCGTTGCGGTTTTTAATTCTGAATAGAGAATTAACAGACGTTTTCATGGATGTGCCAAACTCAAATTTTTTTTTTTTTTCAATTAATTTTTGGAAAAATCATGGACTAACCACTTGTCTATAAAAATCATTATTTTTTCGAAGTTCACCAATCTCATCGAGATATACATCAAACGAAAGGTCTGTTCAATACCTACACACACCTGTAAGCCAAATCGTCCTGCGTGGTCTGGTTAGCGAAATATGGCCATCCAAAGTGATTTCACTGATTCCACAGATTTTTGAGCTTTAACTACCTAACAATGTGCTTGGGTGGCGATATTTCCGAAGCCAGGCCTTGTAAAAGGTTGCGGTTTCCAAAATTTCTAGTCAATTTTGTAAGAGCTATTCACGGGTGAAAACCAGAAGGTTCTGCGAGGTCTGGTTATCGAAATATGGCCACCCAAAGTGATTTTACTGAAAATTGACCCAAATCTAAAAAAGTCATCGGATGCGGATGGAGATATTTCCGCAACCAAGGCTCGTAACGCGTTGCGGTTTTCAATTCTGAATAGAGAATTAACAGACCTTTCCATAAATGTGCCAAACTCAAATTTTTTTTTTTCAATTAATTTTGGGAAAAATCATGGACTACACTTGTCTATAAAAATCATTATTTTTTCGAAGTTCACCAATCTCATCGAGATATACATCAAACGAAAGGTCTGTTCAATACCTACACACACCTGTAAGCCAAATCGTCCTGCGTGGTCTGGTTAGCGAAATATGGCCATCCAAAGTGATTTCACTGATTCCACAGATTTTTGAGCTTTAACTACCTAACAATGTGCTTGGGTGGCGATATTTCCGAAGCCAGGCCTTGTAAAAGGTTGCGGTTTCCAAAATTTCTAGTCAATTTTGTAAGAGCTATTCACGGGTGAAAACCAGAAGGTTCTGCGAGGTCTGGTTATCGAAATATGGCCACCCAAAGTGATTTTACTGAAAATTGACCCAAATCTAAAAAAGTCATCGGATGCGGATGGAGATATTTCCGCAACCAAGGCTCGTAACGCGTTGCGGTTTTCAATTCTGAATAGAGAATTAACAGACCTTTCCATAAATGTGCCAAACTCAAATTTTTTTTTTTCAATTAATTTTGGGAAAAATCATGGACTAACCACTTGTCTATAAAAATCATTATTTTTTCGAAGTTCACCAATCCCATCGAGATATACATCAAACGAAAGGTCTGTTCAATACCTACACACACCTGTAAGCCAAATCGTCCTGCGTGGTCTGGTTAGCGAAATATGGCCATCCAAAGTGATTTCACTGATTCCACAGATTTTTGAGCTTTAACTACCTAACAATGTGCTTGGGTGGCGATATTTCCGAAGCCAGGCCTTGTAAAAGGTTGCGGTTTCCAAAATTTCTAGTCAATTTTGTAAGAGCTATTCACGGGTGAAAACCAGAAGGTTCTGCGAGGTCTGGTTATCGAAATATGGCCACCCAAAGTGATTTTACTGAAAATTGACCCAAATCTAAAAAAGTCATCGGATGCGGATGGAGATATTTCCGCAACCAAGGCTCGTAACGCGTTGCGGTTTTCAATTCGGAATAGAGAATTAACAGACCTTTCCATGGATGTGCCAAACTCAATTTTTTTTTTTCAATTAATTTTGGGAAAAATCATGGACTAACCACTTGTCTATAAAAATCAATATTTTTTCGAAGTTCACCAATCTCATCGAGATATACATCAAACGAAAGGTCTGTTCAATACCTACACACACCTGTAAGCCAAATCGTCCTGCGTGGTCTGGTTAGCGAAATATGGCCATCCAAAGTGATTTCACTGATTCCACAGATTTTTGAGCTTAACTACCTAACAATGTGCTTGGGTGGCGATATTTCCGAAACCAGGCCTTGTAAAAGGTTGCGGTTTCCAAAATTTCTAGTCAATTTTGTAAGAGCTATTCACGGGTGAAAACCAGAAGGTTCTGCGAGGTCTGGTTATCGAAATATGGCCACCCAAAGTGATTTTACTGAAAATTGACCCAAATCTAAAAAAGTCATCGGATGCGGATGGAGATATTTCCGCAACCAAGGCTCGTAACGCGTTGCGGTTTTCAATTCTGAATAGAGAATTAACAGACCTTTCCATAAATGTGCCAAACTCAAATTTTTTTTTTTCAATTAATTTTGGGAAAAATCATGGACTACACTTGTCTATAAAAATCATTATTTTTTCGAAGTTCACCAATCTCATCGAGATATACATCAAACGAAAGGTCTGTTCAATACCTACACACACCTGTAAGCCAAATCGTCCTGCGTGGTCTGGTTAGCGAAATATGGCCATCCAAAGTGATTTCACTGATTCCACAGATTTTTGAGCTTTAACTACCTAACAATGTGCTTGGGTGGCGATATTTCCGAAGCCAGGCCTTGTAAAAGGTTGCGGTTTCCAAAATTTCTAGTCAATTTTGTAAGAGCTATTCACGGGTGAAAACCAGAAGGTTCTGCGAGGTCTGGTTATCGAAATATGGCCACCCAAAGTGATTTTACTGAAAATTGACCCAAATCTAAAAAAGTCATCGCATGCGGATGGAGATATTTCCGCAACCAAGGCTCGTAACGCGTTGCGGTTTTCAATTCTGAATAGAGAATTAACAGACCTTTTCATGGATGTGCCAAACTCAAATTTTTTTTTTTCAATTAATTTTGGGAAAAATCATGGACTAACCACTTGTCTATAAAAATCATTATTTTTTCGAAGTTCACCAATCCCATCGAGATATACATCAAACGAAAGGTCTGTTCAATACCTACACACACCTGTAAGCCAAATCGTCCTGCGTGGTCTGGTTAGCGAAATATGGCCATCCAAAGTGATTTCACTGATTCCACAGATTTTTGAGCTTTAACTACCTAACAATGTGCTTGGGTGGCGATATTTCCGAAACCAGGCCTTGTAAATGGAGATATTTCCGCAACCAAGGCTCGTAACGCGTTGCGGTTTTCAATTCTGAATAGATAATTAACAGACCTTTCCATGGATGTGCCAAACTCAAATTTTTTTTCCAATTAATTTTGGGAAAAATCATGGACCTTGTCTATAAAAATCATTATTTTTTCGAAGTTCACCAATCCCATCGAGATATACATCAAACGAAAGGTCTGTTCAATACCTACACACACCTGTAAGCCAAATCGTCCTGCGTGGTCTGGTTAGCGAAATATGGCCATCCAAAGTGATTTCACTGATTCCACAGATTTTTGAGCTTTAACTACCTAACAATGTGCTTGGGTGGCGATATTTCCGAAGCCAGGCCTTGTAAAAGGTTGCGGTTTCCAAAATTTCTAGTCAATTTTGTAAGAGCTATTCACGGGTGAAAACCAGAAGGTTCTGCGAGGTCTGGTTATCGAAATATGGCCACCCAAAGTGATTTTACTGAAAATTGACCCAAATCTAAAAAAGTCATCGGATGCGGATGGAGATATTTCCGCAACCAAGGCTCGTAACGCGTTGCGGTTTTCAATTCTGAATAGAGAATTAACAGACCTTTTCATGGATGTGCCAAACTCAAATTTTTTTTTTTCAATTAATTTTGGGAAAAATCATGGACTAACCACTTGTCTATAAAAATCATTATTTTTTCGAAGTTCACCAATCCCATCGAGATATACATCAAACGAAAGGTCTGTTCAATACCTACACACACCTGTAAGCCAAATCGTCCTGCGTGGTCTGGTTAGCGAAATATGGCCATCCAAAGTGATTTCACTGATTCCACAGATTTTTGAGCTTTAACTACCTAACAATGTGCTTGGGTGGCGATATTTCCGAAACCAGGCCTTGTAAAAGGTTGCGGTTTCCAAAATTTCTAGTCAATTTTGTAAGAGCTATTCACGGGTGAAAACCAGAAGGTTCTGCGAGGTCTGGTTATCGAAATATGGCCACCCAAAGTGATTTTACTGAAAATTGACCCAAATCTAAAAAAGTCATCGGATGCGGATGGAGATATTTCCGCAACCAAGGCTCGTAACGCGTTGCGGTTTTCAATTCGGAATAGAGAATTAACAGACCTTTCCATGGATGTGCCAAACTCAATTTTTTTTTTTCAATTAATTTTGGGAAAAATCATGGACTAACCACTTGTCTATAAAAATCAATATTTTTTCGAAGTTCACCAATCTCATCGAGATATACATCAAACGAAAGGTCTGTTCAATACCTACACACACCTGTAAGCCAAATCGTCCTGCGTGGTCTGGTTAGCGAAATATGGCCATCCAAAGTGATTTCACTGATTCCACAGATTTTTGAGCTTAACTACCTAACAATGTGCTTGGGTGGCGATATTTCCGAAACCAGGCCTTGTAAAAGGTTGCGGTTTCCAAAATTTCTAGTCAATTTTGTAAGAGCTATTCACGGGTGAAAACCAGAAGGTTCTGCGAGGTCTGGTTATCGAAATATGGCCACCCAAAGTGATTTTACTGAAAATTGACCCAAATCTAAAAAAGTCATCGGATGCGGATGGAGATATTTCCGCAACCAAGGCTCGTAACGCGTTGCGGTTTTCAATTCTGAATAGAGAATTAACAGACCTTTCCATAAATGTGCCAAACTCAAATTTTTTTTTTTCAATTAATTTTGGGAAAAATCATGGACTACACTTGTCTATAAAAATCATTATTTTTTCGAAGTTCACCAATCCCATCGAGATATACATCAAACGAAAGGTCTGTTCAATACCTACACACACCTGTAAGCCAAATCGTCCTGCGTGGTCTGGTTAGCGAAATATGGCCATCCAAAGTGATTTCACTGATTCCACAGATTTTTGAGCTTTAACTACCTAACAATGTGCTTGGGTGGCGATATTTCCGAAGCCAGGCCTTGTAAAAGGTTGCGGTTTCCAAAATTTCTAGTCAATTTTGTAAGAGCTATTCACGGGTGAAAACCTGAATAGAGAATTAACAGACGTTTTCATGGATGTGCCAAACTCAAATTTTTTTTTTCAATTAATTTTGGGAAAAATCATGGACTAACCACTTGTCTATAAAAATCATTATTTTTTCGAAGTTCACCAATCCCATCGAGATATACATCAAACGAAAGGTCTGTTCAATACCTACACACACCTGTAAGTCAAATCGTGCTGCGTGGTCTGGTTAGCGAAATATGGCCATCCAAAGTGATTTCACTGATTCCACAGATTTTTGAGCTTTAACTACCTAACAATGTGCTTGGGTGGCGATATTTCCGAAGCCAGGCCTTGTAAAAGATTGCGGTTTCCAAAATTTCTAGTCAATTTTGTAAGAGCTATTCACGGGTGAAAACCAGAAGGTTCTGCGAGGTCTGGTTATCGAAATATGGCCACCCAAAGTGATTTTACTGAAAATTGACCCAAATCTAAAAAAGTCATCGGATGCGGATGGAGATATTTCCGCAACCAAGGCTCGTAACGCGTTGCGGTTTTCAATTCTGAATAGAGAATTAACAGACCTTTCCATAAATGTGCCAAACTCAAATTTTTTTTTTTCAATTAATTTTGGGAAAAATCATGGACTAACCACTTGTCTATAAAAATCATTATTTTTTCGAAGTTCACCAATCCCATCGAGATATACATCAAACGAAAGGTCTGTTCAATACCTACACACACCTGTAAGCCAAATCGTCCTGCGTGGTCTGGTTAGCGAAATATGGCCATCCAAAGTGATTTCACTGATTCCACAGATTTTTGAGCTTTAACTACCTAACAATGTGCTTGGGTGGCGATATTTCCGAAGCCAGGCCTTGTAAAAGGTTGCGGTTTCCAAAATTTCTAGTCAATTTTGTAAGAGCTATTCACGGGTGAAAACCAGAAGGTTCTGCGAGGTCTGGTTATCGAAATATGGCCACCCAAAGTGATTTTACTGAAAATTGACCCAAATCTAAAAAAGTCATCGGATGCGGATGGAGATATTTCCGCAACCAAGGCTCGTAACGCGTTGCGGTTTTCAATTCGGAATAGAGAATTAACAGACCTTTCCATGGATGTGCCAAACTCAATTTTTTTTTTTCAATTAATTTTGGGAAAAATCATGGACTAACCACTTGTCTATAAAAATCAATATTTTTTCGAAGTTCACCAATCTCATCGAGATATACATCAAACGAAAGGTCTGTTCAATACCTACACACACCTGTAAGCCAAATCGTCCTGCGTGGTCTGGTTAGCGAAATATGGCCATCCAAAGTGATTTCACTGATTCCACAGATTTTTGAGCTTAACTACCTAACAATGTGCTTGGGTGGCGATATTTCCGAAACCAGGCCTTGTAAAAGGTTGCGGTTTCCAAAATTTCTAGTCAATTTTGTAAGAGCTATTCACGGGTGAAAACCAGAAGGTTCTGCGAGGTCTGGTTATCGAAATATGGCCACCCAAAGTGATTTTACTGAAAATTGACCCAAATCTAAAAAAGTCATCGGATGCGGATGGAGATATTTCCGCAACCAAGGCTCGTAACGCGTTGCGGTTTTCAATTCTGAATAGAGAATTAACAGACCTTTCCATAAATGTGCCAAACTCAAATTTTTTTTTTTCAATTAATTTTGGGAAAAATCATGGACTACACTTGTCTATAAAAATCATTATTTTTTCGAAGTTCACCAATCTCATCGAGATATACATCAAACGAAAGGTCTGTTCAATACCTACACACACCTGTAAGCCAAATCGTCCTGCGTGGTCTGGTTAGCGAAATATGGCCATCCAAAGTGATTTCACTGATTCCACAGATTTTTGAGCTTTAACTACCTAACAATGTGCTTGGGTGGCGATATTTCCGAAGCCAGGCCTTGTAAAAGGTTGCGGTTTCCAAAATTTCTAGTCAATTTTGTAAGAGCTATTCACGGGTGAAAACCAGAAGGTTCTGCGAGGTCTGGTTATCGAAATATGGCCACCCAAAGTGATTTTACTGAAAATTGACCCAAATCTAAAAAAGTCATCGGATGCGGATGGAGATATTTCCGCAACCAAGGCTCGTAACGCGTTGCGGTTTTCAATTCTGAATAGAGAATTAACAGACCTTTCCATAAATGTGCCAAACTCAAATTTTTTTTTTTCAATTAATTTTGGGAAAAATCATGGACTAACCACTTGTCTATAAAAATCATTATTTTTTCGAAGTTCACCAATCCCATCGAGATATACATCAAACGAAAGGTCTGTTCAATACCTACACACACCTGTAAGCCAAATCGTCCTGCGTGGTCTGGTTAGCGAAATATGGCCATCCAAAGTGATTTCACTGATTCCACAGATTTTTGAGCTTTAACTACCTAACAATGTGCTTGGGTGGCGATATTTCCGAAGCCAGGCCTTGTAAAAGGTTGCGGTTTCCAAAATTTCTAGTCAATTTTGTAAGAGCTATTCACGGGTGAAAACCAGAAGGTTCTGCGAGGTCTGGTTATCGAAATATGGCCACCCAAAGTGATTTTACTGAAAATTGACCCAAATCTAAAAAAGTCATCGGATGCGGATGGAGATATTTCCGCAACCAAGGCTCGTAACGCGTTGCGGTTTTCAATTCGGAATAGAGAATTAACAGACCTTTCCATGGATGTGCCAAACTCAATTTTTTTTTTTCAATTAATTTTGGGAAAAATCATGGACTAACCACTTGTCTATAAAAATCAATATTTTTTCGAAGTTCACCAATCTCATCGAGATATACATCAAACGAAAGGTCTGTTCAATACCTACACACACCTGTAAGCCAAATCGTCCTGCGTGGTCTGGTTAGCGAAATATGGCCATCCAAAGTGATTTCACTGATTCCACAGATTTTTGAGCTTAACTACCTAACAATGTGCTTGGGTGGCGATATTTCCGAAACCAGGCCTTGTAAAAGGTTGCGGTTTCCAAAATTTCTAGTCAATTTTGTAAGAGCTATTCACGGGTGAAAACCAGAAGGTTCTGCGAGGTCTGGTTATCGAAATATGGCCACCCAAAGTGATTTTACTGAAAATTGACCCAAATCTAAAAAAGTCATCGGATGCGGATGGAGATATTTCCGCAACCAAGGCTCGTAACGCGTTGCGGTTTTCAATTCTGAATAGAGAATTAACAGACCTTTCCATAAATGTGCCAAACTCAAATTTTTTTTTTTCAATTAATTTTGGGAAAAATCATGGACTACACTTGTCTATAAAAATCATTATTTTTTCGAAGTTCACCAATCTCATCGAGATATACATCAAACGAAAGGTCTGTTCAATACCTACACACACCTGTAAGCCAAATCGTCCTGCGTGGTCTGGTTAGCGAAATATGGCCATCCAAAGTGATTTCACTGATTCCACAGATTTTTGAGCTTTAACTACCTAACAATGTGCTTGGGTGGCGATATTTCCGAAGCCAGGCCTTGTAAATGGAGATATTTCCGCAACCAAGGCTCGTAACGCGTTGCGGTTTTCAATTCTGAATAGATAATTAACAGACCTTTCCATGGATGTGCCAAACTCAAATTTTTTTTCCAATTAATTTTGGGAAAAATCATGGACCTTGTCTATAAAAATCATTATTTTTTCGAAGTTCACCAATCCCATCGAGATATACATCAAACGAAAGGTCTGTTCAATACCTACACACACCTGTAAGCCAAATCGTCCTGCGTGGTCTGGTTAGCGAAATATGGCCATCCAAAGTGATTTCACTGATTCCACAGATTTTTGAGCTTTAACTACCTAACAATGTGCTTGGGTGGCGATATTTCCGAAGCCAGGCCTTGTAAAAGGTTGCGGTTTCCAAAATTTCTAGTCAATTTTGTAAGAGCTATTCACGGGTGAAAACCTGAATAGAGAATTAACAGACGTTTTCATGGATGTGCCAAACTCAAATTTTTTTTTTTCAATTAATTTTGGGAAAAATCATGGACTAACCACTTGTCTATAAAAATCATTATTTTTTCGAAGTTCACCAATCCCATCGAGATATACATCAAACGAAAGGTCTGTTCAATACCTACACACACCTGTAAGTCAAATCGTCCTGCGTGGTCTGGTTAGCGAAATATGGCCATCCAAAGTGATTTCACTGATTCCACAGATTTTTGAGCTTTAACTACCTAACAATGTGCTTGGGTGGCGATATTTCCGAAGCCAGGCCTTGTAAAAGATTGCGGTTTCCAAAATTTCTAGTCAATTTTGTAAGAGCTATTCACGGGTGAAAACCAGAAGGTTCTGCGAGGTCTGGTTATCGAAATATGGCCACCCAAAGTGATTTTACTGAAAATTGACCCAAATCTAAAAAAGTCATCGGATGCGGATGGAGATATTTCCGCAACCAAGGCTCGTAACGCGTTGCGGTTTTCAATTCTGAATAGAGAATTAACAGACCTTTTCATGGATGTGCCAAACTCAAATTTTTTTTTTTCAATTAATTTTGGGAAAAATCATGGACTAACCACTTGTCTATAAAAATCATTATTTTTTCGAAGTTCACCAATCCCATCGAGATATACATCAAACGAAAGGTCTGTTCAATACCTACACACACCTGTAAGCCAAATCGTCCTGCGTGGTCTGGTTAGCGAAATATGGCCATCCAAAGTGATTTCACTGATTCCACAGATTTTTGAGCTTTAACTACCTAACAATGTGCTTGGGTGGCGATATTTCCGAAACCAGGCCTTGTAAAAGGTTGCGGTTTCCAAAATTTCTAGTCAATTTTGTAAGAGCTATTCACGGGTGAAAACCAGAAGGTTCTGCGAGGTCTGGTTATCGAAATATGGCCACCCAAAGTGATTTTACTGAAAATTGACCCAAATCTAAAAAAGTCATCGGATGCGGATGGAGATATTTCCGCAACCAAGGCTCGTAACGCGTTGCGGTTTTCAATTCTGAATAGATAATTAACAGACCTTTCCATGGATGTGCCAAACTCAAATTTTTTTTTCAATTAATTTTGGGAAAAATCATGGACTAACCACTTGTCTATAAAAATCATTATTTTTTCGAAGTTCACCAATCCCATCGAGATATACATCAAAGAAAGGTCTGTTCAATACCTACACACACCTGTAAGCCAAATCGTCCTGCGTGGTCTGGTTAGCGAAATATGGCCATCCAAAGTGATTTCACTGATTCCACAGATTTTTGAGCTTTAACTATCTAACAATGTGCTTGGGTGGCGATATTTCCGAAACCAGGCCTTGTAAAAGGTTGCGGTTTCCAAAATTTCTAGTCAATTTTGTAAGAGCTATTCACGGGTGAAAACCAGAAGGTTCTGCGAGGTCTGGTTATCGAAATATGGCCACCCAAAGTGATTTTACTGAAAATTGACCCAAATATAAAAAAGTCATCGGATGCGGATGGAGATATTTCCGCAACCAAGGCTCGTAACGCGTTGCGGTTTTCAATTCTGAATAGAGAATTAACAGACCTTTCCATAAATGTGCCAAACTCAAATTTTTTTTTTCAATTAATTTTGGGAAAAATCATGGACTAACCACTTGTCTATAAAAATCATTATTTTTTCGAAGTTCACCAATCCCATCGTGGCGATATTTCCGAAACCAGGCCTTGTAAAAGGTTGCGGTTTCCAAAATTTCTAGTCAATTTTGTAAGAGCTATTCACGGGTGAAAACCAGAAGGTTATGCGAGGTCTGGTTATCGAAATATGGCCACCCAAAGTGATTTTACTGAAAATTGACCCAAATCTAAAAAAGTCATCGGATGCGGATGGAGATATTTCCGCAACCAAGGCTCGTAACGCGTTGCGGTTTTCAATTCTGAATAGATAATTAACAGACCTTTCCATGGATGTGCCAAACTCAAATTTTTTTTTCAATTAATTTTGGGAAAAATCATGGACTAACCACTTGTCTATAAAAATCATTATTTTTTCGAAGTTCACCAATCCCATCGAGATATACATCAAACGAAAGGTCTGTTCAATACCTACACACACCTGTAAGCCAAATCGTCCTGCGTGGTCTGGTTAGCGAAATATGGCCATCCAAAGTGATTTCACTGATTCCACAGATTTTTGAGCTTTAACTATCTAACAATGTGCTTGGGTGGCGATATTTCCGAAACCAGGCTTTGTAAAAGGTTGCGGTTTCCAAAATTTCTAGTCAATTTTGTAAGAGCTATTCACGGGTGAAAACCAGAAGGTTCTGCGAGGTCTGGTTATCGAAATATGGCCACCCAAAGTGATTTTACTGAAAATTGACCCAAATATAAAAAAGTCATCGGATGCGGATGGAGATATTTCCGCAACCAAGGCTCGTAACGCGTTGCTGTTTTCAATTCTGAATAGAGAATTAACAGACCTTTCCATAAATGTGCCAAACTCAAATTTTTTTTTTCAATTAATTTTGGGAAAAATCATGGACTAACCACTTGTCTATAAAAATCATTATTTTTTCGAAGTTCACCAATCCCATCGAGATATACATCAAACGAAAGGTCTGTTCAATACCTACACACACCTGTAAGCCAAATCGTCCTGCGTGGTCTGGTTAGCGAAATATGGCCATCCAAAGTGATTTCACTGATTCCACAGATTTTTGAGCTTTAACTACCTAACAATGTGCTTGGGTGGCGATATTTCCGAAACCAGGCCTTGTAAATGGAGATATTTCCGCAACCAAGGCTCGTAACGCGTTGCGGTTTTCAATTCTGAATAGATAATTAACAGACCTTTCCATGGATGTGCCAAACTCAAATTTTTTTTCCAATTAATTTTGGGAAAAATCATGGACTAACCACTTGTCTATAAAAATCATTATTTTTTCGAAGTTCACCAATCCCATCGAGATATACATCAAACGAAAGGTCTGTTCAATACCTACACACACCTGTAAGCCAAATCGTCCTGCGTGGTCTGGTTAGCGAAATATGGCCATCCAAAGTGATTTCACTGATTCCACAGATTTTTGAGCTTTAACTACCTAACAATGTGCTTGGGTGGCGATATTTCCGAAGCCAGGCCTTGTAAAAGGTTGCGGTTTCCAAAATTTCTAGTCAATTTTGTAAGAGCTATTCACGGGTGAAAACCTGAATAGAGAATTAACAGACCTTTTCATGGATGTGCCAAACTCAAATTTTTTTTTTTCAATTAATTTTGGGAAAAATCATGGACTAACCACTTGTCTATAAAAATCATTATTTTTTCGAAGTTCACCAATCCCATCGAGATATACATCAAACGAAAGGTCTGTTCAATACCTACACACACCTGTAAGTCAAATCGTCCTGCGTGGTCTGGTTAGCGAAATATGGCCATCCAAAGTGATTTCACTGATTCCACAGATTTTTGAGCTTTAACTACCTAACAATGTGCTTGGGTGGCGATATTTCCGAAGCCAGGCCTTGTAAAAGGTTGCGGTTTCCAAAATTTCTAGTCAATTTTGTAAGAGCTATTCACGGGTGAAAACCAGAAGGTTCTGCGAGGTCTGGTTATCGAAATATGGCCACCCAAAGTGATTTTACTGAAAATTGACCCAAATCTAAAAAAGTCATCGGATGCGGATGGAGATATTTCCGCAACCAAGGCTCGTAACGCGTTGCGGTTTTCAATTCTGAATAGAGAATTAACAGACCTTTTCATGGATGTGCCAAACTCAAATTTTTTTTTTTCAATTAATTTTGGGAAAAATCATGGACTAACCACTTGTCTATAAAAATCATTATTTTTTCGAAGTTCACCAATCCCATCGAGATATACATCAAACGAAAGGTCTGTTCAATACCTACACACACCTGTAAGCCAAATCGTCCTGCGTGGTCTGGTTAGCGAAATATGGCCATCCAAAGTGATTTCACTGATTCCACAGATTTTTGAGCTTTAACTACCTAACAATGTGCTTGGGTGGCGATATTTCCGAAGCCAGGCCTTGTAAAAGGTTGCGGTTTCCAAAATTTCTAGTCAATTTTGTAAGAGCTATTCACGGGTGAAAACCAGAAGGTTCTGCGAGGTCTGGTTATCGAAATATGGCCACCCAAAGTGATTTTACTGAAAATTGACCCAAATCTAAAAAAGTCATCGGATGCGGATGGAGATATTTCCGCAACCAAGGCTCGTAACGCGTTGCGGTTTTCAATTCGGAATAGAGAATTAACAGACCTTTCCATGGATGTGCCAAACTCAATTTTTTTTTTTCAATTAATTTTGGGAAAAATCATGGACTAACCACTTGTCTATAAAAATCAATATTTTTTCGAAGTTCACCAATCTCATCGAGATATACATCAAACGAAAGGTCTGTTCAATACCTACACACACCTGTAAGCCAAATCGTCCTGCGTGGTCTGGTTAGCGAAATATGGCCATCCAAAGTGATTTCACTGATTCCACAGATTTTTGAGCTTAACTACCTAACAATGTGCTTGGGTGGCGATATTTCCGAAACCAGGCCTTGTAAAAGGTTGCGGTTTCCAAAATTTCTAGTCAATTTTGTAAGAGCTATTCACGGGTGAAAACCAGAAGGTTCTGCGAGGTCTGGTTATCGAAATATGGCCACCCAAAGTGATTTTACTGAAAATTGACCCAAATCTAAAAAAGTCATCGGATGCGGATGGAGATATTTCCGCAACCAAGGCTCGTAACGCGTTGCGGTTTTCAATTCTGAATAGAGAATTAACAGACCTTTCCATAAATGTGCCAAACTCAAATTTTTTTTTTTCAATTAATTTTGGGAAAAATCATGGACTACACTTGTCTATAAAAATCATTATTTTTTCGAAGTTCACCAATCTCATCGAGATATACATCAAACGAAAGGTCTGTTCAATACCTACACACACCTGTAAGCCAAATCGTCCTGCGTGGTCTGGTTAGCGAAATATGGCCATCCAAAGTGATTTCACTGATTCCACAGATTTTTGAGCTTTAACTACCTAACAATGTGCTTGGGTGGCGATATTTCCGAAGCCAGGCCTTGTAAAAGGTTGCGGTTTCCAAAATTTCTAGTCAATTTTGTAAGAGCTATTCACGGGTGAAAACCAGAAGGTTCTGCGAGGTCTGGTTATCGAAATATGGCCACCCAAAGTGATTTTACTGAAAATTGACCCAAATCTAAAAAAGTCATCGGATGCGGATGGAGATATTTCCGCAACCAAGGCTCGTAACGCGTTGCGGTTTTCAATTCTGAATAGAGAATTAACAGACCTTTCCATAAATGTGCCAAACTCAAATTTTTTTTTTTCAATTAATTTTGGGAAAAATCATGGACTAACCACTTGTCTATAAAAATCATTATTTTTTCGAAGTTCACCAATCCCATCGAGATATACATCAAACGAAAGGTCTGTTCAATACCTACACACACCTGTAAGCCAAATCGTCCTGCGTGGTCTGGTTAGCGAAATATGGCCATCCAAAGTGATTTCACTGATTCCACAGATTTTTGAGCTTTAACTACCTAACAATGTGCTTGGGTGGCGATATTTCCGAAGCCAGGCCTTGTAAAAGGTTGCGGTTTCCAAAATTTCTAGTCAATTTTGTAAGAGCTATTCACGGGTGAAAACCAGAAGGTTCTGCGAGGTCTGGTTATCGAAATATGGCCACCCAAAGTGATTTTACTGAAAATTGACCCAAATCTAAAAAAGTCATCGGATGCGGATGGAGATATTTCCGCAACCAAGGCTCGTAACGCGTTGCGGTTTTCAATTCGGAATAGAGAATTAACAGACCTTTCCATGGATGTGCCAAACTCAATTTTTTTTTTTCAATTAATTTTGGGAAAAATCATGGACTAACCACTTGTCTATAAAAATCAATATTTTTTCGAAGTTCACCAATCTCATCGAGATATACATCAAACGAAAGGTCTGTTCAATACCTACACACACCTGTAAGCCAAATCGTCCTGCGTGGTCTGGTTAGCGAAATATGGCCATCCAAAGTGATTTCAC
Source organism: Chrysotoxum bicinctum (assembly GCA_911387755.1). Lineage (NCBI taxonomy): Eukaryota > Metazoa > Arthropoda > Insecta > Diptera > Syrphidae > Chrysotoxum > Chrysotoxum bicinctum. The sequence continues at coordinate 81,553,652 of OU426990.1, forward strand.
TGATTCCACAGATTTTTGAGCTTAACTACCTAACAATGTGCTTGGGTGGCGATATTTCCGAAACCAGGCCTTGTAAAAGGTTGCGGTTTCCAAAATTTCTAGTCAATTTTGTAAGAGCTATTCACGGGTGAAAACCAGAAGGTTCTGCGAGGTCTGGTTATCGAAATATGGCCACCCAAAGTGATTTTACTGAAAATTGACCCAAATCTAAAAAAGTCATCGGATGCGGATGGAGATATTTCCGCAACCAAGGCTCGTAACGCGTTGCGGTTTTCAATTCTGAATAGAGAATTAACAGACCTTTCCATAAATGTGCCAAACTCAAATTTTTTTTTTTCAATTAATTTTGGGAAAAATCATGGACTACACTTGTCTATAAAAATCATTATTTTTTCGAAGTTCACCAATCTCATCGAGATATACATCAAACGAAAGGTCTGTTCAATACCTACACACACCTGTAAGCCAAATCGTCCTGCGTGGTCTGGTTAGCGAAATATGGCCATCCAAAGTGATTTCACTGATTCCACAGATTTTTGAGCTTTAACTACCTAACAATGTGCTTGGGTGGCGATATTTCCGAAGCCAGGCCTTGTAAAAGGTTGCGGTTTCCAAAATTTCTAGTCAATTTTGTAAGAGCTATTCACGGGTGAAAACCAGAAGGTTCTGCGAGGTCTGGTTATCGAAATATGGCCACCCAAAGTGATTTTACTGAAAATTGACCCAAATCTAAAAAAGTCATCGCATGCGGATGGAGATATTTCCGCAACCAAGGCTCGTAACGCGTTGCGGTTTTCAATTCTGAATAGAGAATTAACAGACCTTTTCATGGATGTGCCAAACTCAAATTTTTTTTTTTCAATTAATTTTGGGAAAAATCATGGACTAACCACTTGTCTATAAAAATCATTATTTTTTCGAAGTTCACCAATCCCATCGAGATATACATCAAACGAAAGGTCTGTTCAATACCTACACACACCTGTAAGCCAAATCGTCCTGCGTGGTCTGGTTAGCGAAATATGGCCATCCAAAGTGATTTCACTGATTCCACAGATTTTTGAGCTTTAACTACCTAACAATGTGCTTGGGTGGCGATATTTCCGAAACCAGGCCTTGTAAATGGAGATATTTCCGCAACCAAGGCTCGTAACGCGTTGCGGTTTTCAATTCTGAATAGAGAATTAACAGACCTTTCCATGGATGTGCCAAACTCAAATTTTTTTTCCAATTAATTTTGGGAAAAATCATGGACCTTGTCTATAAAAATCATTATTTTTTCGAAGTTCACCAATCCCATCGAGATATACATCAAACGAAAGGTCTGTTCAATACCTACACACACCTGTAAGCCAAATCGTCCTGCGTGGTCTGGTTAGCGAAATATGGCCATCCAAAGTGATTTCACTGATTCCACAGATTTTTGAGCTTTAACTACCTAACAATGTGCTTGGGTGGCGATATTTCCGAAGCCAGGCCTTGTAAAAGGTTGCGGTTTCCAAAATTTCTAGTCAATTTTGTAAGAGCTATTCACGGGTGAAAACCTGAATAGAGAATTAACAGACCTTTTCATGGATGTGCCAAACTCAAATTTTTTTTTTTCAATTAATTTTGGGAAAAATCATGGACTAACCACTTGTCTATAAAAATCATTATTTTTTCGAAGTTCACCAATCCCATCGAGATATACATCAAACGAAAGGTCTGTTCAATACCTACACACACCTGTAAGTCAAATCGTCCTGCGTGGTCTGGTTAGCGAAATATGGCCATCCAAAGTGATTTCACTGATTCCACAGATTTTTGAGCTTTAACTACCTAACAATGTGCTTGGGTGGCGATATTTCCGAAGCCAGGCCTTGTAAAAGATTGCGGTTTCCAAAATTTCTAGTCAATTTTGTAAGAGCTATTCACGGGTGAAAACCAGAAGGTTCTGCGAGGTCTGGTTATCGAAATATGGCCACCCAAAGTGATTTTACTGAAAATTGACCCAAATCTAAAAAAGTCATCGGATGCGGATGGAGATATTTCCGCAACCAAGGCTCGTAACGCGTTGCGGTTTTCAATTCTGAATAGAGAATTAACAGACCTTTTCATGGATGTGCCAAACTCAATTTTTTTTTTTTCAATTAATTTTGGGAAAAATCATGGACTAACCACTTGTCTATAAAAATCATTATTTTTTCGAAGTTCACCAATCCCATCGAGATATACATCAAACGAAAGGTCTGTTCAATACCTACACACACCTGTAAGCCAAATCGTCCTGCGTGGTCTGGTTAGCGAAATATGGCCATCCAAAGTGATTTCACTGATTCCACAGATTTTTGAGCTTTAACTACCTAACAATGTGCTTGGGTGGCGATATTTCCGAAACCAGGCCTTGTAAAAGGTTGCGGTTTCCAAAATTTCTAGTCAATTTTGTAAGAGCTATTCACGGGTGAAAACCAGAAGGTTCTGCGAGGTCTGGTTATCGAAATATGGCCACCCAAAGTGATTTTACTGAAAATTGACCCAAATCTAAAAAAGTCATCGGATGCGGATGGAGATATTTCCGCAACCAAGGCTCGTAACGCGTTGCGGTTTTCAATTCTGAATAGATAATTAACAGACCTTTCCATAAATGTGCCAAACTCAAATTTTTTTTTCAATTAATTTTGGGAAAAATCATTTTTTTTTTTCAATTAATTTTGGGAAAAATCATGGACTAACCACTTGTCTATAAAAATCATTATTTTTTCGAAGTTCACCAATCCCATCGAGATATACATCAAACGAAAGGTCTGTTCAATACCTACACACACCTGTAAGCCAAATCGTCCTGCGTGGTCTGGTTAGCGAAATATGGCCATCCAAAGTGATTTCACTGATTCCACAGATTTTTGAGCTTTAACTACCTAACAATGTGCTTGGGTGGCGATATTTCCGAAACCAGGCCTTGTAAAAGGTTGCGGTTTCCAAAATTTCTAGTCAATTTTGTAAGAGCTATTCACGGGTGAAAACCAGAAGGTTCTGCGAGGTCTGGTTATCGAAATATGGCCACCCAAAGTGATTTTACTGAAAATTGACCCAAATCTAAAAAAGTCATCGGATGCGGATGGAGATATTTCCGCAACCAAGGCTCGTAACGCGTTGCGGTTTTCAATTCTGAATAGATAATTAACAGACCTTTCCATGGATGTGCCAAACTCAAATTTTTTTTTCAATTAATTTTGGGAAAAATCATGGACTAACCACTTGTCTATAAAAATCATTATTTTTTCGAAGTTCACCAATCCCATCGAGATATACATCAAAGAAAGGTCTGTTCAATACCTACACACACCTGTAAGCCAAATCGTCCTGCGTGGTCTGGTTAGCGAAATATGGCCATCCAAAGTGATTTCACTGATTCCACAGATTTTTGAGCTTTAACTATCTAACAATGTGCTTGGGTGGCGATATTTCCGAAACCAGGCCTTGTAAAAGGTTGCGGTTTCCAAAATTTCTAGTCAATTTTGTAAGAGCTATTCACGGGTGAAAACCAGAAGGTTCTGCGAGGTCTGGTTATCGAAATATGGCCACCCAAAGTGATTTTACTGAAAATTGACCCAAATATAAAAAAGTCATCGGATGCGGATGGAGATATTTCCGCAACCAAGGCTCGTAACGCGTTGCGGTTTTCAATTCTGAATAGAGAATTAACAGACCTTTCCATAAATGTGCCAAACTCAAATTTTTTTTTTCAATTAATTTTGGGAAAAATCATGGACTAACCACTTGTCTATAAAAATCATTATTTTTTCGAAGTTCACCAATCCCATCGTGGCGATATTTCCGAAACCAGGCCTTGTAAAAGGTTGCGGTTTCCAAAATTTCTAGTCAATTTTGTAAGAGCTATTCACGGGTGAAAACCAGAAGGTTATGCGAGGTCTGGTTATCGAAATATGGCCACCCAAAGTGATTTTACTGAAAATTGACCCAAATCTAAAAAAGTCATCGGATGCGGATGGAGATATTTCCGCAACCAAGGCTCGTAACGCGTTGCGGTTTTCAATTCTGAATAGATAATTAACAGACCTTTCCATGGATGTGCCAAACTCAAATTTTTTTTTCAATTAATTTTGGGAAAAATCATGGACTAACCACTTGTCTATAAAAATCATTATTTTTTCGAAGTTCACCAATCCCATCGAGATATACATCAAACGAAAGGTCTGTTCAATACCTACACACACCTGTAAGTCAAATCGTCCTGCGTGGTCTGGTTAGCGAAATATGGCCATCCAAAGTGATTTCACTGATTCCACAGATTTTTGAGCTTTAACTACCTAACAATGTGCTTGGGTGGCGATATTTCCGAAGCCAGGCCTTGTAAAAGGTTGCGGTTTCCAAAATTTCTAGTCAATTTTGTAAGAGCTATTCACGGGTGAAAACCAGAAGGTTCTGCGAGGTCTGGTTATCGAAATATGGCCACCCAAAGTGATTTTACTGAAAATTGACCCAAATCTAAAAAAGTCATCGGATGCGGATGGAGATATTTCCGCAACCAAGGCTCGTAACGCGTTGCGGTTTTCAATTCTGAATAGAGAATTAACAGACCTTTTCATGGATGTGCCAAACTCAAATTTTTTTTTTCAATTAATTTTGGGAAAAATCATGGACTAACCACTTGTCTATAAAAATCATTATTTTTTCGAAGTTCACCAATCCCATCGAGATATACATCAAACGAAAGGTCTGTTCAATACCTACACACACCTGTAAGCCAAATCGTCCTGCGTGGTCTGGTTAGCGAAATATGGCCATCCAAAGTGATTTCACTGATTCCACAGATTTTTGAGCTTTAACTACCTAACAATGTGCTTGGGTGGCGATATTTCCGAAACCAGGCCTTGTAAAAGGTTGCGGTTTCCAAAATTTCTAGTCAATTTTGTAAGAGCTATTCACGGGTGAAAACCAGAAGGTTCTGCGAGGTCTGGTTATCGAAATATGGCCACCCAAAGTGATTTTACTGAAAATTGACCCAAATCTAAAAAAGTCATCGGATGCGGATGGAGATATTTCCGCAACCAAGGCTCGTAACGCGTTGCGGTTTTCAATTCTGAATAGATAATTAACAGACCTTTCCATGGATGTGCCAAACTCAAATTTTTTTTTCAATTAATTTGGGGAAAAATCATGGACTAACCACTTGTCTATAAAAATCATTATTTTTTCGAAGTTCACCAATCCCATCGAGATATACATCAAAGAAAGGTCTGTTCAATACCTACACACACCTGTAAGCCAAATCGTCCTGCGTGGTCTGGTTAGCGAAATATGGCCATCCAAAGTGATTTCACTGATTCCACAGATTTTTGAGCTTTAACTATCTAACAATGTGCTTGGGTGGCGATATTTCCGAAACCAGGCCTTGTAAAAGGTTGCGGTTTCCAAAATTTCTAGTCAATTTTGTAAGAGCTATTCACGGGTGAAAACCAGAAGGTTCTGCGAGGTCTGGTTATCGAAATATGGCCACCCAAAGTGATTTTACTGAAAATTGACCCAAATATAAAAAAGTCATCGGATGCGGATGGAGATATTTCCGCAACCAAGGCTCGTAACGCGTTGCGGTTTTCAATTCTGAATAGAGAATTAACAGACCTTTCCATAAATGTGCCAAACTCAAATTTTTTTTTTCAATTAATTTTGGGAAAAATCATGGACTAACCACTTGTCTATAAAAATCATTATTTTTTCGAAGTTCACCAATCCCATCGTGGCGATATTTCCGAAACCAGGCCTTGTAAAAGGTTGCGGTTTCCAAAATTTCTAGTCAATTTTGTAAGAGCTATTCACGGGTGAAAACCAGAAGGTTATGCGAGGTCTGGTTATCGAAATATGGCCACCCAAAGTGATTTTACTGAAAATTGACCCAAATCTAAAAAAGTCATCGGATGCGGATGGAGATATTTCCGCAACCAAGGCTCGTAACGCGTTGCGGTTTTCAATTCTGAATAGATAATTAACAGACCTTTCCATGGATGTGCCAAACTCAAATTTTTTTTTCAATTAATTTTGGGAAAAATCATGGACTAACCACTTGTCTATAAAAATCATTATTTTTTCGAAGTTCACCAATCCCATCGAGATATACATCAAAGAAAGGTCTGTTCAATACCTACACACACCTGTAAGCCAAATCGTCCTGCGTGGTCTGGTTAGCGAAATATGGCCATCCAAAGTGATTTCACTGATTCCACAGATTTTTGAGCTTTAACTATCTAACAATGTGCTTGGGTGGCGATATTTCCGAAACCAGGCTTTGTAAAAGGTTGCGGTTTCCAAAATTTCTAGTCAATTTTGTAAGAGCTATTCACGGGTGAAAACCAGAAGGTTCTGCGAGGTCTGGTTATCGAAATATGGCCACCCAAAGTGATTTTACTGAAAATTGACCCAAATATAAAAAAGTCATCGGATGCGGATGGAGATATTTCCGCAACCAAGGCTCGTAACGCGTTGCTGTTTTCAATTCTGAATAGAGAATTAACAGACCTTTCCATAAATGTGCCAAACTCAAATTTTTTTTTTCAATTAATTTTGGGAAAAATCATGGACTAACCACTTGTCTATAAAAATCATTATTTTTTCGAAGTTCACCAATCCCATCGAGATATACATCAAACGAAAGGTCTGTTCAATACCTACACACACCTGTAAGCCAAATCGTCCTGCGTGGTCTGGTTAGCGAAATATGGCCATCCAAAGTGATTTCACTGATTCCACAGATTTTTGAGCTTTAACTACCTAACAATGTGCTTGGGTGGCGATATTTCCGAAGCCAGGCCTTGTAAAAGGTTGCGGTTTCCAAAATTTCTAGTCAATTTTGTAAGAGCTATTCACGGGTGAAAACCAGAAGGTTCTGCGAGGTCTGGTTATCGAAATATGGCCACCCAAAGTGATTTTACTGAAAATTGACCCAAATCTAAAAAAGTCATCGGATGCGGATGGAGATATTTCCGCAACCAAGGCTCGTAACGCGTTGCGGTTTTCAATTCTGAATAGATAATTAACAGACCTTTCCATGGATGTGCCACACTCAAATTTTTTTTTCAATTAATTTTGGGAAAAATCATGGACTAACCACTTGTCTATAAAAATCATTATTTTTTCGAAGTTCACCAATCCCATCGAGATATACATCAAACGAAAGGTCTGTTCAATACCTACACACACCTGTAAGCCAAATCGTCCTGCGTGGTCTGGTTAGCGAAATATGGCCATCCAAAGTGATTTCACTGATTCCACAGATTTTTGAGCTTTAACTATCTAACAATGTGCTTGGGTGGCGATATTTCCGAAACCAGGCCTTGTAAAAGGTTGCGGTTTCCAAAATTTCTAGTCAATTTTGTAAGAGCTATTCACGGGTGAAAACCAGAAGGTTCTGCGAGGTCTGGTTATCGAAATATGGCCACCCAAAGTGATTTTACTGAAAATTGACCCAAATCTAAAAAAGTCATCGGATGCGGATGGAGATATTTCCGCAACCAAGGCTCGTAACGCGTTGCGGTTTTCAATTCTGAATAGAGAATTAACAGACGTTTTCATGGATGTGCCAAACTCAAATTTTTTTTTTTTCAATTAATTTTGGGAAAAATCATGGACTAACTACACTTGTCTATAAAAATCAATATTTTTTCGAAGTTCACCAATCTCATCGAGATATACATCAAACGAAAGGTCTGTTCAATACCTACACACACCTGTAAGCCAAATCGTCCTGCGAGGTCTGGTTATCGAAATATGGCCACCCAAAGTGATTTTACTGAAAATTGACCCAAATCTAAAAAAGTCATCGGATGCGGATGGAGATATTTCCGCAACCAAGGCTCGTAACGCGTTGCGGTTTTCAATTCTGAATAGATAATTAACAGACCTTTCCATGGATGTGCCAAACTCAAATTTTTTTTTCAATTAATTTTGGGAAAAATCATGGACTAACCACTTGTCTATAAAAATCATTATTTTTTCGAAGTTCACCAATCCCATCGAGATATACATCAAACGAAAGGTCTGTTCAATACCTACACACACCTGTAAGCCAAATCGTCCTGCGTGGTCTGGTTAGCGAAATATGGCCATCCAAAGTGATTTCACTGATTCCACAGATTTTTGAGCTTTAACTATCTAACAATGTGCTTGGGTGGCGATATTTCCGAAACCAGGCCTTGTAAAAGGTTGCGGTTTCCAAAATTTCTAGTCAATTTTGTAAGAGCTATTCACGGGTGAAAACCAGAAGGTTCTACGAGGTCTGGTTATCGAAATATGGCCACCCAAAGTGATTTTACTGAAAATTGACCCAAATCTAAAAAAGTCATCGGATGCGGATGGAGATATTTCCGCAACCAAGGCTCGTAACGCGTTGCGGTTTTCAATTCTGAATAGATAATTAACAGACCTTTCCATGGATGTGCCAAACTCAAATTTTTTTTTCAATTAATTTTGGGAAAAATCATGGACTAACCACTTGTCTATAAAAATCATTATTTTTTCGAAGTTCACCAATCCCATCGAGATATTTCCGAAGCCAGGCCTTGTAAAAGGTTGCGGTTTCCAAAATTTCTAGTCAATTTTGTAAGAGCTATTCACGGGTGAAAACCAGAAGGTTCTGCGAGGTCTGGTTATCGAAATATGGCCACCCAAAGTGATTTTACTGAAAATTGACCCAAATCTAAAAAAGTCATCGGATGCGGATGGAGATATTTCCGCAACCAAGGCTCGTAACGCGTTGCGGTTTTCAATTCTGAATAGAGAATTAACAGACCTTTCCATAAATGTGCCAAACTCAAATTTTTTTTTCAATTAATTTTGGGAAAAATCATGGACTAACCACTTGTCTATAAAAATCATTATTTTTTCGAAGTTCACCAATCCCATCGAGATATACATCAAACGAAAGGTCTGTTCAATACCTACACACACCTGTAAGCCAAATCGTCCTGCGTGGTCTGGTTAGCGAAATATGGCCACCCAAAGTGATTTCACTGATTCCACAGATTTTTGAGCTTTAACTACCTAACAATGTGCTTGGGTGGCGATATTTCCGAAGCCAGGCCTTGTAAAAGGTTGCGGTTTCCAAAATTTCTAGTCAATTTTGTAAGAGCTATTCACGGGTGAAAACCAGAAGGTTCTGCGAGGTCTGGTTATCGAAATATGGCCACCCAAAGTGATTTTACTGAAAATTGACCCAAATCTAAAAAAGTCATCGGATGCGGATGGAGATATTTCCGCAACCAAGGCTCGTAACGCGTTGCGGTTTTCAATTCTGAATAGAGAATTAACAGACGTTTTCATGGATGTGCCAAACTCAAATTTTTTTTTTTTCAATTAATTTTGGGAAAAATCATGGACTAACTACACTTGTCTATAAAAATCAATATTTTTTCGAAGTTCACCAATCTCATCGAGATATACATCAAACGAAAGGTCTGTTCAATACCTACACACACCTGTAAGCCAAATCGTCCTGCGTGGTCTGGTTAGCGAAATATGGCCATCCAAAGTGATTTCACTGATTCCACAGATTTTTGAGCTTTAACTACCTAACAATGTGCTTGGGTGGCGATATTTCCGAAGCCAGGCCTTGTAAAAGGTTGCGGTTTCCAAAATTTCTAGTCAATTTTGTAAGAGCTATTCACGGGTGAAAACCAGAAGGTTCTGCGAGGTCTGGTTAGCGAAATATGGCCATCCAAAGTGATTTCACTGATTCCACAGATTTTTGAGCTTTAACTATCTAACAATGTGCTTGGGTGGCGATATTTCCGAAACCAGGCCTTGTAAAAGGTTGCGGTTTCCAAAATTTCTAGTCAATTTTGTAAGAGCTATTCACGGGTGAAAACCAGAAGGTTCTGCGAGGTCTGGTTATCGAAATATGGCCACCCAAAGTGATTTTACTGAAAATTGACCCAAATCTAAAAAAGTCATCGGATGCGGATGGAGATATTTCCGCAACCAAGGCTCGTAACGCGTTGCGGTTTTCAATTCTGAATAGAGAATTAACAGACGTTTTCATGGATGTGCCAAACTCAAATTTTTTTTTTTTCAATTAATTTTGGGAAAAATCATGGACTAACTACACTTGTCTATAAAAATCAATATTTTTTCGAAGTTCACCAATCTCATCGAGATATACATCAAACGAAAGGTCTGTTCAATACCTACACACACCTGTAAGCCAAATCGTCCTGCGTGGTCTGGTTAGCGAAATATGGCCATCCAAAGTGATTTCACTGATTCCACAGATTTTTGAGCTTTAACTACCTAACAATGTGCTTGGGTGGCGATATTTCCGAAGCCAGGCCTTGTAAAAGGTTGCGGTTTCCAAAATTTCTAGTCAATTTTGTAAGAGCTATTCACGGGTGAAAACCAGAAGGTTCTGCGAGGTCTGGTTATCGAAATATGGCCACCCAAAGTGATTTTACTGAAAATTGACCCAAATCTAAAAAAGTCATCGGATGCGGATGGAGATATTTCCGCAACCAAGGCTCGTAACGCGTTGCGGTTTTCAATTCTGAATAGAGAATTAACAGACGTTTTCATGGATGTGCCAAACTCAATTTTTTTTTTTCAATTAATTTTGGGAAAAATCATGGACTAACTACACTTGTCTATAAAAATCAATATTTTTTCGAAGTTCACCAATCTCATCGAGATATACATCAAACGAAAGGTCTGTTCAATACCTACACACACCTGTAAGCCAAATCGTCCTGCGTGGTCTGGTTAGCGAAATATGGCCATCCAAAGTGATTTCACTGATTCCACAGATTTTTGAGCTTTAACTACCTAACAATGTGCTTGGGTGGCGATATTTCCGAAACCAGGCCTTGTAAATGGAGATATTTCCGCAACCAAGGCTCGTAACGCGTTGCGGTTTTCAATTCTGAATAGATAATTAACAGACCTTTCCATGGATGTGCCAAACTCAAATTTTTTTTTCAATTAATTTTGGGAAAAATCATGGACTAACCACTTGTCTATAAAAATCATTATTTTTTCGAAGTTCACCAATCCCATCGAGATATACATCAAACGAAAGGTCTGTTCAATACCTACACACACCTGTAAGCCAAATCGTCCTGCGTGGTCTGGTTAGCGAAATATGGCCATCCAAAGTGATTTCACTGATTCCACAGATTTTTGAGCTTAACTACCTAACAATGTGCTTGGGTGGCGATATTTCCGAAACCAGGCCTTGTAAAAGGTTGCGGTTTCCAAAATTTCTAGTCAATTTTGTAAGAGCTATTCACGGGTGAAAACCAGAAGGTTCTGCGAGGTCTGGTTATCGAAATATGGCCACCCAAAGTGATTTTACTGAAAATTGACCCAAATCTAAAAAAGTCATCGGATGCGGATGGAGATATTTCCGCAACCAAGGCTCGTAACGCGTTGCGGTTTTCAATTCTGAATAGATAATTAACAGACCTTTCCATGGATGTGCCAAACTCAAATTTTTTTTTCAATTAATTTTGGGAAAAATCATGGACTAACCACTTGTCTATAAAAATCATTATTTTTTCGAAGTTCACCAATCCCATCGAGATATACATCAACCGAAGGGTCTGTTCAATACCTACACACACCTGTAAGCCAAATCGTCCTGCGTGGTCTGGTTAGCGAAATATGGCCACCCAAAGTGATTTTACTGAAAATTGACCCAAATATAAAAAAGTCATCGGATGCGGATGGAGATATTTCCGCAACCAAGGCTCGTAACGCGTTGCGGTTTTCAATTCTGAATAGAGAATTAACAGACCTTTCCATAAATGTGCCAAACTCAATTTTTTTTTTTCAATTAATTTTGGGAAAAATCATGGACTAACCACTTGTCTATAAAAATCATTATTTTTTCGAAGTTCACCAATCCCATCGAGATATACATCAAACGAAAGGTCTGTTCAATACCTACACACACCTGTAAGCCAAATCGTCCTGCGTGGTCTGGTTAGCGAAATATGGCCATCCAAAGTGATTTCACTGATTCCACAGATTTTTGAGCTTTAACTACCTAACAATGTGCTTGGGTGGCGATATTTCCGAAACCAGGCCTTGTAAATGGAGATATTTCCGCAACCAAGGCTCGTAACGCGTTGCGGTTTTCAATTCTGAATAGATAATTAACAGACCTTTCCATGGATGTGCCAAACTCAAATTTTTTTTTCAATTAATTTTGGGAAAAATCATGGACTAACCACTTGTCTATAAAAATCATTATTTTTTCGAAGTTCACCAATCCCATCGAGATATACATCAAACGAAAGGTCTGTTCAATACCTACACACACCTGTAAGCCAAATCGTCCTGCGTGGTCTGGTTAGCGAAATATGGCCATCCAAAGTGATTTCACTGATTCCACAGATTTTTGAGCTTAACTACCTAACAATGTGCTTGGGTGGCGATATTTCCGAAACCAGGCCTTGTAAAAGGTTGCGGTTTCCAAAATTTCTAGTCAATTTTGTAAGAGCTATTCACGGGTGAAAACCAGAAGGTTCTGCGAGGTCTGGTTATCGAAATATGGCCACCCAAAGTGATTTTACTGAAAATTGACCCAAATCTAAAAAAGTCATCGGATGCGGATGGAGATATTTCCGCAACCAAGGCTCGTAACGCGTTGCGGTTTTCAATTCTGAATAGAGAATTAACAGACCTTTCCATAAATGTGCCAAACTCAAATTTTTTTTTTCAATTAATTTTGGGAAAAATCATGGACTAACCACTTGTCTATAAAAATCATTATTTTTTCGAAGTTCACCAATCCCATCGAGATATACATCAAACGAAAGGTCTGTTCAATACCTACACACACCTGTAAGCCAAATCGTCCTGCGTGGTCTGGTTAGCGAAATATGGCCATCCAAAGTGATTTCACTGATTCCACAGATTTTTGAGCTTAACTACCTAACAATGTGCTTGGGTGGCGATATTTCCGAAACCAGGCCTTGTAAAAGGTTGCGGTTTCCAAAATTTCTAGTCAATTTTGTAAGAGCTATTCACGGGTGAAAACCAGAAGGTTCTGCGAGGTCTGGTTATCGAAATATGGCCACCCAAAGTGATTTTACTGAAAATTGACCCAAATCTAAAAAAGTCATCGGATGCGGATGGAGATATTTCCGCAACCAAGGCTCGTAACGCGTTGCGGTTTTCAATTCTGAATAGAGAATTAACAGACCTTTCCATGGATGTGCCAAACTCAAATTTTTTTTTCAATTAATTTTGGGAAAAATCATGGACTAACCACTTGTCTATAAAAATCATTATTTTTTCGAAGTTCACCAATCCCATCGAGATATACATCAACCGAAGGGTCTGTTCAATACCTACACACACCTGTAAGCCAAATCGTCCTGCGTGGTCTGGTTAGCGAAATATGGCCACCCAAAGTGATTTTACTGAAAATTGACCCAAATATAAAAAAGTCATCGGATGCGGATGGAGATATTTCCGCAACCAAGGCTCGTAACGCGTTGCGGTTTTCAATTCTGAATAGAGAATTAACAGACCTTTCCATAAATGTGCCAAACTCAATTTTTTTTTTTCAATTAATTTTGGGAAAAATCATGGACTAACCACTTGTCTATAAAAATCATTATTTTTTCGAAGTTCACCAATCCCATCGAGATATACATCAAACGAAAGGTCTGTTCAATACCTACACACACCTGTAAGCCAAATCGTCCTGCGTGGTCTGGTTAGCGAAATATGGCCATCCAAAGTGATTTCACTGATTCCACAGATTTTTGAGCTTTAACTACCTAACAATGTGCTTGGGTGGCGATATTTCCGAAGCCAGGCCTTGTAAAAGGTTGCGGTTTCCAAAATTTCTAGTCAATTTTGTAAGAGCTATTCACGGGTGAAAACCAGAAGGTTCTGCGAGGTCTGGTTATCGAAATATGGCCACCCAAAGTGATTTTACTGAAAATTGACCCAAATCTAAAAAAGTCATCGGATGCGGATGGAGATATTTCCGCAACCAAGGCTCGTAACGCGTTGCGGTTTTCAATTCTGAATAGATAATTAACAGACCTTTCCATGGATGTGCCAAACTCAAATTTTTTTTTCAATTAATTTTGGGAAAAATCATGGACTAACCACTTGTCTATAAAAATCATTATTTTTTCGAAGTTCACCAATCCCATCGAGATATACATCAAACGAAAGGTCTGTTCAATACCTACACACACCTGTAAGCCAAATCGTCCTGCGTGGTCTGGTTAGCGAAATATGGCCATCCAAAGTGATTTCACTGATTCCACAGATTTTTGAGCTTTAACTATCTAACAATGTGCTTGGGTGGCGATATTTCCGAAACCAGGCTTTGTAAAAGGTTGCGGTTTCCAAAATTTCTAGTCAATTTTGTAAGAGCTATTCACGGGTGAAAACCAGAAGGTTCTGCGAGGTCTGGTTATCGAAATATGGCCACCCAAAGTGATTTTACTGAAAATTGACCCAAATCTAAAAAAGTCATCGGATGCGGATGGAGATATTTCCGCAACCAAGGCTCGTAACGCGTTGCGGTTTTCAATTCTGAATAGATAATTAACAGACCTTTCCATGGATGTGCCAAACTCAAATTTTTTTTTCAATTAATTTTGGGAAAAATCATGGACTAACCACTTGTCTATAAAAATCATTATTTTTTCGAAGTTCACCAATCCCATCGAGATATTTCCGAAGCCAGGCCTTGTAAAAGGTTGCGGTTTCCAAAATTTCTAGTCAATTTTGTAAGAGCTATTCACGGGTGAAAACCAGAAGGTTCTGCGAGGTCTGGTTATCGAAATATGGCCACCCAAAGTGATTTTACTGAAAATTGACCCAAATCTAAAAAAGTCATCGGATGCGGATGGAGATATTTCCGCAACCAAGGCTCGTAACGCGTTGCGGTTTTCAATTCTGAATAGAGAATTAACAGACCTTTTCATGGATGTGCCAAACTCAAATTTTTTTTTTCAATTAATTTTGGGAAAAATCATGGACTAACCACTTGTCTATAAAAATCAATATTTTTTCGAAGTTCACCAATCTCATCGAGATATACATCAAACGAAAGGTCTGTTCAATACCTACACACACCTGTAAGCCAAATCGTCCTGCGTGGTCTGGTTAGCGAAATATGGCCATCCAAAGTGATTTCACTGATTCCACAGATTTTTGAGCTTTAACTACCTAACAATGTGCTTGGGTGGCGATATTTCCGAAACCAGGCCTTGTAAAAGGTTGCGGTTTCCAAAATTTCTAGTCAATTTTGTAAGAGCTATTCACGGGTGAAAACCAGAAGGTTCTGCGAGGTCTGGTTATCGAAATATGGCCACCCAAAGTGATTTTACTGAAAATTGACCCAAATCTAAAAAAGTCATCGGATGCGGATGGAGATATTTCCGCAACCAAGGCTCGTAACGCGTTGCGGTTTTCAATTCTGAATAGAGAATTAACAGACCTTTCCATGGATGTGCCAAACTCAAATTTTTTTTTTCAATTAATTTTGGGAAAAATCATGGACTAACCACTTGTCTATAAAAATCATTATTTTTTCGAAGTTCACCAATCCCATCGAGATATACATCAAACGAAAGGTCTGTTCAATACCTACACACACCTGTAAGCCAAATCGTCCTGCGTGGTCTGGTTAGCGAAATATGGCCACCCAAAGTGATTTCACTGATTCCACAGATTTTTGAGCTTTAACTACCTAACAATGTGCTTGGGTGGCGATATTTCCGAAGCCAGGCCTTGTAAAAGGTTGCGGTTTCCAAAATTTCTAGTCAATTTTGTAAGAGCTATTCACGGGTGAAAACCAGAAGGTTCTGCGAGGTCTGGTTATCGAAATATGGCCACCCAAAGTGATTTTACTGAAAATTGACCCAAATCTAAAAAAGTCATCGGATGCGGATGGAGATATTTCCGCAACCAAGGCTCGTAACGCGTTGCGGTTTTCAATTCTGAATAGAGAATTAACAGACCTTTTCATGGATGTGCCAAACTCAAATTTTTTTTTTCAATTAATTTTGGGAAAAATCATGGACTAACCACTTGTCTATAAAAATCAATATTTTTTCGAAGTTCACCAATCTCATCGAGATATACATCAAACGAAAGGTCTGTTCAATACCTACACACACCTGTAAGCCAAATCGTCCTGCGTGGTCTGGTTAGCGAAATATGGCCATCCAAAGTGATTTCACTGATTCCACAGATTTTTGAGCTTTAACTACCTAACAATGTGCTTGGGTGGCGATATTTCCGAAACCAGGCCTTGTAAAAGGTTGCGGTTTCCAAAATTTCTAGTCAATTTTGTAAGAGCTATTCACGGGTGAAAACCAGAAGGTTCTGCGAGGTCTGGTTATCGAAATATGGCCACCCAAAGTGATTTTACTGAAAATTGACCCAAATCTAAAAAAGTCATCGGATGCGGATGGAGATATTTCCGCAACCAAGGCTCGTAACGCGTTGCGGTTTTCAATTCTGAATAGAGAATTAACAGACCTTTCCATGGATGTGCCAAACTCAAATTTTTTTTTTCAATTAATTTTGGGAAAAATCATGGACTAACACCACTTGTCTATAAAAATCATTATTTTTTCGAAGTTCACCAATCCCATCGAGATATACATCAAACGAAAGGTCTGTTCAATACCTACACACACCTGTAAGCCAAATCGTCCTGCGTGGTCTGGTTAGCGAAATATGGCCACCCAAAGTGATTTCACTGATTCCACAGATTTTTGAGCTTTAACTACCTAACAATGTGCTTGGGTGGCGATATTTCCGAAGCCAGGCCTTGTAAAAGGTTGCGGTTTCCAAAATTTCTAGTCAATTTTGTAAGAGCTATTCACGGGTGAAAACCAGAAGGTTCTGCGAGGTCTGGTTATCGAAATATGGCCACCCAAAGTGATTTTACTGAAAATTGACCCAAATCTAAAAAAGTCATCGGATGCGGATGGAGATATTTCCGCAACCAAGGCTCGTAACGCGTTGCGGTTTTCAATTCTGAATAGAGAATTAACAGACCTTTTCATGGATGTGCCAAACTCAAATTTTTTTTTTCAATTAATTTTGGGAAAAATCATGGACTAACCACTTGTCTATAAAAATCAATATTTTTTCGAAGTTCACCAATCTCATCGAGATATACATCAAACGAAAGGTCTGTTCAATACCTACACACACCTGTAAGCCAAATCGTCCTGCGTGGTCTGGTTAGCGAAATATGGCCATCCAAAGTGATTTCACTGATTCCACAGATTTTTGAGCTTTAACTACCTAACAATGTGCTTGGGTGGCGATATTTCCGAAACCAGGCCTTGTAAAAGGTTGCGGTTTCCAAAATTTCTAGTCAATTTTGTAAGAGCTATTCACGGGTGAAAACCAGAAGGTTCTGCGAGGTCTGGTTATCGAAATATGGCCACCCAAAGTGATTTTACTGAAAATTGACCCAAATCTAAAAAAGTCATCGGATGCGGATGGAGATATTTCCGCAACCAAGGCTCGTAACGCGTTGCGGTTTTCAATTCTGAATAGAGAATTAACAGAACTTTTCATGGATGTGCCAAACTCAAATTTTTTTTTTCAATTAATTTTGGGAAAAATCATGGACTAACCACTTGTCTATAAAAATCATTATTTTTTCGAAGTTCACCAATCCCATCGAGATATACATCAAACGAAAGGTCTGTTCAATACCTACACACACCTGTAAGCCAAATCGTCCTGCGTGGTCTGGTTAGCGAAATATGGCCATCCAAAGTGATTTCACTGATTCCACAGATTTTTGAGCTTTAACTACCTAACAATGTGCTTGGGTGGCGATATTTCCGAAACCAGGCCTTGTAAAAGGGTGCGGTTTCCAAAATTTCTAGTCAATTTTGTAAGAGCTATTCACGGGTGAAAACCAGAAGGTTCTGCGAGGTCTGGTTATCGAAATATGGCCACCCAAAGTGATTTTACTGAAAATTGACCCAAATCTAAAAAAGTCATCGGATGCGGATGGAGATATTTCCGCAACCAAGGCTCGTAACGCGTTGCGGTTTTCAATTCTGAATAGAGAATTAACAGACCTTTCCATGGATGTGCCAAACTCAAATTTTTTTTCAATTTATTTTGGGAAAAATCATGGACTAACCACTTGTCTATAAAAATCATTATTTTTTCGAAGTTCACCAATCCCATCGAGATATACATCAAACGAAAGGTCTGTTCAATACCTACACACACCTGTAAGCCAAATCGTCCTGCGTGGTCTGGTTAGCGAAATATGGCCATCCAAAGTGATTTCACTGATTCCACAGATTTTTGAGCTTTAACTACCTAACAATGTGCTTGGGTGGCGATATTTCCGAAACCAGGCCTTGTAAAAGGTTGCGGTTTCCAAAATTTCTAGTCAATTTTGTAAGAGCTATTCACGGGTGAAAACCAGAAGGTTCTGCGAGGTCTGGTTATCGAAATATGGCCACCCAAAGTGATTTTACTAAAAATTGACCCAAATCTAAAAAAGTCATCGGATGCGGATGGAGATATTTCCGCAACCAAGGCTCGTAACGCGTTGCGGTTTTCAATTCTGAATAGATAATTAACAGACCTTTCCATGGATGTGCCAAACTCAAATTTTTTTTTCAATTAATTTTGGGAAAAATCATGGACTAACCACTTGTCTATAAAAATCATTATTTTTTCGAAGTTCACCAATCCCATCGAGATATACATCAAACGAAAGGTCTGTTCAATACCTACACACACCTGTAAGCCAAATCGTCCTGCGTGGTCTGGTTAGCGAAATATGGCCATCCAAAGTGATTTCACTGATTCCACAGATTTTTGAGCTTTAACTACCTAACAATGTGCTTGGGTGGCGATATTTCCGAAACCAGGCCTTGTAAAAGGTTGCGGTTTCCAAAATTTCTAGTCAATTTTGTAAGAGCTATTCACGGGTGAAAACCAGAAGGTTCTGCGAGGTCTGGTTATCGAAATATGGCCACCCAAAGTGATTTTACTGAAAATTGACCCAAATCTAAAAAAGTCATCGGATGCGGATGGAGATATTTCCGCAACCAAGGCTCGTAACGCGTTGCGGTTTTCAATTCTGAATAGAGAATTAACAGACCTTTTCTTGGATGTGCCAAACTCAAATTTTTTTTTTTCAATTAATTTTGGGAAAAATCATGGACTAACCACTTGTCTATAAAAATCATTATTTTTTCGAAGTTCACCAATCCCATCGAGATATACATCAAACGAAAGGTCTGTTCAATACCTACACACACCTGTAAGCCAAATCGTCCTGCGTGGTCTGGTTAGCGAAATATGGCCATCCAAAGTGATTTCACTGATTCCACAGATTTTTGAGCTTTAACTACCTAACAATGTGCTTGGGTGGCGATATTTCCGAAACCAGGCCTTGTAAAAGGTTGCGGTTTCCAAAATTTCTAGTCAATTTTGTAAGAGCTATTCACGGGTGAAAACCAGAAGGTTCTGCGAGGTCTGGTTATCGAAATATGGCCACCCAAAGTGATTTTACTGAAAATTGACCCAAATCTAAAAAAGTCATCGGATGCGGATGGAGATATTTCCGCAACCAAGGCTCGTAACGCGTTGCGGTTTTCAATTCTGAATAGAGAATTAACAGACCTTTCCATGGATGTGCCAAACTCAAATTTTTTTTCAATTTATTTTGGGAAAAATCATGGACTAACCACTTGTCTATAAAAATCAATATTTTTTCGAAGTTCACCAATCTCATCGAGATATACATCAAACGAAAGGTCTGTTCAATACCTACACACACCTGTAAGCCAAATCGTCCTGCGTGGTCTGGTTAGCGAAATATGGCCATCCAAAGTGATTTCACTGATTCCACAGATTTTTGAGCTTTAACTACCTAACAATGTGCTTGGGTGGCGATATTTCCGAAACCAGGCCTTGTAAAAGGTTGCGGTTTCCAAAATTTCTAGTCAATTTTGTAAGAGCTATTCACGGGTGAAAACCAGAAGGTTCTGCGAGGTCTGGTTATCGAAATATGGCCACCCAAAGTGATTTTACTGAAAATTGACCCAAATCTAAAAAAGTCATCGGATGCGGATGGAGATATTTCCGCAACCAAGGCTCGTAACGCGTTGCGGTTTTCAATTCTGAATAGAGAATTAACAGACCTTTCCATGGATGTGCCAAACTCAAATTTTTTTTCAATTTATTTTGGGAAAAATCATGGACTAACCACTTGTCTATAAAAATCATTATTTTTTCGAAGTTCACCAATCCCATCGAGATATACATCAAACGAAAGGTCTGTTCAATACCTACACACACCTGTAAGCCAAATCGTCCTGCGTGGTCTGGTTAGCGAAATATGGCCATCCAAAGTGATTTCACTGATTCCACAGATTTTTGAGCTTTAACTACCTAACAATGTGCTTGGGTGGCGATATTTCCGAAACCAGGCCTTGTAAAAGGTTGCGGTTTCCAAAATTTCTAGTCAATTTTGTAAGAGCTATTCACGGGTGAAAACCAGAAGGTTCTGCGAGGTCTGGTTATCGAAATATGGCCACCCAAAGTGATTTTACTAAAAATTGACCCAAATCTAAAAAAGTCATCGGATGCGGATGGAGATATTTCCGCAACCAAGGCTCGTAACGCGTTGCGGTTTTCAATTCTGAATAGATAATTAACAGACCTTTCCATGGATGTGCCAAACTCAAATTTTTTTTCAATTTATTTTGGGAAAAATCATGGACTAACCACTTGTCTATAAAAATCAATATTTTTTCGAAGTTCACCAATCTCATCGAGATATACATCAAACGAAAGGTCTGTTCAATACCTACACACACCTGTAAGCCAAATCGTCCTGCGTGGTCTGGTTAGCGAAATATGGCCATCCAAAGTGATTTCACTGATTCCACAGATTTTTGAGCTTTAACTACCTAACAATGTGCTTGGGTGGCGATATTTCCGAAACCAGGCCTTGTAAAAGGTTGCGGTTTCCAAAATTTCTAGTCAATTTTGTAAGAGCTATTCACGGGTGAAAACCAGAAGGTTCTGCGAGGTCTGGTTATCGAAATATGGCCACCCAAAGTGATTTTACTGAAAATTGACCCAAATCTAAAAAAGTCATCGGATGCGGATGGAGATATTTCCGCAACCAAGGCTCGTAACGCGTTGCGGTTTTCAATTCTGAATAGAGAATTAACAGAACTTTTCATGGATGTGCCAAACTCAAATTTTTTTTTTCAATTAATTTTGGGAAAAATCATGGACTAACCACTTGTCTATAAAAATCATTATTTTTTCGAAGTTCACCAATCCCATCGAGATATACATCAAACGAAAGGTCTGTTCAATACCTACACACACCTGTAAGCCAAATCGTCCTGCGTGGTCTGGTTAGCGAAATATGGCCATCCAAAGTGATTTCACTGATTCCACAGATTTTTGAGCTTTAACTACCTAACAATGTGCTTGGGTGGCGATATTTCCGAAACCAGGCCTTGTAAAAGGTTGCGGTTTCCAAAATTTCTAGTCAATTTTGTAAGAGCTATTCACGGGTGAAAACCAGAAGGTTCTGCGAGGTCTGGTTATCGAAATATGGCCACCCAAAGTGATTTTACTGAAAATTGACCCAAATCTAAAAAAGTCATCGGATGCGGATGGAGATATTTCCGCAACCAAGGCTCGTAACGCGTTGCGGTTTTCAATTCTGAATAGATAATTAACAGACCTTTCCATGGATGTGCCAAACTCAAATTTTTTTTTCAATTAATTTTGGGAAAAATCATGGACTAACCACTTGTCTATAAAAATCATTATTTTTTCGAAGTTCACCAATCCCATCGAGATATACATCAAACGAAAGGTCTGTTCAATACCTACACACACCTGTAAGCCAAATCGTCCTGCGTGGTCTGGTTAGCGAAATATGGCCATCCAAAGTGATTTCACTGATTCCACAGATTTTTGAGCTTTAACTACCTAACAATGTGCTTGGGTGGCGATATTTCCGAAACCAGGCCTTGTAAAAGGTTGCGGTTTCCAAAATTTCTAGTCAATTTTGTAAGAGCTATTCACGGGTGAAAACCAGAAGGTTCTGCGAGGTCTGGTTATCGAAATATGGCCACCCAAAGTGATTTTACTGAAAATTGACCCAAATATAAAAAAGTCATCGGATGCGGATGGAGATATTTCCGCAACCAAGGCTCGTAACGCGTTGCGGTTTTCAATTCTGAATAGATAATTAACAGACCTTTCCATGGATGTGCCAAACTCAAATTTTTTTTTCAATTAATTTTGGGAAAAATCATGGACTAACCACTTGTCTATAAAAATCATTATTTTTTCGAAGTTCACCAATCCCATCGAGATATACATCAAACGAAAGGTCTGTTCAATACCTACACACACCTGTAAGCCAAATCGTCCTGCGTGGTCTGGTTAGCGAAATATGGCCATCCAAAGTGATTTCACTGATTCCACAGATTTTTGAGCTTTAACTACCTAACAATGTGCTTGGGTGGCGATATTTCCGAAACCAGGCCTTGTAAAAGGTTGCGGTTTCCAAAATTTCTAGTCAATTTTGTAAGAGCTATTCACGGGTGAAAACCAGAAGGTTCTGCGAGGTCTGGTTATCGAAATATGGCCACCCAAAGTGATTTTACTGAAAATTGACCCAAATATAAAAAAGTCATCGGATGCGGATGGAGATATTTCCGCAACCAAGGCTCGTAACGCGTTGCGGTTTTCAATTCTGAATAGAGAATTAACAGACGTTTTCATGGATCTGCCAAACTCAAATTTTTTTTTTTTTCAATTAATTTTGGGAAAAATCATGGACTAACTACACTTGTCTATAAAAATCAATATTTTTTCGAAGTTCACCAATCTCATCGAGATATACATCAAACGAAAGGTCTGTTCAATACCTACACACACCTGTAAGCCAAATCGTCATGCGTGGTCTGGTTAGCGAAATATGGCCATCCAAAGTGATTTCACTGATTCCACAGATTTTTGAGCTTAACTACCTAACAATGTGCTTGGGTGGCGATATTTCCGAAACCAGGCCTTGTAAAAGGTTGCGGTTTCCAAAATTTCTAGTCAATTTTGTAAGAGCTATTCACGGGTGAAAACCAGAAGGTTCTGCGAGGTCTGGTTATCGAAATATGGCCACCCAAAGTGATTTTACTGAAAATTGACCCAAATCTAAAAAAGTCATCGGATGCGGATGGAGATATTTCCGCAACCAAGGCTCGTAACGCGTTGCGGTTTTCAATTCTGAATAGAGAATTAACAGACCTTTCCATGGATGTGCCAAACTCAAATTTTTTTTTCAATTAATTTTGGGAAAAATCATGGACTAACCACTTGTCTATAAAAATCATTATTTTTTCGAAGTTCACCAATCCCATCGAGATATACATCAAACGAAGGGTCTGTTCAATACCTACACACACCTGTAAGCCAAATCGTCCTGCGTGGTCTGGTTATCGAAATATGGCCACCCAAAGTGATTTTACTGAAAATTGACCCAAATCTAAAAAAGTCATCGGATGCGGATGGAGATATTTCCGCAACCAAGGCTGGTAACGCGTTGCGGTTTTCAATTCTGAATAGAGAATTAACAGACCTTTCCATGGATGTGCCAAACTCAAATTTTTTTTTTCAATTAATTTTGGGAAAAATCATGGACTAACCACTTGTCTATAAAAATCATTATTTTTTCGAAGTTCACCAATCCCATCGAGATATACATCAAACGAAAGGTCTGTTCAATACCTACACACACCTGTAAGCCAAATCGTCCTGCGTGGTCTGGTTAGCGAAATATGGCCACCCAAAGTGATTTTACTGAAAATTGACCCAAATATAAAAAAGTCATCGGATGCGGATGGAGATATTTCCGCAACCAAGGCTCGTAACGCGTTGCGGTTTTCAATTCTGAATAGATAATTAACAGACCTTTCCATGGATGTGCCAAACTCAAATTTTTTTTTCAATTAATTTTGGGAAAAATCATGGACTAACCACTTGTCTATAAAAATCATTATTTTTTCGAAGTTCACCAATCCCATCGAGATATACATCAAACGAAAGGTCTGTTCAATACCTACACACACCTGTAAGCCAAATCGTCCTGCGTGGTCTGGTTAGCGAAATATGGCCACCCAAAGTGATTTCACTGATTCCACAGATTTTTGAGCTTTAACTACCTAGCAATGTGCTTGGGTGGCGATATTTCCGAAACCAGGCCTTGTAAAAGGTTGCGGTTTCCAAAATTTCTAGTCAATTTTGTAAGAGCTATTCACGGGTGAAAACCAGAAGGTTCTGCGAGGTCTGGTTATCGAAATATGGCCACCCAAAGTGATTTTACTGAAAATTGACTCAAATCTAAAAAAGTGATCGGATGCGGATGGAGATATTTCCGCAACCAAGGCTCGTAACGCGTTGCGGTTTTCAATTCTGAATAGAGAATTAACAGACGTTTTCATGGATGTGCCAAACTCAAATTTTTTTTTTTTCAATTAATTTTGGGAAAAATCATGGACTAACTACACTTGTCTATAAAAATCAATATTTTTTCGAAGTTCACCAATCTCATCGAGATATACATCAAACGAAAGGTCTGTTCAATACCTACACACACCTGTAAGCCAAATCGTCCTGCGTGGTCTGGTTAGCGAAATATGGCCATCCAAAGTGATTTCACTGATTCCACAGATTTTTGAGCTTTAACTACCTAACAATGTGCTTGGGTGGCGATATTTCCGAAACCAGGCCTTGTAAAAGGTTGCGGTTTCCAAAATTTCTAGTCAATTTTGTAAGAGCTATTCACGGGTGAAAACCAGAAGGTTCTGCGAGGTCTGGTTATCGAAATATGGCCACCCAAAGTGATTTTACTGAAAATTGACCCAAATCTAAAAAAGTCATCGGATGCGGATGGAGATATTTCCGCAACCAAGGCTCGTAACGCGTTGCGGTTTTCAATTCTGAATAGATAATTAACAGACCTTTCCATGGATGTGCCAAACTCAAATTTTTTTTTCAATTAATTTTGGGAAAAATCATGGACTAACCACTTGTCTATAAAAATCATTATTTTTTCGAAGTTCACCAATCCCATCGAGATATACATCAAACGAAAGGTCTGTTCAATACCTACACACACCTGTAAGCCAAATCTTCCTGCGTGGTCTGGTTATCGAAATATGGCCACCCAAAATGATTTTACTGAAAATTGACCCAAATCTAAAAAAGTCATCGGATGCGGATGGAGATATTTCCGCAACCAAGGCTCGTAACGCGTTGCGGTTTTCAATTCTGAATAGATAATTAACAGACCTTTCCATGGATGTGCCAAACTCAAATTTTTTTTTCAATTAATTTTGGGAAAAATCATGGACTAACCACTTGTCTATAAAAATCATTATTTTTTCGAAGTTCACCAATCCCATCGAGATATACATCAAACGAAAGGTCTGTTCAATACCTACACACACCTGTAAGCCAAATCGTCCTGCGTGGTCTGGTTAGCGAAATATGGCCACCCAAAGTGATTTCACTGATTCCACAGATTTTTGAGCTTTAACTACCTAGCAATGTGCTTGGGTGGCGATATTTCCGAAACCAGGCCTTGTAAAAGGTTGCGGTTTCCAAAATTTCTAGTCAATTTTGTAAGAGCTATTCACGGGTGAAAACCAGAAGGTTCTGCGAGGTCTGGTTATCGAAATATGGCCACCCAAAGTGATTTTACTGAAAATTGACTCAAATCTAAAAAAGTGATCGGATGCGGATGGAGATATTTCCGCAACCAAGGCTCGTAACGCGTTGCGGTTTTCAATTCTGAATAGAGAATTAACAGACGTTTTCATGGATGTGCCAAACTCAAATTTTTTTTTTTTCAATTAATTTTGGGAAAAATCATGGACTAACTACACTTGTCTATAAAAATCAATATTTTTTCGAAGTTCACCAATCTCATCGAGATATACATCAAACGAAAGGTCTGTTCAATACCTACACACACCTGTAAGCCAAATCGTCCTGCGTGGTCTGGTTAGCGAAATATGGCCATCCAAAGTGATTTCACTGATTCCACAGATTTTTGAGCTTTAACTACCTAACAATGTGCTTGGGTGGCGATATTTCCGAAACCAGGCCTTGTAAAAGGTTGCGGTTTCCAAAATTTCTAGTCAATTTTGTAAGAGCTATTCACGGGTGAAAACCAGAAGGTTCTGCGAGGTCTGGTTATCGAAATATGGCCACCCAAAGTGATTTTACTGAAAATTGACCCAAATCTAAAAAAGTCATCGGATGCGGATGGAGATATTTCCGCAACCAAGGCTCGTAACGCGTTGCGGTTTTCAATTCTGAATAGATAATTAACAGACCTTTCCATGGATGTGCCAAACTCAAATTTTTTTTTCAATTAATTTTGGGAAAAATCATGGACTAACCACTTGTCTATAAAAATCATTATTTTTTCGAAGTTCACCAATCCCATCGAGATATACATCAAACGAAAGGTCTGTTCAATACCTACACACACCTGTAAGCCAAATCTTCCTGCGTGGTCTGGTTATCGAAATATGGCCACCCAAAATGATTTTACTGAAAATTGACC